>ML778067.1:854795-954387 GCA_009831015.1 Picea engelmannii
CCTTAGGCAATTTCATGCTTTCCTAGTTATTGTTTCAATGCTTTCTTAGATTAGTTTGATTTCAGCAACATAGATTAGATTAGATTAGTTCTACTTCAGTCCTGCATATATAGTGCGTGTGCTTCGTCAGTCTACGTACCCCGGGTTGACAATTAAATGGTTGGGCAAGTACTACAACGTTATTATAACGACATATATTTCGCCTAACAGGTATGTAAGAGGGTATTAAAAATATGGCATCAAGAAAAGCAAAGGACAATGAAGGGATATAAAAAAGTAATTTGAATGAGGGGAAACTTCTTTGGTCAACACATTGCAACCATAATCAATAACATGGTTAAAGAGGGATTCTCAAGTAGCTTGGAAATTATCCTCATTTCTCCCATATTCAAATGGGGAGTAAAAAATAACCAAGCGAGCTACAAAGCCATCATGTAAACATAGTGGTGCCAAGCTCATAAGAGGGATCATGGAGAAAAAAGGTGAACACAAGTGTTCAACAAAAGTACAAAAGAGCTATAGGGAAACCTAGTTTCCAATTGAAGCACTCCACAATTGGCCATTGCATCACACTTAGGAACTTAATATAAAATACTCGGGACAACAAAATCAAATAATTATGGTGTTTCTTTGTTGATTTCAAAAGTCCTTTGACATCATATCATGGGAAAAACTATGGAAGAGGTTGATGGAAATGGGAGTCTTGAGTGGTTGGAGGGAAGTGATATATAGGTTATATGAGAAAGTAAAGGATAAAATCAAAATCACAAAGGGTCTTTCAAAGAGTGTCAATAGTGACATTGGGGTGAAGTAGGGTTTCCCCCTCTTCCCCACACTATTTTGTCTTTACATTGATAAGCTAGATGAATGGATAAAAATTAAATATGAAGGAGGGATGAATATAGTGGTGATTATCATGAATCTCAGCTTGTATTAGTGGATATTACAAAACCTTCATCGAGTCTTGGTACACCCTTGGTAACCTTTTTGATCTCTTCTTCTAGACAGTTTTTGGGGACTTATGGGTCTAATCACTCAACCAACCCCTCTTCTATTCTGGAGGTATCTTCTAGCCTTCCCTCTATTGATGAGGATATGCAACCTAGTGATGATCCATCTTTGGATCACTAGTCTAGTGTTGATCCCTCTTTTGATGAGTAGTTTAGCAATGAAATATTTCCAAATTTGAAACCTAGTGATAATGCCCCTCCATATGTGCAACATAGTGATATTCAACTTATTGATGATAGATTCTACTTGGAGAAAATGTTAGTGTTAGATGGTGACGATGATCCTAATACTTCATTATTTCCATCTTTTCCAAAGTTGGATATTACTACTCTTACCAATGTTGCTTCCTTTCTTCTTGGATCTTCTCAACAATGGGAGTCATGCTCATCACATGCCCTTATTTAAACAAGCCCTCTACTTAAAAAAATATAATTTTGCATTGTTGAAGACCCTTTTTATCACAATCAATCCTACAATCAATCACGAAGGATTTATTCATGAAAGGTATATCTTTTGATGAACCAAACTCAACATTATGGAGGGGGGGGGGGGGGGGNGTGATAGTGTGATCTTATATGATAATATATGGTTATATTGTCATCTTTGTGGCCTTGTGTTCAATGTAAGGGGGTGTTGATATATTGTGTATAATATTCACTTCTGGCCACGTGCCAACCCACTTTGTGGGTATTTTAGGCTCTTAATGAGCTAATCATTAGGTGGTAGTTGACAGTTATGCCATGATTACACTTTACTATACTTTATTGTAATTTAGGGTAAAGTTAGTGTAACCTCTTCTTTGGGGATATCACCTTAACCCTAGTAGGAGTGGTATAAATACACCACATCCCTAATGTGTGTAATCATTACATTCAAGTGTGTTTGATCATATTTTTCCTAAGGCCACCTAGATCAATTCACTTTACTTGTGTTGCTCTCTCTTTAAGTATTTTAATGGCATTGCTATTTTCAAATTGTTTATTGTATTATGGTTTGTTGGAGATTTCATTGTAGATCCTTTACCTCGTGATATTTAAAAAACTTAAAATGATTATACTACATAGAAAATTTCAATGGCAAGAGGAGATCAAAGAGCAAAACTACTTGAAGCTTCATGTACCAAGGTGTGAAAAACAAGTAATAACACAACTACAAATCGACACACATAGGTTGACATGTGAAACAAGAAGATGGAAACAACTTGAGGAGTCATGGGAGGAAACGTTATGTCAAGTTTGTGAAATTGGGGTGGTATAATCCAAGAAACACTTTCTCCTGCACTATGCAACATACTCACAAATCAAGGAGATGTCAAATTTACATATCAGATATTGGGAGATAACATTTCAAGAGGATATAGAGGTACGTACAAAAAGGTTGGATGAGAAAATGATGCAAGTAAGACTGAAATGCTTGACAATATAGTTAGTGAGGATTATGTCCCTTGATTGCAAGTGATGGGAATTGAATCTAGTTAAGTATATCAAGTCCATGATTTGGATCCCACATTTACACTACTAACTCTAGTCATCATAACTATTTGTTTTAATATCCTCAAAATGATGCACAAAATACAAAGTTTGTTGTCCCATATGATGTCGCCCCAACCCCCCCCCCCCCCCCCCCCCCCTCCCACCCTATAGAGGGTGGGAGGGAGGGGAGGGGATTATTAGAGAATTAACAATCTCATAAAGGATTTAATAAAATATATTTGTTTATCTATATATATTTCCTTGAAACTTTACAATTGTATTAATATGTTAAAACTTGTAAGCGATATATACATAACAAAACATGTTATTTGCACTCAATAATTAAGATAATAAGAAAACTTCTCTTAATAGTTGTCACAAAGAAAAAGGATTGGAATTTATTTATATAATGAATGGTAGTGCCCCTCTATGTTATCCAAATTTGTTCTTGCCTAAGTGACACTCAAGAAAAATGAGGTTCATAGTAAATACTCGCCACAGTGAGCTATAGTGAGTATGTCGATTGGTTGTTCCTAGGTATGCTAAAAAGGATTGACCCATCCCTTAGGCATAGGGAACCGTGTTGTTGATGTAAAAAAATATAATTAATTTCAATCATGTGAATTAGTCAAACATTGTTGTTAGGAATGCGACAAGATAAAATAATTTTATTACAATTGTTGGAATAAGAAAGAAGCAATGTATTTATTTATTTCATTTTATATATTTTTAGGAGACCATTCTTTGAAGTACTTCTTCTTTTCATCCAATATTGTAAATATCAATATCAATGATTAGAACAATAATTTTAATTACCTTTTTGTTTTTCCTTAAGTTTTTTTGAAGACATCCATACCACTCATCTCTATATCGAGGCTTTCTTAGTAGAGGATACAAAATTTGTCATTAAGCATCCTACAAATGAAAAAACTAAACACATTGAAGGTTACCGTGGTTGGATATTAAACTTAGGAGTTTGGTTCTTGTGCCTCATATCAAATATATTTTTTTGTCAATATGTCATGCAAGGCTTCCCTAGAAAATGGACTGAAAAAATAATTATGTGTATTTTTAAATCTGGAAACCAAAAGACCCAACTAATATCCAAATATCGTGGTTAGCCCCCTTTTAGCATAGTTATTTGGTTCAATTTCTTGCAAGAAAAATTACTCAATGGAGTGGGGGATATAATAAAAGGGATAAAGCATAAGCTAGTTTCAAGAATAAACATGTTATAATTGTTCACCTTGTTACACTTGGTGCTATTGTTGAGGATTGTTGAGACAAAATATGATCTCATCGCTCTTGATCTTCATAGAGTTTTGATTATTTCCTATAAAATGGTTGTCTAATATTAAAATGGTTATGTCTAATATGAAAGGTACATTTTTTCCAAAGAAAAAAACATATATTTTTTATTTTAAGTTTGAAATAAAAATATACATATGAGAGCATGAAAGCTCATTTTCAAGATCCGAACTGACTTGGATACTAAAAACTTGATCTTGGAATAAAATTTTTCAAATAAAACCTATTACAATTTTCCTTCAATCATTATTGTCCATGCAACATACATAAAAGGTTAACTATAACCGAGACTCCTGGATCCTTCCACATAATGAGACCAGAGATGAAATGTAACTTGGTCAATATACATTAATTTTATATAGGTATTAAACAAGGGTGCTCCTTTTTCCCACCCTTTCTGGCATCTATATCTATAAAATTGAGAAATGTTTAGAAGAGGAGGGGTGCATTGGCATTAACATCATTAAAATCATTATCATCCTGTTATTGTATGTGGATGATATTTTTCTTCTCACAAAAACTATTGATGATATTCACAAGCAACTCAAAGTTTTCCAACAATTTTGTAAAAATTATGAGCTTATAATTAATATTGATAAAACCGATATTATGGTAATTAAATCTAGGAAAATAACTTATCCTATAATTTTGTCAAGAGATAACACCCTTGAAGAGATACAATATTACAAATACTTAGACATTAACTTCAATTTCCATTTAGACTGGAACCATATGTCAAGGTCGAGAGAATCATTAGTGGTTGGAAAGTACACTATGCTCTTCAAAACAAGTATAGAAATGCTAAACCCTGGAACTATGATAAGAAAAAACTAATTTTCAAGAACTCAGTTACCCTAATTATTCTATATGGTTGTGACGGATGGACATACAACATCTCTTGTGAGACTTGGAATAAAATCAAGGGAAGAAAAATAAAAATTATAACCTATGCTTTTAAAATAAAATGCAATGCCCCTTAGCTCGTTATCCTGATTGAAGTAGGATGTAATTTCATGGAGTCTAAATCCATCACTAAATATTTAGAATATAAGCATAAATTGGTCAAGTTGAAGAAGGATAGGCTCCATGTTATTTCTTGTAATATGAGTAGTAGTCAACATAGACTCAAAAGAGGTCGACCTAAACATTATGGGGATTGGATTAACTATTAGAATATATATATATATATATATATATATATATATATATATTGTGAAGCCTTACGTCCCTATGAAGTTTAAGGATAAGATCTAGAATAATAATGAAATCGTTAATAAAAAGAGGTTGAAATACTACAAGGATTTTATCAATCCTAATTTGGTTGGTCAAAACTATTTTCCAACATTATAAGCTTAAAAAATAAAAGGAATATTGTTAAGATTAGGACCAATGCTCATAATATCCACAATAAAACAAGTTGATGGACTAACCCAAAATAAAATTTGGATGAGAGTATGTGTAGATACAAAAGAGGTTGAAAATGAACATTGCTTCCTTTTTAAATGCCCTACCCTTAATAATATAACACATAATTTTACCTAGTTTCACAATTTAATCACTCTTTAGGACCTCCTAGATAATGAATAGCACAATGAGTCATGACCTTGGAAATTTCATTTCCACTTTGTTCAAATGTATAAATGATATTTTGAAGAATATTTAGTTTGATTCCTTTTATTTGTTTAATAAACCTTATTGGTATTAAGTGATGGTAAGCAACATTATCTTTATTATATATGAGAGTTTATTGATTACATCATAAGGATTTTTCTTTTTGTAACATACCCAACCACCCACAAGTTGGGCGCGCTACTTCAAAACTCACTTCTAAACTAATTTTGAATTCTGATAAATTTTTAATTAGTAAAGAGGCATGAAATATTCACATGCAGAGATCAAGATTCATGCTACAGTATAAGGAATGTTTAAACATGCCATGCATAGCAATAACCAACAATCAAGCACATAAAAAATTCACATTCTCAGAGATGTTAATCAATACACAACAGAAATAAATGTATAACCAGAGAAACACATGACAGAGAGAACTTATCCTTAATAAAAGGAATCACCAACTGGCTGCAGACCAAGGACGTTCCACCCAACTATAGGCATTGTTGTTCCAAGTCTCAACAACAATGTCACCCCCGATCTAGGGCTATGAATCCACAATGATGGTTCCAGAGTGTCATTCAGCTTCCCAAACCAGTCAACACTCAAGCTCTCACATGCTTCTCAGTACACACAACAATTCAAAGTACACTAGCTCTCTTCTGTCCATCCTGCACAACCCAAGAGAATGGATCCCCTTCTCTGCCACATAGTCCATTAGGTTGTCCACCTCCTTCCAGGGCTCCAGTGCATTTGGTCAAGAATATCCATGCTGGGACTCTTAGGATTCACAACTGTGGGAGAAAATTAACACATGCCAATGTATCTTAGACATGAAGGAATTAATTCATGGCTAGAATACACCAAAAAATCATTACTGCCAACAAAACCATGGCTCCTCTCCAATAATTCGTTTTTATTTCCCAAGCCAAGATCAAAATGAATGAGGAATGAAGAGTGGGTGAAAGAATGAATGGAGAGAGAACAAAATGAAAGGTGTGAACAATGAACAATGAACAATGAACAATGAGTGAGTGAATAAATCCCCCAAACAGACCAAAGATGGGTTTATATATTTCTTGGAATTAGAGAACCACATGTCCTTCCCCCAAGAATCTCATGTAACTGATATTCTCCATTAGAAAAAAAAAGGGTAAATAAAATATAAAATAAATACTTAACCCCTCAATCCCCCTCTCTTGTGGAATCATAGCCCCCTATAATTCTTGTCCTTGTTTATCTAGTAGTCAATGATGTATTTATTATTAATAATGATAAAACCATTACATTTCCTAGGCACACTGGCCTCTTTTAATTGTTTGGGCCATCTGTCCTTTCATAAATTAACAGAATACATTATTTAATATGGGGCTCAAAACCAGGGTATTACACTTTTCCAAGGAAAACTTCTTGGATAAATGAAATGGATGCTTCCCCATATTCATGGATGGTATACCTATTAAGCTCGTCATCATAGACTAGTGCACCTAACCCATGGTGATTAGAACCATGCACCTGTTAGCACATAACTAGTCAACATTTTTCTAGAAAAATTAGTGATAACAAGTTGAGCTAACCCATTAGGTTATCAAAAGTTATCTTCCTTTTGGCTTGTTTGGATAGGGATGGGTTCTTCCAGCATATTTGTTTGATCTCCATTTCCTATTGATCTCTTTTTTCCCTTTGTTTCAAATGCCTGGATGTGTACATGGTGTGTAATTTTGGTTTATTATAACATTTGAAGCATTTGATACATAACATAGAAAGAGTTCAATCTAATGATTGCCTTATGGGAATAACCTAATAGAGTAATAATTGGGCTCTCAAGCAACCAATGCGAAATAATATCCAGTGGGAGTTTTCCTAAATATCCTCATTTACAACCAATATCTCTCTCCCAAGGTTTGCAACTCACTCATCATAGTGTTGATATTAGTCCATTTCATATTTGGATTATTAAGTCACCCATGAAGAATCTAGCATGGAGTTCTTATGGAGAGAACTAATATGACAATAATGACCTTGAAAGTAAGAGAATGATTTCACCATGAAGTAGGAGAATAAAGGAATCTTTGTACTTTCCCAAATTTATTATACTCTACCCATGCTCCCACGATTACATGAGTTATACATTTCTCACCAACCTCTACATGAATTTATATTGGTTTTCTAAGTTAAAAGTGGTGGATAAATCTCTTTTAAGGCACATAATGGAAATTGTATGAGTTCCTAGGCCAATACTTAGAAATAGAGGACTATTTTCCCATGGATCTCCTTTCCTTTTCCCCTCTTGTGGACTCATACCCTCTCTCATGATTGCCATGGCCATCTTGGACCATTTTTTATTATATTCCATCATTATCATTTTCATAGTTTTGACTTCACTGTGGTATGCCTACCACACTTTCCACATAAGTATATTTACAACATATGCACGCTTAGTCATTCTCTAGTCGAGACTTGGCCTTGAGATTTACACTAGGAATATATACAAGAATATTTACAACATTTTCAACAGAAGGTCATTTATTTAAGCTCAGATAGCTATATTTTTCTTTTATATCCATGCATTTGCAATATATACATAATATAATCTAATGCATTCTAAGGGTCAAAACCCAAATATTACATATTATCATCGCTTTCCTAGGCCAAATGATTCTAGTAGCTTCCCCACATTAGTGCCACCATAGGTAGGATGATAGATTTATGCACAGAAATAACTTTCCATTTTGACATATTTGTGATCCCATTATTAGGATTCATTGATCCCTACAATACTTAAAGGATATGGAAGCGTGTTTTGAGCCTCATGGCCCATGCGACCCTAGTATGGTTTGATGGGTTTTTTGTAATAAATTGGTCTTTATAGGGGGAAGGGATGGCAAAAAAAAATTACTAGATGATAATTGACCTTCGAATGGATGAAGTTATTGATACATTTTGAGTCATTTTTATCCTTATGAAGTTCCAGCTCAAGATTGAGTGACAATCAAGGGAGTAATTAGTGTTTTATGGTCCTTTGAAGCTCTATTTTGTTTTCTTAATGTAACCTCGCAATGTAGTTCAATTATCTATAGAATAAGCTTGACTTTTAACCAATTTGGTATTTTCCCCATTATTTTGGATTTTATATTAGTGGAATAATAATTCTCCTTTTTCTTCCTTGGGACAACCATAACTAAGAATTTTACTTTTGTGAGGGTTTATATTTTATCTGGTTTGTTGAAATGGAAAATATTTTTTATTTTCCTTTGGGATCATTTGAAGGTTTTTGAAGTTTATTTTTATGGAACTCATCATGGGGCTTACACCCCAACAAATTTATCTTTTTCATAGGACTTGGGGTTTTCTTCTAAACACTTTTGTGCAAAGGGAGGCTAAGGATTTGATCATATCCATTATTAGTCCCTGTCGTAGGCATAGAGGGGCAATAGCGATCGATAACTCGTTGGCTTCGTATTAGTTTGTCCTTTGACCACAAATATTTGCATAATATCTATTGTTGGAACTAGGTAACTAAAAACATTGATTTTTGTGTAATAAAAAGTACCATATATGTCATGATCTAATTGGATAATAGCTTTGAGGTCTTATTGCCAGCTTTTCTCTTCCCAATGTTTTATATGTTAGCATATCCAAACTTTTTGATCGTATATAGTCTTTTTGAATCATATATTTTCTTATGCATTGTTTGAAGGTGGATTAATGCTAGCATTAGTTCAAATGTTTGTCTTATCATTTTCTGCTAGATAAATTTATCCCAATGTTTGATATGCTATCATATCTAAAGATTGTCCTCTGTACTATTCGAAGCGATCTAATTTGAGGTATTATTATTATTTTTTTATTACTATTACTATGTGTGATTTTTTCTTTATTGTTGCATGCTTCAAGAGTCTTTGTCATTGTTGCATGCATAAACAGGCCTACCACGTTGCATTCTTTCTTAAATGCTTTCATAGGGAGATTCCCTTCGACAGTTCTGACAGTCCTCGCAGAGTTAAATGTTTATTGTACATATGTGTTGCAATACAGTTTCGTTCCATTTTTTTGATGGTGTTGTTTGCAGTGAAATTGTGCAAAATTTTTCTCCACCGGAATCACTGGTTTAGTGTTTGATGCTTGATCGTTGGTCCATTCCATGCTTCTTGTTCTTGTTTGATTCAACTTTGAAAAGTTGAGGTCCCATAGTGGCAGTTGGACCTCTTCGTGGTTGTTCACTGGTTTGTTGTTCTCCAACTTTGCAAGTTGTTGGACCTGTTGTTGTGGTTTGCAAGTTTTGGGGCTGAGCTCTTGTCATCCCTCGTTGACGGGTAAGTTTTTGTGCCATCGTTTCGTTGCTATTCCTTTTTTTCTACTTGGTGTTTTTCACCTTGCAAGCAAACTTTTTCAATGGTAGGAGTCCCTGCCTCCAAAACATCTTTCCGTGTGCTTTTATTTTATGTTCCTAGAAACCATGCATCTTCATATTCATATTGTGCCATAGCTATTTCAAAAATTGCAATGTAAAGGGGTTTAGAAAATGAATTTGGAGTTGTCACAAGGGGGAACCATCCGTCGGGGTGTAGCAGTAGGGAATGCCTTTATTATGTGGGTCAAAAACCCGCGTCCACCTGTTTCCTTTGTCTTTTCCTTTCTATTTTACATAAATTTTTCTACTTCTGAGAAGCTTGTAGGATTCCCACCATGAATAGTTTCAAATCGGTCTTTTTGCTCAGCAAATTGATAGTGTTATTTCTTCTATTTGCTTCACTTTTAAGTGTAGGTTTGTTTTCTTTTCATCTGTTGTGGCAACTAGGGAGAATTGAATTTTACAAGAAGAAGGTTGAAGGATACATACCGGGATTGGTACCCAGTTCCGTGCTTGTAGTTTTCTATTTTACTTTTTTTTTGTTTTATTTTATTTTTCCTCTTTTCTCTGTTTTCATACAAACTGAAAGTAGCTAAGAAACAACTTCAAAATCATAGTTCAAAAGATGAAACAAGTAAAAGATTTTGAATCGTATGAAATAGATACACACTCCATTATGCATGGTAGCATTGACGAGGTGTTTCATAACAATGGGTTTTTTAGATTGGATGCATTCTCGTATATTGTAGGAGATTGCCTTTTCGATGCATTTCAGGTTCTACTACATTTTCGTTATTCCTTGACCAACCTGCGCAATGGATTGATAGATTATTTCTTGGGTTGTTTAAAAAATGGTGACACTGAGTCATTGGAGTCGTATGAATATGAACTGGAATCTAATTTTCTTTAGCAGTTGCATGGAATACATGATGTCGCTAGTATTTTTCAAATATGTGTTTATCTGCATCTCCAATTCTTCCTGCACATGAGAGGGGAATTTGGGGAGATACATTTTGTATATGGTGGCTGTCTAAGTGGCTCAATATATCAATTGGAATATGGTCATTGACAAGAAAAAAAAGATATCTACTATTCAACAAAACTGCATCTAACAATCCATATTGCATCTTGTTCCATGATGCCAATGTTGTCAGTGGTCATTATGAACCACTACTGTACAGAAAATTGTCCATATGCAATCTTGGAGGACCTCATATTTACTTGTCCCTCATTTTCAAATACCTTGAATGCGCAGTGGAAACAGATTATGCATCGCATAGACTTCCATGGTTTGCAGCTAGCAACAACTATTGTATCTAGCTGTGGAGATAGCCTGTTCAATGCAATTTGTTGTTTGGTAGAAACAGAGTTCGATGTGCAACCACTACGGTTTACACTGTACAGTCCTTTTGCAATGAAATTATAGGTGGCAACCAACAGGATTTTAGTTTCTTGCATCAACACCTTTCACCATATCTCCTAGAAAATATGCCGGCAATTGCAAGTTGGAAAGAATAACGTGTAAACATGGAACTGCCATATGAAAAGGGAAATGTGGAGGGTTGAAGATTCTGTTTGCAATGGATTTCTATCATATTCTGAGAAAATATCCAGGTCTGGTCGGCCCTACCAGGTGGCACTGTCCATTCCTGGTCTATTGATTCAAATTACGATCGAACATTTGACATCATCTCGTTGAAAAAACATACCACACATCTCCATTATCAACCTTTGCTTGGACATATCACTGGTTCAAGGTTCAATGTCCATGCCACCCAAACCACATCGAATCTGCATACGCGTGGCATGCTTTTTAATGAGAATGAAAATCCTCCTAGTTGCGATAAGGCCATACAGGGCTTAAACAAAAAACGTAGGATAATTTATCACAACTTGAAAAAAGTCATGCGTGAAATTCGTCCTAGTTGTGATGAGTACATACTGGGCTTAAAAAAAAAACGTAGACTAAGTTATCACAACCTGAAAAATTTCATACGTAAGAGAGAAAAAAACATTGGTGGTATAGGAAATATTGTCGTTCCAGTGTCCAATGTCAATGCCAACCAAAACACATCAAATGTGCATAAGCATCACATGCTATTTAATCAGAGTGAAATTCATCCCAACTGCCATCAAGTCATCTTACGTAGACTAAGTTACCACAACTTGAAAAAGGTCATGTGCGAGAGAAAAAAATGCATTGCTATGCTTCCTTTTAGAGATAAACTGACATATCACAATCTAAAAAAAATTGTTCGTGAACAACACAACAGAGAAAGGTATGGTCGCATATCCCACAATGGTCATGCAACTATCTGAGAGGAAAAAATCACATTTCGTGAGCTAGAAGCAACATCGTGCACTACTACCAATGAAAACCAGCAAACACTTTCTACCCATACTTCCCTACGAAAGAAAGATGCAAGACATACCTACATGAAACAAATCAAATACACTCCTTCCATTCCATGTGAAATTTGCGATCAATTGAATTTTGCAAAAAATAGTAAGTCTTTCACGCATGATTTGGAAGCAGAATACCTCTGCTTGACAACACATGATAAAACTTTTCCAATGGAAAAATTGTCTTCCATGCAAACAGTCACTTGAAAATGGAAAATTTCCACAATTTGGAACCCCTGATCAAATAAGATGTAATACACCACTACCAGATGTAAGTGCACTTATGGAACTTGAAGAGAGACTTGTGTCTCTGTGAATTGCATTTGCACAAATCAGGCCCTAGGGATATAAATGACCCCAAATGGTCTTAACGGGATCAATTATTAATGTGCCTATTCAACTAGATGTTGTGCAAAAAGCCTTGCCACAATTGATTAGAGATACGATGAAAATTGTTGTGGCTCTCAAAAGACACTTGCGATACAAAAATCTATATCAGACGGGCAAAGTGCGTGTGCATGCTGTTATGAAAGCATTAAAGGAATTATGTTCCAGGGCCCTGTACAAAGCACTGAACATATGTATAAATGAGAACTGGAACATTGTTCTTGGAGAAGAGGATGACAAATCTGCGAGAATCTCGAAAATGCTGGCGAATTTGATACAAGTGATGAATCGGAGAATGAAACACCTGTTGAGACATTGGTGCATGGATTCATTGATTCATAGTGCATTAGTGACTTGCAAGACAAGATTGTCGAAATTGCACCTGTTGAGGGGCAATGCCCACTTGGAATATTCAAGGAAAGATTCGCTGAGGAAATGAACTTCCCAACACTCTTATATGGAGATCCATGTCCCACTGACATTACAGAATAATTCAGTTATCATAAAATAGTTCGATGGGAGCTGCTACATTCAAGCGGTGACTTCTCCTGTCACATAACAAATTTGTTTTTCAAAACAATGTGCATAATAATAGAGCAAGTTTTGTCTTGTATGTGGGTCCGAATAAGAAAAGGCCAGTTACAAGGAAGAAAGTTGTTGGCCAAGGATGTCAAGTACAAAGTAAACCTAGAAAAAATTCTGAAATATGATATTGGATACATAGATTTCAAAAACATTCACATCTCTTCTGACTATTTGCAACAAAACAAGAAAATTGTTTTTGCAATGATCCGACAATTGGGCCCGCCAACATTTTTCATCACATTTACAAGTGCAAAGCATTGCTAGGATCCATTGGTGGCTGTCATATCTTACTTTCATAGGAACAAGAAACGTAAAAAAAAAATCGATACACTAGAAAATAATGACATTGACTACCTCATAAGAAAATACCCAGTGACATGTACTCGCTACTATAGACATAGAATAAATGCTTTGAGACAATTGATATGCCATGATGAAAAGTTTTTTGGAAAAATATCAGACTATTTTTTTGTGACTGAATTCCATAATAGGGGGAATGAACATGACCATGCACTCTTGTGGATAGAGGGTGCACCAGTCTATGGAGCTAACAACAATTCACAGATCGAGCAATTTGTGGACAAATACATAACATGCAACACATATCATTTGGATCCAGAACTTGCCAAAGTTCATAGACATTATCATACAAGAAGTTGTAGAAAACGAAAAAACTCGCATTGCAGATACAAAATTCCCATGCCACCAATGAGAGCAAAAAGAATCATAGAACCACTTAGTTTAGAGGACAATGTTGTTGTTCAAAAATCTAAATCCTTGTTCACATTTCTATAACAAGGAGAGTTTGACGAGTTGATGAGCTTCAATGACTTCTTGACAGAGCTAAATCTATCAAAAGATGAGTACATCCAAGCCATACAATGTACGCTTAAACAACCAACAGTTTTCCTTAAACAAAAACTTTCCCATATTTGGAACAACAATTTCTCCAAGGACATGCCAGTTATGTGGAATGAAAATACAGATGCATAGTACATCCTCAATGTATATGATGCAGCATCGTACTGTACCTCGTATATGACAAAGGATGACAAATCTATGACAAGTGCATTTAGAATAATACACAAAGAACATGAAAGAAGTCATATTGATGCCATACAAATGATACGTACTCTTGGAAATACATTTCTTCATCTTCAACAAATGTATGTCTGATCAACAAGCAGTCCACATTGCACTTTCCCTGCCCCTCAATTGTAGTTCAAGAAAATGTGTCTTCATAAACACATCTCCAGTTGAGAAACACACATTTGTGCTTAAACCACCATTTTTTCTAGAACAAGAGCCTGACAATTCATAAGATGTACTATGTCGCTCTATTATTGATTATTACCTCCAGTTTCCATCTCCTATTAGGCATATCTGCTTAGCAGAATTCGTATCGCATTACAAAACAAATGGTGTGCCCATATCAAAAATAAAAAAAACCCTCTGTGATACGGTTTTTCAAATACAATAAACATTCTGACTATGAAAACTATTGTAGAGAAAAAATGATGCTATACGTTCCATTCGATGAAAACGAAGAGACATTAAAACATAACTTATCTACATGGGAAGTTGCGTATGTTGTCTCTGAGACTATAATGCAAATCAATGAAGCTGGATTTACTTACAATGTTAATCCAACATGGGGTGATCTAGAAATTGCAGTTAATGAGCTAGAAAACCCTGAAAATATTGATGAGACATTCACAAACTGAAAAACAACTAGAACTCCCTGCGAGTTCTATGACTTGTGAGTGGATTTTCCTCGTCCTCGAGCAGGTGGAAGTGAAAAACATATCAATCTTGGATTTCAATTCACAAAACATCCTTTCCTTATTGAAAATAATGAATACCACATAATAAGACATCTGTTGAATCGAGAACAACAAACAATTCTAAAGGACATTGTGCTTTAAAAACGCTTGAACATGGACACTCATGTGAACTTGTTCCTTACATGCCGAGCAGGAACATGCAAGACATTCACAGAGAAATCATTGTTCCAAATGATTATACGAATCTATGATTCAAACAATTCCTCTGATCCTATGAAACCAAAGGGATTAATAGTTTCATACACAGGAAAAGTTGCATATAATGCAGGTGGAACAACAATCCACTCTGCACTTTTAATGCCTTTTAATAAGTCACAGTTTCTTCCACTTAGCAAGGAAATGTTAGATACATTGTCTAAGATTTATGATGAACTCCAACTTGTCTTTATAGATGAAGCATCTTTGATTGGAATTCGCTTCTTGTATTCCATTGACAACTGACTAAGAAGCATAAAACATGTGCACATGAAATACTTTGGAAACATTGAAATGATATTCTGTGGGGATCTTTACCAGGCACAGTCGATCCAAGATTCTTTGATATTTGAACAACCTACGGTTAACATGCAAACAGTGACACATGACTTCTGGAGAGACAATATTAAATGCTTTGAATTGCATACTACAATGCGCCAGACAGATGAAACATTTATTGCAATTCTGAATAGAATGCGGACAAAAAACCAAACATATGATGACTTAACATATATCAATTCGAGGTGCTTGCGACTTGCACCAACAGACCCAATGTTCCCTTACTTTTTCTACACAAATAAGGATGTTGCAATGTATAACAGGTACATTCTATCACTCATGCATGGCGATGATATCATCATCAATTCAATTGACTTGGAAGAAAACAACAATGGAAATGTGCCACGTCATGAACATACAACCACTTTACCTTTGCAGCTTGTCCTGAAATTAGAAATGTTGGTTGAAATATATGCCTGCAACTATGATTCACAGGATGGCTTGGTCAATGGTGCAAATGGAATACTCAAAGGCTATACCAAAACAAAAAAACTTGATTTCCTTTGGATTAAGTTCCATGAACTGCATATAGGCAAGCGACAAGTAAGAAAGTTGGCTTATCTATATAATTCAAACATTGCAAGCGATTGGACACCTATTTTTCAAATATCAAAGCCAATATCGACATCAACAAAGACAAGTCAACTGAAGATTCAAAAACAGTTTCCAATTAAACTTGCATGTGCACGTACAGTCCACAGATTGCAAGGACTAACACTTGATAATGTTGCATCTAAGCTTGTTGGAATTCAGATACATGGACTTGTATACACATCACTTTCCCATGTCAGAAGCATAGACTCCTTGTATTTACTAAGTCCTGTTACAAAAGATAACTTCAAAGTCAAGCATAAAGTTGATATTGAAATGGAATGCCTTAGGACTAGCACAAAATGGAATCTGCAGTATGATTACCAATTCATAAAAACAAAGTCATCTGTATTAATTCTCTCGCTTAACACACGCAACTTACATGCATACATGGATGATGTACTCAATGACTATGATACAATGCAATCCGATATTTTGTGCCTGCAGGAAACATACATGGCATTATGCATACAAAACAAACAATTTCTAAATCACAATTGCATATCAAGTTACATTACACATGGGGTGATGATATTGGTGAAAAAACATGTACCAATTTTGTACCATATACATTTTGAAGAAAAGAATGTTGAGATGGTGCTTGCAAAAATATTTTTCCATGGAACATAAATTGCAATACAAAATCTGTATGTTGCTCCCCATGCAACATTCTCCAACATACTAAATGTTATTTCCAATGCATTAGGCCATTTGCATCTGAATGGACCCATTGTGCTTGTAGGAGACTTCAATGTTGACATGCTACAAAATAATGCCAGAACAAAAGAATTGGAAAACTACATGTGCAAATACAATCTCCGCTTTCTTGTGAACAACACAAGCCATGTGCAAAACACACTTATTGACCATGTGTGGTCAAATGTGCCCATTCCTCAATACAACATATTTATCTTAGACACATATTGGCCTAATCATGATACAATTGGTATTTCACTTGAATTATGAGATATACATCAAACATATTGCAAAGTCATATTTCTATGTTTCAAAGCATATCTGTATAGCTTGTTGCAAAAAAATAAAAATAAAAAACAAATTATCCATCTTCTTAGTTTTCCCTGGTTTGTATACATACTGGTCTGGTCACCACACAGTTGGTGTTGCACTTGAATTATGAAATATACATCAGGCATATTGCATAATCATATTTCTATGTTTCAAACCATATATGTTTATCGTGTTGCAGAAAATTGAGATATCCAACTTCTTAGTTTTCCCTGGTTTGTAATTGCTTTTGGTCACAAATTTTGTTTTGCAATACACAAACACACACACACACACACACAAGGAAACTTGAATGAACTAAAAATAAATAAAAAATGTTACATTCTTCTAACACTATTCGTTACTCTATTCCTCTTATTATATTTTATTTAGTCTATGTACATAGTACTTTCTTTTTTCTTTACATGTCAACTTATGTTCATGTCCGTTTTGTTTTGTTCTTTTGCTCATAGAAACAAATAGGAAAACTAGACACCGCAAAGAACTCCTAACTAGGAATGTAGAAGAATCCATGCAAAGGTGTGTTTTTATACTCGTGTTCCATATCCAATAGTTTTTTGTTTACTCTGTCTGTATTTGTTGAACTGGTTTGCAACTCTATTTTTTTCTTTCCTCCTTGGACACTCCATATCTTCCTATACATTGGCTTGTCTTCATGTCAATTATATTTTCTGTGCTGCTATCTTGAAATAAATAAATTTGTACTCCATCTTTTATTTTCATGTGTTCCTATGTAATAGTTTGCTTTCATGTCGGTTCTTACCTCCTTTTATTTTTCCTATTCTATACTTAGCCGTTCTCCCTTTTTTTCTTCCCCTCTATTATCCATTTCTGATTCTATACTTAGTCCCATGTCTATGCTCATGGGTTCCTAGTATGGCAGAGTAGCAGATTCCATGTCCATTTGTATCTCTACATCATGAGTCCGACCGACCGCCATTCGTTTTCATAGTTCATGAATTTTATGGCCGTCGATTCCTGCGTAGGTGCCATCAAACTCTCATTCCCTATGTGCGTGGTATACATCTTGCACCTGAAACTTTGGTGATCTATAGTTCGGCCCGGACTTGAAGCTTGAGACTCATTTTTCCCTGCATCTGTTGATATTTCAAAGCATCTGTTGATATTTTTTAGAGTTCGTCTCAACAGTTAGCCAATTTTATGGCCGCGGGTTCCCCCTAATGCATTATTAAACTCCCATGTCCCTTGTTTGGATAACATCTTGCATCCAAAACTCTAGTTATCTACAATTCGACCCTGGGCTCCTCGAACTCCCAAGTCTCACTCTTTATCGAACTCACAATTTGTATATCCATCTATATCTTGACATCACAAGTCCGACCGAGCACTTTCATTTCCTTAGCCAATTTTATGGCCATGGGTTCCTGGCTACGCGTTATCGAACTCTCATTCCCCATGTTCCGAGTATACATCTTCCATCCAAAACTTGGGTGATCCATGTCTATGCTCGTGGGTTCCCAAGACAATGGAGTGGCAAATTTCATGTCCATCTATATCTCTACATCACGAGTCCGATCGACCACCGTTCGTTTTCATAGTTCACGAATTTTATGCCGTGGGTTCCTGTTTGGGTGCCATCCAACTCTCACGCCCCATGTGCACGGTATATATCTTGTTCTTGAAACTTCGATGATCTACAATTTGACCTGGACTCAAAGCTTGCGAGTCATTTTTCCCAGCATCTGTTGATATTTCAAAGCGTATGTTGATATATTTCCCATTTCATCTCAACAATTAGCCAATTTTATGACCATGGGTTCCCCCCCAATGCATTATCAAACTCCCATGCCCCGTGTTTGGATAACATCTTGCATCCAAAACTCTGGTTATCTACAATTCGACCTCGGACTCCTCCAACTCGCAAGCCTCACTCTTTATCAAACTCACAAATTGTATATCCATCTATATCTTGACATCACGAGTCCGACGGAGCACTTTCATTTTCTTATCCAATTTTATGGCCGCGGGTTCCCAGGTACCCGTTATCGAACTCTCATTCCCCTTGTTTCCAAGTATACATCTTCCATCTGAAACTTGGGTGATCTACAATTCCAACATGGACTCCCAGGTTCAAAAAAGTACCAAAGCATCTTTAATTCTTGTCCATTCCCTACCACGTTCGTCCCTTCCAAATAGACATTAATTATGATTTAACTGGTGACAGTTCACATATTTTCAAAAATATTGGCATTAATAAGCAGAAAGCTAGAGGTAATCTCCCATTAAAATGCATTTATGGGAGAATATTATGGAATATGATTAGTTTCCTTTGTCAATCTTGAATTCGCAAAATAATGATGGTTTTTTTGGTTTTTTTAAGACGTCATCGTAGCAAGAATTCAATATAGTGCTAGCCCACTATCATCTACAAAGGTGTTCACATGATGTCTCTCTTTAGTATTGTGCACATAATTTTAGAACCTTACAGGCTTGCATATCTGAGGCTCTGCCTGCATATAAAAATGTTTCTCCACCATTCCAATTTGAACATAGTTTGCATTTGACCCATAGAGAACATCAATAAAATAAAATAATATGAAACATGTTTAAGTAACTATCAACAAATTATCTTTTGACTTGAACCTGCTTCTGTCAAAATCCAGGTGTATTACACAACTGTCAATGTTTTCCCCACTTTCCAATAGTTTATTGATTTCCCTGCCATCTTCGCATGCTTTCCCAATGCAAATTGATGATGCTTTTATTATCTTTGAAAAGATTGGCATTAAAAGGCGAAAAGTTCGAGGACATCTGCCATTAAAACAAATTGAACTAAGATTTACCCGAGATTGTATTATAATGTTGCAACGTCCATTTTAAATACAATAAGGATCAAAGGAAGTTTTTCATCACCTTATGGATACAGCTCGACATCATGTCTGTGGAGATACCATAAATATTTTTGGGCACGAGGACCATCATTTTCAGTGGTCCATATCTTATGACTACTACTCGTCCACTTCTGCCCAGATGAAAGTTATCTCGACATCTGAAATTGCAATGACACATTGTATCCCAATTTGTTTTTTCTTTTACTTTAAGGACTTGGTCACGTGCTGCGCCGAGAACTATATTCCAAACCAATAGATTGTCCAGATGGTTGACCATTTCCAAATCTCCCTATCACCTAAAGTATTTCAAAAGATGTTAACACTTCCCGACCCAATGCCTACTTTCAAGGGAGAGAATTGCAAGTAGTTCTTAAAGAAGCATGGCAATGAACTAGACCTCTTGCTGAAGTTATTATAGGACCCATCTCCCACTCCCCAGGACATGGACATATTACAGGTTAGTGCATGTAAAAACCATTTTTGGCAAATTGCATTGCTTTTCATGCGGACAACGAGACAAGCAAGTGCAACTTGCATATCTCAAATCATTATGTATATTTTATATTTTATGGTCAAGCAACAAACCATCTTCCATTACCGCAACCTGATTTCCATTCAAAACTCTTCCCAGTTGTTGCAATACAGGAGGCGGAATAAATTCTTTGTGCCACCTTATTTAATTTTTATCGTGGCAAATTCCTATCCATTTCCTGGACTATCTATGTTTAGGAAGCTGACCTATGAATTTGACCCATTAACATTCTCGTGCCACAAATTATGGAGACACGACACTTGCCAGCTATTTTATAAGGTCTTCAATTATTTTGTTTCATTTTTTAAAACATTGATATTTGGAAGGTAATTCCCCTAGTTCTCTGGCCAACCGACAATCTTCCTGGATAGGAAGGACACAATAGAAGAAATGGAGAATTATAATGTTATAAGGATTTTAGGCTCTAAACAAAATCCCTGCTTCCTTCCATGTCACATATCTGGTACAATGTGTTTTTCTGGAATAGCAAGGGAGTACATCTACTGGTTGCATTTTTTCCATGAAAAAAGGAAAGGAGAATTCATGTCTATGCCTTGGAAAGTCCAGGATTTCATGGTCAGGAGCCACGTCAACATTTATTTCACTTACACTATCCTGAATGGACTTTGAAACAGTACCAGAGATTCGCACAAGAAGAACCGAAAAGACTCAGGTGAAAAAAGTGCCCAATCCCCGACTGCCACAACCAAGACCACAATATCTCATGGCAGTACTCCAATGGTTTACCAAAGTAACAAAGTCACACATAGTTCTTCATGCGGAGGAGGAGATAAGAACCCTCCCTTCGACAAAATTGAAATTTGTCACAATCTTCCCGCGGGCAAAAAACGGAAAACAATAGTCCAAGAACAGGAGGGACCGAAGGGAGAAATTGATATCTACAATCTCTCTCTCGAAGATATGGAACTAGAAATTGACATTAAAAAATTGTTCCCTAACAATGATCACCTAGACAACACTGCTCCTCACAATCCTGGGATGGAAATACTTGGCATAGATACATTGGACGAAGAAGAGTCTTTTGCATTTCAGAGCATTTTTTTTAACAACGAATCAAAAAAATTGATTATTGAAAACAGAGATGTAAAGAATAAGAAAGGTACATCTCGTTCAGAGTTCAACCTATGCAACATGCACCCTTCCCAGATATCTATGATGCATCGAGCAACTGAAGATTCACTAGACAACTCTATTAGTGGCCTTGAAATGAAGAACCTCATGTTAAAGACACGAATCAAAGAATTGGAGGCAACTCTAATGTCTCTTCCACTGTTTGCTACTCCTTTGGAAATGGTCGGGTCCACCACACTTGTGCCAAAGTTAAAAGGATCATCAAGCCTTCTCACATCAGCCCAAGACTATGTGGAAAAAATTATAAACAAAAGAATGGAATTAATAACAGAAGCTTGGGAGATGTCAAAGAATATGGTCTCTTTTGGAACAAGAGCGCATGCTTTTCATGAGTATTTGCAAGAGGATCTCAAGAATGAGCAAGGTTTTTATCTCGATGCTGTTTTACCATTTGGTTTTGAATTTACTGGTATGACAGAATCCATAATAAGACAAGAGGATCTCCCTTCCCTGGATCAAATAGACCAACTAAACGCATGCTGGAAAGAAAAGGTAAAGAACCTGATTGGTATTGTTCAATAATGTAGCCAGACCATATCTAAAAGAGACAAACTATTCAAGAAGCTAACTAAGATAGATCTAGTTGGCATCACCAATGAAGTCCAGGACCCAAAATTGATATTAAAGTCGTTGTTTTTAACCAAACAAGCATTTGATGATCAAGTTCATATCTATAAAAGACTGTCATTTGAAAAATTCTATGGCATTGTTGAATATGGTGAAGATGACATGAAAACTTGGCTATTCGGTTATGAAATTAGAAACAAAAATATTCAAGAAGCATTGCACAACTTGTCTATTGATCTAAGGGACTTGGAAAGTGAACTCTTCAATATAAAAATCCGCCATGAAGTGAACATGGCGCCCATGAGGAGCTTCATCAAAGAAAGGTTGAAAAAACGTGTTGACTAGATTACCAGTGAAGGTCAAAGCCGAGGAAAGCCATAAAAGGACACCAGCGAAGAAATGAAAATCCATGGCACACCATCATAGTAAGTTGATACTGATTACATTCTTCTGTCTTCATCCACTTATTCTAATAAAGCTTTAATCTAGATCTGACAATTTTCTCTTTCTTTTTTCCAGGTTTTGTTGTTTTCCATCATCGACTTTCTTCTTTGTGCAAATTTCATTCTTGTACATCTTTGGTTCATAGTACGCGACAGTCCCAATCGGAGTCATTCTAGAAAACATGTTTTTATTTCACAGAATATGTACTGAACTATAGTTTTTTTTTGCAAATTCGAAGACATGTTTTTTTGGGGAAATATTCTCAAATGTATTTTGTGATGCAGATTATCTAAATATAAATATTTGGGGTTGTTCTATGTTGATATTCAATGCTTGGTGTTGTTATTTGGAATTTACATTTCTTCGTAAAATTAATTCATTTCGTTGTACATGTTCCTGTTCTATATTGTGCATGTATTGAAGCTTCCAAATTTCAAAATATTCTTCGATATACAAAATGTAAAGTCATGTATTTTTTTATTTGTTCCTTGTGGGTTTGAGATAAAGAAATCCGAGCCCAAAACACCATTCAAATTCGAACATGGTTTACATTTGGACCACAAATAATCTAGTAAGATACATTAATATGGATACATTTTAAATAAACATAAACAAAATCCCTTTAAACTTGAACCTGACTTTCTCGAGCTCCTGGATTGTCCGTGGGTTGATCAGTTAGTGCACTGTCAAATCCTCATTTCCATATATATCTTCACATCAGGAACCTGACCAACGACCATCCTTTTCAACACTTGGCCAAATATCTCACTGCGGCATCCCAACTTAGCCCTATCACATTCTTATCCTACGTGTTTTGTTATATACATCTTGCACCCAACGCTTTCATCAAATACATTTTGCACCCAACAATTCCGTGATAAAAGATAAGTATAGAAGACAGAGGGTTAATATATTGACATCTGTGATAGATATCCCATTTTCTCGCAAGATCTTTTCTTCATGTTTCTGGAGAAGTTATATATTCTTTGATATACAAAATGTAAAGTCATGAATTGTTTTCTTTGTTCCTTGTAGGTTTGAGCAAAGCAATCCGAGCCCAAAACACCATTCAAATTCGAACATGGTTTACATTTGGACCACAAATAATCTAGTAAGATACACTAATATGGATACATTTTAGAAAAACATAAACAAAATCCCTTTATACTTGAAGTTGCCTTTCTCAGGCTCCTGGATTGTCCGTGGGTTGATTGGTTAGCAGACTGTCAAATCCTCATTTCCATTTATATCTTCACATCAAGAATCCGACCAACGATCTTCCCTTTCAACACTTGGCCAAATATGTCACTGCGGCATCCCAAATTAGCGCTATCACATTCTTATCCCGCATGTTTCATTATATACATCTTGCACCCAACACTTCCATCATATACATTTTGCACCCAACAATTCCGTGATAAAAAATAAGTATAGAGGACATAAAAGAAGGGTTAATATATTGACATTTGTGTTAGATATCCCATTTGCTCGCAAGATCTTTTATGCATGTTTTTGGAGAATTTATATACTTATTTCATATACTTCAAAATAAGTACGAAGGTGGTGGGCATGGAAATACCCATGGAGAGAAATTGGAAGAGCTTCGAAATAGGGTGGCAAGGGTTCCTGATGAGACGTAATGCCCCCACTGTCAAATTGTATATATCGGAACATTTTAGTGAAAAATGTGTAACACGAAGAAGGTGTTCCTGCCATCATCAATTCAAATTCATTCTTCTTTAACTAGTGACAACCCAGTGCACAGCTCTACTTATTCACATTAACAAGAAAATAACGTATTTATAATCTAGTAAGATACATTAATATGGATACATTTTAAATAAACATAAACAAAATCCCTTTAAACTTGAACCTGACTTTCTCGTGCTCCTGGATTTTCCGCAGGTTGATCAATTAGAAGACTGTCAAATCCTCATTTGCATCTATATATTCACATGGGGAACTTGACCGACGACCGTCCCTTTCAACACTTGGCCAAATATCTCACCGCGGCGTCCCAACTTAGTGCTATTGCATTTTTATCCCGCGTGTTCCGTTATATACATATTGCACCCAACAATTTCTTCATATACATTTTGCACCCAACAATTCCATGACAAAAGATAAAAGTAATATATTCACATCTGTGATAGATATCCCATTTTGCTCACAAGATATTTTCTACATGTTTATAGAGAATTTATATACTTATTGGAAGGTGGAGGGAACAGAAATATCCGTGGAAATTGGTCGGACGGGCTTCAAAATAGGGTGGAAAGGGTTCCCGAGGACACGTAAAGCCCCAACTATCAAATTGTATACAACGGAACATTTCAGTGAAAAATGTGTAACACGAAGAGGGTGTTCCTGCCATCCTCAATTGAAATTCATTTTGCGTTCACTAGTGACAACTCAGCACACAAATTTGCACGACTTAGCGTTATCGATTTTTTATGCCCCCCTTGTTCCGTGATATACATGTTGCACACAACACTTCTGTGATATAAATTTTTCGTCATTTACAATTTGACCCTGGTTATAGAGCCCACCTACTCGAGAATCCGCAATCTGAAAAGTGGCTAGGCATCGAATGGCTAGCGGTCGGTCAGAGTCACGGCATAAAAGCACGATGTGAATGGGTGAATCCACCAACACGCATTGGGACATTTTCGGTAATACGGCTACGAAACGAGAAAGAGAGAGTAGAGTGGAAAAACAAATGGGAATTTCCTTGAGTATAGAAGAGGGAGAAGAAGGTCCGATATATTCAAATATGTAATTGATAATCCATTTCCTACCAAGATATTTTATGTATGTTTCAACTGTGGAAAGCAGTTGGACGGGCTTCAAAATAGGGTGACAAGGGTTCCCTTGGAGACGTAAGGCCCCGCCTATCAAATTGTATATATCGGAACATTTCAGTGCAAAATGTGTAACACGAAGAGGGTATTCATGCCATATTCAATTCAAATTCATATTGTTTTTACTGGTGAAAACTCAGTGCACAAGTTCTCTTATTGGTAGTAATGACCAAAAAACGTATTCAACATCCATTTACGGGAGCCCAACCGACCCCTGGGTTGGTGCTATTATAGATCTTGCACCCAAAACTTGCGCCATATACAGTACAACCCTATACATCTTGTTGGCATGTTTACAGGCAGAGTGTGCTTTTCATTGATGGCAAGAACAACAACGATGTTGGAATATTTACAGGCAGAGTGTGCATAGAAAGAACAATAGAAAATACACAGAAGGTTTATAGGCAGAGTGTGCATGGAAAGACCAGTAGTGAAGACACAGAAGAGAAAGCTCAAGAAGCTCAGGAGGAATAGCGCAGATTTGCACGCAGAGCACAAGTGTGCACCAGGACCCTTACCAAAGCTCAGGAGAGATATCATTCTCAGAAATACGGACGAGACCTAAAGTCATCAGGACTTGCAGAACCTTTGACACTTAGAAATTATTCCAAGTCGGGAGGATGCATAAGCTCAGGAGGAGGAGCAACAGTGGTCGTTGGATCACCAATCCCGAATACTCGATGGCTGTCAGATAAGAATCCAGATAGGAGGATCACACAGAGGATGAGGTTAGACCTCAGTCGTCAGATCGGATCACGATGAAATCTGAACCATTGGATCCAGAGGACACGTGGTGAGAGATCAGCATTTCGATGACTTGCGAGTTGGAGAAGTCAAAGGTGAGAGTAGTAGGAACTCGCGATATGTGAAATCGTGAAACAATATGAGATGTTGGATCTAGAGGACATGTGGTGAGAGATCATCATTTCGTTGACTCGCGAGCTGGAGAAGTCAAAGGTGAGAGTTGGAGGAACTCACGATATGCGAAGTCGCAAAATGATCTCGGTCATCGGATCACCGAGGATCTGGACCATTGATATGATATGAAGTACGAGTCCATGATATTGATCATAGACGTTGATCATGGGGAGAGATCCGAACAGTTGATCTGATAGGAATCATTTTGGAGTTTTGAGAGTTGGGAGTTTCGAGGCAACTCATAGCAGGATTTCACGATATGTGAAATTGTGACGCGCCTCTCTTGCTTGGCCCCTGGTCACAATTAGTGGTCACATCAGTGAAAGAGAAGGGGAGGATATAGCATGCTAGGCTCCACCTCGAAGTTTCATGATTTGGGAGTTTCAAGGCAACTCACAACAGGAAATCACGAAACACGAAATCGCGATTTGATCACAGCCATCAATCAAAGGGAAAGATCTAGACCGTGGATATGGAAAGCGTAGTTTTTGAAGTTAGGCCTATGATCACAACCACTATTCATGTGAAAGAAAGGGGCTTAGTCATAAAATCTAACGCTCACTGTGAAGTTTTTCTCAGGAAGGGAAAAGGAGCGAAAGTCATGAGCGCAAAGAGGTTCTCTCAACAACTGCTAGAGACGGACTGATGGTAACTGCAGAAAATGACTAATTGCATCTGCCAGAGAATTCAAAGAATATCAAGGTGATAGCCAGAGGAGCTCAAGAGTCTCTAGGTAACTTCCACTGGAATCAAGAATCATCATAGAGACAATTGAGAGATTGAAAAGTGTCGAAGTCTGTAATTGCAACAAAGAGGATAAAGCTCGACTATGACAGAGAAGATGAAGAGTCTCATTGCCAGAGAAGGAAGATAATCTCAAGATAAGCCTAGTGATGATGAACGCATGGAGCTAATGGCCAGAGAAGATGAAGAGTCTCATTGCCAGAGAAGGAAGATAATCTCAGAATAAGCCCAGTGATGATGAACGCATGGAGCTAATGGCCAAAGAAGATGAAGAGTTTGTATGATGATCAAGTAGAGGACTCTATGTGACAAAAATATGTATAATAGAGTGAACAACCTATAGGGAAGAATAGTGATGCTGTGAAGAGAATGCAGAGTTATTTCACATAAAGGATGCAAAAGGTGCACATAGAGTATAAGAACGCAGAAAAAAGAATATATGGTGGTGACTGTTAAGTGTGATTCATGTGGGTAGAAGCATGCAGTGTGCAGGAGATGAAGCACACAGAAGAGGCGTGGTGCATAGAATGGAAAGAAGACATAGAGCATAAAGCGTAGAATAATAAAGGAATAGAAAATAATATATGAGAGAAGAACAGAAAGCGCAACAAAAGTGAGGAGAGAGACATTGATGCAGGTAAAGAAGAGCAGTGTAGTAGAACAATGATGAGATTGGTAAGCCATAGATAAATGTTGTATCACTATGATAAATTCAAGAAAGAAAATATTTATATTTTAGGGTGCTAGGGAGGTGCTAGGGAGGTGCTAGGGAGGATTGTTTTCCTCGGAGTTCAAGTGGGTGCTTGAACACAAGTAGTTGTAGCTTCCATCTGGTTATAGCCATAAAAACTAGGGTGGCAAGGTGGTGCAAGGGAGAACTATTGTTCTTTGTTATAAAGGTTGGTGCATGTGCGACTGGAAGTTGGTGACTCCATCTAGTTGGTGCCGGAACACTTAGGGAGTTGGTGCTTCCTTCTCATGGGTTCTAGAGAAACTAGGGAGTTGGTGCTTCCTTCTAGTGGGTGATAAAGAAACCAGATAGTTGGTTCTCTCAGCAAGTTGGATTTTGCAAAACAGAGGTGGCAGCCTCACAATGAGTTGGTGCTCATAAGAATGATAATGTATAGAAAATAAATATTACTTATCATATCAAGAAGAAGAGGTTTTTCCCTTTATGGGTTTCCTCAGGAAATATATGTCTCTGTATATTTCATGTGTGTGATTGATGTTGAATATTCTATTTCTTACATATCTTCATTATTGTGATCGCCATTGAGTGTGATGTAAAGAGTTTGAAATAGGCATAATTGTTTAAGCACAGTAACAACTGATTCACCCCCTCCGTCTTAGTTGTCCAACAATTGGTATCAGAGCCGACCCCTTTTATCTAAGGGTAGATCCTAGAGATTAAACATGACTAGCCATGAAGGAACTTGAACCAACAAGGCCTCTCTATTCAATGGAACAAAATTTTCCTTTTGGAAGGTTAGGATGAGAACCTACATAATGGATTTAGGTGCAGATGTCTGGGATGTGGTAGAGATTGGTTATGTAAATCCAGTTGTACTAGCTAATAAGTATGACAAGCTAGAATTCAGTTTCAATGCTAAGGATATGAATGCTATTCTGAGTGGGCTTGCAGAAGCAGAATTTGTAAAAGTTATGCACTTAGAAACTGCCAAAGACATGTGGGACAAACTCATTAGTAGTTATGAAGGTAATGAGAAGGTAAAGGATGCCAAGCTTCAAACCTACAGAGTAAAGTTTGAATAGCTACAGATGAAATAATATGAAACTATTGGAAAGTACTTTCTGAGAGTTGAAGAACTAGTAAATGCAATGAAATATCTTGGTGAAAAAAATGACGAAGCCTCTTTAGTTCAAAAAATTATGAGATCTCTACCAAATAGGTTCAACCCAAAGGTCTCTGCTATAGAAGAACTTAATGATCTAAAAGTTTTGGCTTTTGATCAACTTCTAGGAACACTGACTGCATATGAAATGAGGATAGGTAAATATAAATCCAACACTAGAGAAGCTTTTTTTAAAGCAGATAAGAATGAGGAATCTGAGCCTGATGAAATTGAAGAAAAATTTGTGAGAAGAGTAAAGAAAGGATCAGGAAAGTATCAAGGAAAGTTTCCCTTCAAGTGTTTTAACTATGGAAAGATAGGTCACTTTGCATCTAAGTGTCCACACAAGAAGCAGGATCATAATTCTAAAGGTGAAAATAAGTACAAATCCAGGAGATTTGGTAAAAAGAAAAGTTTATGTGTAAACAATGATGACTCTTCAAAAGACACAGATAGTGACTCTTCCTGTGAAGATAAGGTTAATGACTTTGTGATTATGGCCAAAGAGGACTATGATAATCAAAACACAAGAAGTGATGTTAATGATGAAGAAGTTGTGGTTGATATGGAAGGTGAACTAATCGGTGCCTTAGAAGATATTAACAGACTCAGACTCGAGAAAAGAAAACAAAAACAATTGTTGATGCAGTTTGAAAAGGATGCTAAAAAACCTGATGAAGACTTTGCCCTGCTAAAGGTGGAGTTAAAAGAGGCAAAGAAAATAGAGGACATTCTGAAACAACAGTTATCAGAGAAGAAGGAAAGATGTGAAGCCTTGGAAGAAGAGGTAGTAAAAACCAGAAAAGAGATGGATAAGTTCAAAGCATTGTATCTCGAAGATCTTCCAAGCATTAAAGCCTCGGAAGGATTAACCACCATTCTGAATCAACAAAGGAATCCAAATTTGAAAACTGTTTTGGGTTATGAAGAAGGATCAAGTTGTATTTAAATAAGCAACAAATAATCCATCAAGTTTGTCAAATCTACATTCATTGGCAACAAAAAATATGAAGAAACAGAGGAAGATAATCCACCGCCAAGGAAGAGTGAAAGAAAAAGTACCAGAATTGAATCTGTAGAACATAAATCGACCTGCTCAAAGAAGACATCCATTTTCCAGGTACAAAGGATTTTTCTATGGATATTATTTTTTCTGTTCTAACTTTGGTCACAAAGCTATAAACTGTTCTTTAAGATTTAGATATGAGAAATCAGAACACTCAAGGAATAGATATCTGCCACAACAAAGAATGAGATGGCCAAGTAACAAACAATCATAGACTACAAATCATGTGATGACTGGGAAAAGGACACAAGTTAAGCATAACAATAGTTATGATCCTTTATTCAATGAACCAGAATGTTACACCTGCCATAATTATGGACATAAAGCTGCAGACTGTCGCTTACGAAACTATAAATCAGATCTGAATCCCTCTGCTGAAAACGCCAAGGTTTGGAAGAAGAAAGAGAATGACAAGTGTGGATTAGTGTTGTCATCTCAAAGACAAAAGAACCCCTGGTATATTGATAGTGGATGCTCCAAACATATGATGGGAGACAAAAGTAAGTTTCTGTATCTAAGTGAAAGAAAATCAGGAAATGTAACCTTTGGAAATGATGCTCCTAGTAAAATCAAGGGTAAAGGGATGGTGAGTTTGAGTAATGGTAAAGGAAAATCCTAGGATGCTCTTCTTGTAGATGGGTTGAAACATAATTTTCTCAGTGTAAGTCAAATGTGTGACAGAGGATGTGAAGTAGTGTTCACTTCCAAGGATTGTAAGATAAAGTCTATAAACTCAGGACAAGTGGTGGCTAAAGGCATAAGGACGGATAATAATGTGTATGTGATAAAAGAAGATAGAGAAGAGTTTCATCTAAGAAAACATGATGAATGTTGGTTATGGCATAGGAGACATGGACATATAAACTTTGACCACTTAATGAAGCTCAAAAATCTTAAGGCAGTAAAAGATCTTCCAAGAATATCAAAGCCACAAGACTTTGTGTGTAAATCCTGCCAAGTAGGAAAGCTAACCAGGACATATTTTAAATCCAAGAGCTCTACTTCAACAGAGAAACCACTCCAATTAGTTCATATGGATTTATGTGGACCATCAAGACAGGAAGGCACAGGGAAGGAAAACTACTTTATTTTGATCATTGATGATTACTCCAGACTTATGTGGGTTTCTTTTCTCAAAGAAAACACTGAAGCATTTGAGAAATTTAAAATATTTAAGGCTTTAACTGAGAATCAAATATGCAACATAATAAAGGTTGTGAGATTAGACAGAGGAGGAGAATTTATGTCAAGTGATTTCAAGGAGTTCTATGATAAACAAGGGATCAAAAGAGAATACACAATCCCAGGAACCCCACAAAAAAACAGAGTAGTTGAGAGGCAAAATAAAACAATTCAACAAATGGCCAGGTCAATGATGAATGAGAATAAAATTGGTCAAACCTACTGGGTAGAAGAAATACACGCAACAATCCATATTCTTAATAAAGCTCATCCCAGACCACACACTGACAAGACACCTTATGAATTGTGGCATGGAGGACCTGCTACAATCAAACACTTCAAATTCTTTGGGAGTAAGTGCTACATAAAGAATAATAATGAGAATATTGGCAAGTATGATGAAATGGTTGATGAAGGCATATTCTTAGGGTATGCTACAAATAGTAAAGGATATATATATGCTATAATAAGAGGCTGCATAAATTGGTTGATTGTATTGAAATAAAAGTTGATGAAGGAATCCCAGTAAGAGAGGTGGACAATACTGAATCAACAACAGAGGATATAGGTGAATTTGAAGCTGAACAGGTCCAAGAATCAGAATAAGAAGACTCTAAGTCAGATGAAGATGAAAATACTCAGACAGAATCAAATCAGCAGACAACATCAAATTCTTCCTCCGGAATTACTCAAAAGAATCATCCTGCAAGTCAAATAATTGGTGAGAAAGACAAAGGTGTACAAACCAGGAGAAGGATAATAAAAAACACTGAGCGATCACATATATCCTTCATATCCATGGTGGAACCCAAGAACTTCAATGAAGCCCGTGAAGATGTAAATTGGTTAAAATCAATGAATGAGGAACTAGACCAGATTGAAAAGAATGACACTTGGGAACTCGTTCCTAGGCTAGCAAATAAAAATGTAATAGGATCCAAATGGGTCTACAAAAATAAGATGGATGAGCAAGGAAATGTTGTAAAAAATAAGGCTAGATTGGTCTGCAAAGGATATTCTCAAATAGAAGGACTGTACTTTGATGAAACATTTGCGCCTGTAGCAAGATTAGAAGCTATTAGAATGTTTCTTGCCTATGCTTGTCATAAGAAGTTTAAAGTCTATCAAATGGATGTCAAGTCATATTTTCTAAATGGAGATCTAAAAGAAGAAGTCTATATGGAACAACCAGAAGGTTTCCAACTATCAGATAACCCTGACTTTGTCTACAAGCTAAAGAAATCCTTATATGGGTTGAAACAAGCTCCTCGTGCCTAGTATCACAGACTAGATACATATCTACAAGACAAAGGGTTCAAGAGAGGAACAACTGACAACAATCTATATATCAAAACAAAGGGTAATGATCTACTCATTATGTTGGTCTATGTATATGACATCATCTTCAGTAGTAATAATGCTTCATTGGTACAATGGTTTGTTTTTGCCATGCAGTCTAAATTTGAAATGTCTATGATAGGGGAACTATCATTTTTTATTTTCCTGCAAATTACTCAGAGGGCTGATGGAATTTTTCTTTCTCAAGAAAAATATCTAAGAGAAATGTTGAAAAGGTTTCAAATGGAAGATTCTAAACCTATGAGCACACCTATGGTCATTGGATGTAAGTTAAGAAAGGATAATGATTCACCTGATGTTGATCAGAGTTCATATAGGTCTATGATAGACATCCTTTTAAATATCACAACATCCTGTCTAGACATAATGCATGCTGTTGGAATGGTAGGAAGGTATCAGGATGCACCTAAACAGATTCATTTGTTAGCTATCAAAAGAATATTTAGATACTTGCAAAGAACAATGAACTATGGCCTATGGTATCTTAGGAATCAGAATTTTCAATTATCAATATATTCATATGTTGATTGGGCTAACTGCGTGGATGAAAGGAAAAGAAGGAGTGGAGGTATACCAGTGCAATTAGTGTGTCGAAGAATCTTGTCTTTCACTCCAAGACCAAGCATATACCCATAAAGTATCACTTCTTGAGGGAACAGGTAACCAACTCTGTGGTTTCTTTGCATTATATTCCATCCAAAGATCAGATTGTCAATATCTTCACTAAACTGCTTACACAATCTTAGTTTGAGTATCTACACCAGAAGTTGGGCATGACCCTATTATCAAGTTAAAATATTCCATCATGTCAGGGGGAGTATGTGTTGGTTGAATATCTGATACCCCGAAAAGTATTGCAACATCTCAGGGAGAGCATGTTTTTCTTTGACATTGATGTCAAAGGGGGACAAAAGGTGTGGTCACGCTATAGTTGGAGGTCTAAGAAGAATGGTCCATCTATTCAGGGTTTCCATCAATGCCAAAGGGGGATATTGTTGGCATGTTTACAGGTAGAGTGTGCTTGTCATTGATGGAAAGAACAACAATGATGTTGGAAAATTTACAGGCAGAGTGTACATAGCAAGAAAAATAGCAAAGACACAGAACGTTTACAGGCAAAGTGTGCATGGCAAGACCAGCAGCGAAGAAACAAAAGAGAAAGCTCAAGAAGCTCAGGAGGAATAACGCAGAGTTGCACATAGAGCGCAAGTGTGTGCCAGGACCCTTACCAAAGCTCAGGAGAGATAGCATTCTCAGAAATGTAGACGAGACCCAAAGTCATCAGGACTCGCAGAACCTTTGACACTTAGAAATTATTCCAAGTCAGGAGGATGTGTAAGCTCAGGAGGAGGAGTGACAGTGGTCGTTGGATCACCAATACCGAATACCCGATGGTCGTCAGATCACAATCCAAACAGGAGGAGCATGGAGAGGAGGAGATTAGACCTCAACCGTCAGATCAGATCACGATGAGATCTGAACCGTTGGATCCAGAGGACACGTGGTGAGAGATCAGCATTTCTCTGACTCACGAATTGGAGAAGTCAAAGGTGAGAGTAGTAGGAAATTGTGATATGCGAAATCATGAAATGATCTAAGCCATTGGATCCAGAGGACACGTGGTGAGAGATCATCATTTCGCTAACTCACGAGCTGGAGAAGTCAAAGGTGAGAGTTGGAGGAACTCACGATATGCGAAGTCGCGAAATGATCTAGGTTGTCAGATCATCGAGGATATGGACTATTGATCTGATATGAAGTCTGAGTACGTGATATTGATCATAGCCATCAATCAGAGGGAGATATCCCGACCGTTGATCTAATATGATGCATTTCAAAGTTTCACGAGTTGGGAGTTTCGAGGCAACTCATAGCAGGAGTTCGCGATATGAAAAATCGTGATGCGCCCCTCTTGCTTGGCCCCTGGTCATAGATAGTGGTCACATCAATGGAAGAGAAGGGAAGGATCTAGTGTGCTAGGCTCCACCTCAGAGTTTCATGAGTTGGGAGTTTCGAGGCAAATCACAGCAGGAAATCGTGAAACGTGAAATCGTGATTTATTCACAATTGTCGATCAAAGGGAAATATCTGGACCATGGATCTGGTAGGTGTAGTTTCTGAAGTTAGGCATGTGGTCACAGCCACTGGTCATGTGAAAAAAAGGGGCTTAGTCAGAAAAGCTAACGCTCACTGTGAAGTTTTTCTCAGGAAGGGAAAAGGCGCGAAAGGCATGAGCGCACGGAGGTTCTCTTAGCAACTGTTAGAGACATACTGATGGTAACTGCAGAAAACAACTGATTGCATTTTCTAGAAAATTTGAAGAATATCAGGGTGCTCACCAAAGGAGATGAAGAGTCTCAAGGTAACTTCTATTGGAATGAAGACTCGTCATAGAGACAATTGATAAATTGAAAAGTGTCGAAGTCTATAACTGCAACAGAGAGGATAAAGATCGATTGTGACAGAGAAGACGAAGAGTCTCACTGCCAGAGAAGGCAGAGAATATCAGGATAAGCCCAGTGATGATGAACGTATGGAGATAATGACCGAAGAATATGAAGAGTTCATATGATGATCAAGTAGAGGAATCTACATGACAAAAATATGCAGAACAGAGCAGTGTGAGTGGATTGCGAGTTAGCTATGCAGTTATGAGGAAGAGCTACAGTGAACAACCTGTATGGTAGAACAGTGATGTTGTGAAGAACATGCATAGGTATTGCACATGAAGGATGCAGAAGGTGCACAAAGAGTATAATAACGCGGAATAGAGAAGAGATGGTGGTGGTTGTTAAGTGTGATTCATGCAGGTAGAAGCATGTGGTGTGTAGGAGCTGAAGCACATAGAAGAGGCGTGGTGCATAGAATGGAAAGAAGACACAGAGAATAAAGCGCAGAATAAGAAAGGAACAGAAAGGTATATCTGAGAGAAGAATAGAAAGCGCAACAGATGCAAGGAAAGAGACACTGATGCAGGCAAAAAAGAGTAGTGTAGCAGAACAGTGATGAGACTGGTAAACCATAGATAAATGTTGTATCACTGTGATAAATTCAAGAAAGAAAATATTTATATTTCAGGGTGGTAGGGAGGTGCAAGGGAGGACTATTTTCCTCAGAGTTTCAAGTGTGTGCTTAAACATAGGGAGTTGTAGCTTCCATCTAGTTGTAGCTAGAAAAACTAGGGTGGCAGGGTGGTGCAAGGGAGAACTATTGTTCTCTGTTATACAGGTCAGTGCCTGTGTGACTGGAAGTTGGTGCTTCCATCCAGTTAGTGTTGGAACACTTAGGGAGTTGGTGCTTCCTTCTCGTGGGTGCTAGAGAAACTGGGGAGTTGGTGCTTCCTTATAGTGGGTGCTAGAGAAACTAGAGAGTTGTTGCTCTCAGCAAGTTGCAGCTTGCAAAATAGAGGTGGTAGCCTCACAATGAGTTGATGATCATAAGAATGATAATGTACAGAAAATAAAGATTACTTATCATATCAAGAAGAAAAGGTTTTTCCCTTTATGGGTTTCCTCAGGAAATAGCTGTCTCTGTATATTTCATGTGTGTGATTGATGTTGAATATTCTATTTCTTACTTCTCTGCATTATTGTGATCATCATTGAGTGTGTTGTAAAGAGTTTAAAATAGGCATAATTGTTTAAGCACAATAACAACTGATTCACCCCCCCCCACTCTCAGTTGTCCAAAACATATTGCACCCAAAACTTCAGTGGTCTACAATTCGCCCACATATTGAAACATAGTTTGCATTTCAACCACAAATAATCTATTAAGATACATTAATATAAATACATTGGTGGTATGGCACCTGACTTTTTTCGAACTCATAGATTGGTCCTGTATCGTCACATCATGAGCCTGACTGACCACAGTTCCTTTCAACACTTAGCCAATTATCTCTCTACGGGGTCGCGACTTAGCGCTATCAAATTTTTATGGCCCCCTATTCTGTGATATATGTATTCAACAACAATTTACGGGAGTCTGACCGACCCCCGGGTTCGCGCTATTATAATTCTTGCACCCAAAACTTTTGTCATCTACAAGTGTGTAATATACATCTTGCACCCAGAACTTCCATACTCTATAATTCGTCACCACTTCACCCTATCGATTTCTTATGCCCCCTGTATCGTGATATACATGTTGCACACCACACTTCCATGATATAAATTTTGTGTCATATACAATTCGACTCCGATTATAGAGCCTGCCTATCTAGGCATCCACAATCTGAAAAGTGGCCAGGCATCAAATGGTTGGTGGTTGTTATGAGTCACGATATAAAAGCACGAGCACAAATGTGAACCGGTGCATCTGCCAACGCACGCATTGGGACATTTTCAAAAAAACAACTAAGTAACGAGAAAGAGGGAGTAGAGTGGAAAAACGATCGGACGGACTTCAAAATAGGGTAACAAGGGTTCCCGAGAAGACGTAAGGCCCCATCTGTCAAATTGTAGATATATTCTGCTATTATAGATCTTGCACCCAAAACTTCCCTTGTCTACAATTCGTCCACATATTGGAACATGGTTTGCACCTCGCCCAGAAAAAATCTATTAAGATACATTAATATAAATACAATTTAAATAAATATATTTAAACTTTAACCTGACTTTTTTCAAACTCATTGATTGGTCCTATATCATCACATCATGAGCCCCACCGACTATAGTTCCTTTCATCACTTAGCCAAATATCCCTCCGTGGGGTCACAACTTAGCGCTATCAAATTTTTATGCCCCCTGTTCCATGATATATGTATTCAACAACAATTTACGGGAGTCCGACTGACCCCCAGGGTGGTGCTATTATAAATATTGCACACAAAAATTACGTCATCTACAAGTGCGCGATATATATCTTGTGCCCAAAACTTTTGTACTCTATAATTCGTCGCAACTTCATGCTATTGATTTCTTATGCCCCCTGTTCCATGATATACATGTTGCACACCACACTTTCATGATATACATTTTGCACCAAACACTTGTGTCATATACAATTTGAACCCGGTTATAGAGCCCACCTATCTGGAAATCCACGATCTGAAAAGTGGCTAGGCATCGAATGGTTAGTGGTTGGTCAGAGTCACGATATAAAAGCACAAGCGCAAATGTGAACCAGTCTGTTCGCCAATGCGCCCAATGGGATATTTTCGGAAAAATGACTAAGTAATGAGAAAGAGAGTAGAGAGGAAAAACAGTCTGATGGGATTCAAAATAGGGTGACAAGGGCTCCCGAGGAGATGTAAGGCCCCACCTGTCAAATTGTATATATATTATGCTTCTACTCGTGACAACTCAGTGGTTCACTTATTTCCATTAACAACCAAAAAAACATATTCAACAGCGATTTACGAGAGCCCGACCAACCCTCGGGTTGGCGCTATTATAGATCTTGCACCCAAAACTTGCGTCATCTACAGTTCCACTATATACATATTGCACCAAAAACATTTTTTGGTCTGCAATTCATCCACATATTGGAACATGGTCTACATTTGGACCACAAATTATCTATTACGATACATAAATATAAATACATTTTAAATAAATATACTTAAACTTGAACCTGACATTTTTAGAACTCGTCGATTGGTCCTATATCATCACATCATGATCCCAATCGACCGCAGTTCCTTTCAACACTTAGCCAATTATCTCTCCACGGGTCCCGCCTTAGTGCTAATGAAATTTTATGCCCCATGTTCCGTGATATACATGTTTCAAACAACACTTTTGTGATATACATTTTTCACCAAACACTTCCCTCATTTACAATTCGGTGCGCTATTATAGATCTTGCACCCAAAACTTGCGTCATCTATAGTTCCGCTATATACATCTTGCACCAAAACATTTCGTGGTCTACAATTCGTCCACATATTGGAACATGGTATACACTTGGACCACAAATGATCTATCACAATACATTAATATAAATACAATTTAAATAACTATACTAAAACTTGAACCTAACTTTTTTCAAACTTGTCGATTGGTCCTATATCGTCACATCATGAGCCCGACCGACTGCAGGTCCTTTCAACACTCAGCCAATTATCTCTCTGTGGGGTCTCACCTTAGCGCTAATGGAATTTTATGCCCCATGTTCCGTGATATACATGTTGCACATAAGACTTCCATGATATAAATTTTGCACCAAACACTTCTTTCATTTACAATTCGACCTCATTTTCCACAATTTACCTTGTAACCTACTTGGCAGGGACTATGTTTCCATGCTCTACAATTCGTCGTGACTTCACACTATCGATTTCTTATGCCCCCTGGTCCGTGATATACATGTTTCACACCACACTTCCATGATATACATTTTGCACCAAACACTTGCGTCATATACAATTCGACCCCGGTTATAGAGCCCGCCTATCTGAAAATCTGCGATCTAAAAAGTGGCTAAGTATCGAATGGTTAGAGATCGGTCGGATTCATGATATAATAGCACAAGCACAAATGTGAACCGATCCATTCACCAATGCGCCCATTGGGACATTTTTGAAAAAATGGCTAAGTAACGAGAAAGAGAGTAGAGAGGAAAAACGGTCGGATGAGCTTCAAAATAGGGTGATAAGGGCTCCCGAGGAGACGTAAGGCCCCGCCTGTCAAATTGTATATATATTCTGCTTTGTTGGCACAGGGGCAGACCCAGGGTTCAACGCTAAACAACGCACCAACAAAACCCTAACTATCAGCCCTTTCAGCAACACCTTCGAAGCAAATGAAGTCTCACCCGAGGTAGAGGCAGGGGTGGTTGCAGGACTCAGATGTCTGCAACCTTAGATGGGACATCGATCTGTGATTGTAACACCTTAAAAAAGCACTTAGAAATATAGTTCATCAATATTTAATCAATAATACTTTGCAAATAAAACTCTACTTATAGAGCATCGCAGTATTCAACCAGATATAGCATCTAGCAACACTTAGCATAACGAAATAGATCAGATCTAGCAGATTCAAGCACTAATCACATTCACATGGGTCATATCTAGCATTCACTCTCATTATTAAGCACAAAGAAACATCATATCTATCTATCATTCATCTATATCAAAGCACTTAAGCAATTCAACACATAAACACATCAATACATCGCACAAAGCACAACAACACAGGATATACGTGGTTCACCCCCACCCTGGGGCTATGCCCACCAACTCTTTGTCTTCTTTATTGGATTCTCTCAATATTCTACATGCACAGAGCCATAGCATCCTACTCCACATAGGACAGGAGATCTGTGCGCACTCCGCCAGATCCTCCTTCCCTGAGTATATCTAATCACAAATCCTCACACAACCTTTTACTATCACTTGCACTTTTCCTTGCAAGTCTCACACAGTTCGCACAAATCCAAATCACATAGATCTACTTTTTCACTTAGCACTTAGCATCACACACTTGTGTCACTTTCGATCACATAGATCGAACTCTAGCACTTAGCACACTGACCAGTCACTTACTATCTCTTTCTTACATCACTTAGCATCTATTTATATGTTACAAAAAGGGGCCTAAGCATGGGTAAACCCATGGGACGACATTCCCATACCCGTTACATAATCCCAAATCCCAAAAATACCTAAAAAGGGGCTAAGATCCCACGATCTCTGCTTCAACTTGCGCTCTGCCTTCGACAGCCTGTCGAAGTCCCAAAAATAGGTCAAACATGACCAAGGGTTCTCAAAACTTGGTCAAGGGCCAACATGCCCCCAACAATCACCTATGACTCACCTTGAGTCACTTTGATCTGGGTAGATCTTCCTCAAAATCCTCAATCTTGGCTTAAGATGCTTCGACCTATTGTTGTGCCACGGCCTCCTGTTCAACGAACTCTTGGATAACTGCTTCATTGATAGGACCCTCTAAGAGTTGTTCAGATATAGTGACGACTTGCTCCAGTTCTTCTCCTCGTCCTTCAATCTTTGGAAATAGTTGGAAAGCCTCATCCTATATAGGTTGGAGCCTCTAAGTCACTTCCATGACTTTTCTCTAAATGGCGTGGACTTGTTGTTGAGAAGTACACTGCTCTTGGGATCAATTCATCCTCTCAACGACCGACATGGACTTCAACTGTGACTGTATTGTTTCTCCTTGTTGCTTCACCTCCTCCAGTTGTGACTCTAGTTCCTTCAGTTATGGATTCTCAATGAGTCACTCATACATCTAGGCACTATGATCACTTAGTTGTTTACATTCCATGGTGAGGGTCTTGATTCTTTCAACTGCGCTTTGGGTAGTTTCTTCTCTTTGATCCCTCACATCCTGTAGGGTGCTATTATTTGTTGTAGCTGTTGGACAGTTTCCACGAGCTGTGCCACTTGATTCTCTACTAGTTCTTCCTCCTTCTGCTCCAAGCCCATCATAGAGCGAAGTGCTCTCTTGACTTCTTCTTTCACTTCGAGTTGTTCTGTGAACAACTATTCTTTTTTTTGTTGGATCTGCACTTTCTCCTCTTCAAACTTTGTTTGGAGAGAAACCTTCTCCTTCTCTGCAACTTGGCATTATTCTACGAATACTTCTTTCACTTGTTTCAAGGCCTATGTGGCTTGTTCTATTTCTTCCTATGCACGATGAAGGTGAGCTTCGATCGCATCAACTAGTCTGCGAAGTTGGGTTGGCTCATCTCCCAACTTTGGTTCTTACAACGACAGGGGCGCAGTGGACATTGTGCAACTGGGCTGAAGGACTTGTTCTACCCCTTTGAGTTCAACCTTGAATCTGTTGTACATCTCCTCCTTCTTGGCTTCATGTTTCTGCAAGATTTCCTACGAGGCATCGTTCACAACTAAGATGATGAAGTCAAAGTCATAAATAGTGAGCACAATCTGCATCTTAGTCATGGTGGCTCTGGATTTCTTCTGGGAAGTGGGTTTTGTGGGAGAAGCCTTCCTTTTCATCAAGGGATCAACCTCATCAACAGGATCCCTAGGCAGTGTTGCTTCACCTTGCTTCTGTTGGTCTTCTTTTCCATTTGTCTCTTCTACTTCTATTGATTGAGGTTGGTTGTCATTGATGTTAACTCTTGAAGAAAGCCCCGTCGCACAAAGGTTTGGGTAATGGAACCAATATTGTTTGATGTAAATATGACTCATTATTGTTTTTTCATGGTTGATAAGAAGTAAATATGGCTAAACTCTAAAGTGCCCCCCTTATGGTGAAATCCCTCACGGGAAGACGCTTTGCGGAGTAATAGAACACATGTTTAATTATGGAATAATGAGATGAAGGACAGTGAATTTTTTAAGGAAACTATCCTAGATGGATAGTGCTTATCATTCCATTTCCGGTGATATGTATAACGTCACATAAATCCTCACGGTTAGAGATTTATGACCATGTGAAGTTGGAGAACCCAGGTTTGGGTAATGGACCCAAGTTTGTTTGATGGATAACGGTATGATTTTCACTATATTTGAAGGTAATACTATTATATATGGATAGTACATGTCATTCCATTTCTGGTGGTATGTGGAATGTCACATAACTCCTCACGGTTTGAGATTTATGGCCTTACGAAGTTGGAGGACCCTCATGTGTCATCTAGAAGCCCCAAAAGGTGAAAGTAGTCAAAGTGGTTTAAGTGATTTTAAAAGGTAAATAATAAAGTGAAGTGATCAGTGTATTATAATTCAAAGTGAATACAAAATAAATTATTTCAATAATAAATTTAATGGAGAAATTAGAAGTGGGTTAACCCTAAAATAAGGAAAGTGGGCCAAGTGACCTAGAAGATGTTTTTAAGGAAGCTACTTGGAGAGTATAAATAAGAGGCAAGGCTCTCTCATTTTAATAACACTTGAGAATATTGAATATCTATAGGTTTCTAAGGTAACCAAGGATATATAAGCTGAATTTCTGAGGGAAGGTGAAGAAAAGAAGGCCAAAATGCAAGGAAGGATAAATTCTTTTGATGGTGCTTTCTAAGGTATGTTATTTACAGGTCATCTCACCATTTTTGCTATAACTTATTTTATATAATGATTTAGACCGTGCAATGTCTATTCCCTTGAGAAAACATATCCAAGTATCTGTGGTAAAAAATTCATCTTGTGGGTCGTTTTATTTTGGGAGTTACACTCCATGGAAAATAAGGTTTGTGGCTAGTCCCGAAACTAGTCAAAAATAGGTGTTTCGAGTAAAAACGTCATAACTTCTTCATAACAGATCCAAATTTAGTGAGACCAAATGTGTTGGTTAGGGTACTGTCTTTAGTATGTTTTTTAACAATTTCATATCAATTCAACGAACATTTCGTGGAGGGCACGCTCTACAAGGTCGCTCTCTAGAATAAGTCAGAATTCAGCAAGGTATGCCATTTTTGCTATAAATCATTTTCTGAGAGGTTCCAAGTAGTGAAACCTAGAGGAATTGCATTTAACACACTGAAGAACATTGTGTATCAGTTTAAGATCTTTATACATTACAGGTTCAAAGTTATGATTACTTCAATTTAGGGTTGTTGACTAATCCAAAACTCGACATGTGAGACTAAAGAAAAGTTTGTTGAAAATGCTAGTCTCTTGTTGTTAAAGTTAAGGAAGGTTTGTAGGAATGTGATCATATACACCAAGTATATTACAGAGCTACAAATCAGATTTGTATGATGAAAATGATAAGGACTTTTGGTTGAGGTTGGTGCATGGTTGATGCATTTGTTTATGGTACAGGTTGATGCATGGTTGATGCATGGGTAAAATTTATTTGTATAGGTTTACAGCAGTATATCTCATAGTGATAGTGTGACAGTGGTTCCATTATTCTACTTCTACTTCAGAGTGGCAGGATGGGGCAAGGATAGGTGGTTGTAGCCACCTTCCGGTTGTAGCTGGAGAACATAGGGGGTTGTAACCTCCTTCTGTTTGTAGCTAGAGAATTGGGGATTTGGAGCTTCCCTCAAGTTGTAGCCTGAGAAACTAGGGGTTTGGAGCCTCCTTCCAGTTGCAGCTAGAAAATAAAGGAAGTTGGTGCTTCCAATGAATGTAATTCTTTAAGACATATAAGAAAAAAAATTACGTGGTTTTCTCCCGATTTGGGTTTCCACGTAAAACATTGGTGTACTGTGTATGTGTGTGATTGTTTATTTCTTACTGCTCATTATTAGATAATAATTCTACATTGATATAACATTTAAATAAAAATTATTATAATTACGCTATTACTGATTCACCCCCCCTCTCAGTAATCCAACAATTAGTATCAGAGCAGGTTCCTTCATAAATCAGTTTAACCACTGAAAGGTAGATCATGGAGAGTACCAAATTGTATAAAAATGGAATACCACAGTTTTATGGACAGAAGTATTCTTTTTGGAGCATAAGGATGAATACATATATATAGGCACAGTGATTTCAAGTTTGGCAATCAATTGTAGATGGATACACAACACCAACAGTTCCACCAACAAATGACAAAGTAGTGAAACTCAGTGAAAATAATTCCAAAGCCAAAAATGCACTTTTGAATGGTCTCAGTGATAGAGTATTCACCAAAGTTGCACATTGTAAATCTGCTAAAGATATTTGGGACAAGCTTCGAAATATTTATGAAGGAGATTAAAATGTCAAAGCGGCAAAGCTTCAAACTTACAGAGGTCGGTTCGAACAACTAAAAATGAAGGAAGATGAAGATATCACAGCCTACTTCTTACGAGTCGATGAAACAGTGAATGCATTCATAGGATTGGGAGAAGAAATTGAAGAATATGTAATTGTTCAAAAGGTACTAATATCTCTTCCTATGAGATTCAACCCTAAGTTATCAGCACTGGAAGAAAGATCGGATCTAAACTCAATAAGCATGGACGAACTGCATGGAATCTTCACAACATATGAGATGAGAACTGAACAGGAAAATCCAGATGTAAAAGAAGCAGCCTTCAAAGCATCCAAAGATCAAAGCAAAATAAAAAGGAACAAGAAGAATATAGCAGTGGCAACGACATCTCGGAAGATGATGAAGAAGTGGCCAACTTCGTCAAAAGACTGAACAAGGGAATCAACGATAGGTATAGAGGTAAGCTTCCTTTAATTTGTTTTCATTGTGATGGTATTGGTCATTTTGCTAACAAATGTCCTCATAAGAAAAAGAGAAATGATGAAGGTTACTCAAAAGGCAGACAAACATATAAAGGTAAAAGAACTACAAATAAAGTTTTCAAGAAAAGCTTTTGCACCAAAGAAGACATCTCATCATCAGATGAAGATGAAGTTAGTAATAGTGAAACAAGGAGAGTTCTATTCATGGCAGTAGAAGACTCTGATAAAGAAGACTCGGAAGAAGAATATGAAGAAGCATATGAAGAAGAAATTGAAGAGGCAGAAGTTGACTTTCGAGAAGAATTAATGAGTTCCATAGAAGTTATTAGAAGAGAAAAGAAGAAAAATAAGAAACTACAAGAAGAACTAGATAAGAAAAAAGACACTCAAGAACTAGAACAAATGATCACAAAATTGAAGGTTCAAATAGAAGCATATAAAAGAATTAAAGAAGCACTCAAAGAACAACTAGAAGGAAAGGACAGGATCATTGGAAACCTAGAAGCAAAGTTTGTCACACTAAGAAAGGATATTCAAAAGAAAAATATGCAGAATAGCTCAAAAGTTCTGGATGACATTATCAACAGGAAAAAATCTCATCTTGACAAGTCCGGACTTGGATACAATCAGACAGAAAAGGGATCAAGCTCCAAAACAATATAGCAAGAAACAAATCCAAAAAGCTATGAAGAAACAATCAAAGGGGATAAAAATATATACAAGGAAGATTATAGGGACACTCCTCCACCGAGAAGATTCAGATTTCAGAATCAACAATAGATAGACAGGCCTCAAGAAGAAGAAGGATCCATAAGAGCACCTCCTTTCAGAAGATATTCAACTACCAGGTATCAAACTATATTGTTTGGTTTATGTTATGCATGTAATAATTTTGGACATAAAGTTGTAAATTGCAGAGCTAACAACATGAACAATAACTACTTTGAGAGCCTTACACAAAGGGGTTATTCAAGAAGACCTAGTGAAACACAGAGACGAAGTTACAATAGGTTTGAATCTTTGATAACTGAAGTGGAATGTTACAAATGTAACAATTTTGGAAACATGGCCAAAAATTGCAGAATGACAGTCCCTCCTAAAGAACCTCAACAAAGTCACAAACAAGAACCTCATAAAACAACATGGATAATAAAGCAAGATCAGTATAGCAATGAAGAATGCACAGTCGCTCTACAAGCTAAACAGAAGAAACGTGGTTGGTATGTTGACAGTGGATGTTCAAAACACATGATAGGTGATAGAGACAAATTTCTTACATTATGAAAGGAAAGAGATGGATCACTCTCCTTCGAAAATGATGATTCAACCAAAATCATTGGAAAAGGCACCGTCCGAATTGGGAACAAGAATGAAAAGGAAGAAAATGTTTTACTAGTAGAAGATATGAAGCATAATATTTTAGGTGTGAGTCAAATGTGTGACCAAGGTCATAAAGTTACTTTCAATTCACAAAAGTGTGAGATAAGAAAAGAAGGTTCAGGGAAATTGGTCGCTACAACTGCAAGAACTTCAAGCAACATATATGTGTTAAGCAAATTTGGAAATGAAAAGTGTTGTCTAGGAAAGGAAGATAATATTGTCAAAGTCAACAAAAGAGAAGCAATCGGAGAAATTCCCAAGATCACGAAACCAACCAACACTTTATGCAAGCATTGCCAAAAAGGAAAGCAAACAAAGACTAGGTTCAAATCAAAGGAATATTCAACAACAAAACCACTGGAAATTGTGCATACTGATCTAGTTGGACTAACTAAAACAAAAGGCTTAAAAGGTGAGAGATACTTTATGTTATTAGTTGATGATTATACAACAATGACTACATTTTGCTTTCTCAAGAACAAGTCAGAATCTTTTGAAAATTTCAAGATCTACAAGGAAATGGTTGAAAATGAGATGGATTCAAGAATCAAATGCTAAAGAGGCTTGGAATGGAAGATTGCAAACCAATTATTACTCCCATGCAAACTAGTTTTAAGTTGAGCAAAGATGATAATTCAAAGTCTACAGATCAAATGCAATACAGGTCAATGATTGGTAGCCTACTATATGTGGCAACATCTAGACCAGATGTAATGCAGACAGTTGGATAGGTGGCATGCTTTCAAGCAGCACCAAAGGAATCACATGTATTAGTAGTAAAGAGGATCTTCAGATATCTCAAAGGAACATAAGATTTTGGATTATGGTATCCAAAAGGAAAAGATCTATCACTTATTGCCTACAAAGATGCAGATTGGGCAGGTTGTATTGATGACCGACGAAACACCAGTGGAGCAGTGGTCTACTTAGGTGAGTGTTTGGTATCATGGCTAAGCAAGAACCAATCATCAGTATCTCTATCTACAGCCGAGGCAGAGTATATTGCATCAACAACATGTTGTACACAGGTTCTTTGGATGAAACAAACTTTGAAAGATATACAGGTTGAGTATGATGAGCCCATTCCAATATATTGTGATAATACAAGTGCCATCAGTATCTCAAAAAACCTGATGATGCACTCCAAGACGAAGCACATTCCAATAAAGTATCACTTTCTACAGGAACAGGTTGCAGAAAAGAACATCAGAGTTGAGTATGTGGGCACAAAAGAACAAGTGGCAGACATATTTACAAAACCACTTCCATGGGAAGCCTTTGAATATCTTTGCCAAAGACTTGGAGTTATTTCTACTCCAAAATGAATGCTTTTTTAATGCTTATCTTAGATGTCTTAGATGTACACGAGGAAGCACCATAAGAGGACAGTTCAGTCAGGGGGAGAAACCCCGAATGGAAAGATACCTTTGCCATTGATGACAAAGGGTGAGAGATTTATCAGATGCAGAGGATAGAGGCATATTTATCAGATGCAGAGGATAGAGGCATGGTTCCAAGGGAGCATGAGTCATATGATTTCAGTATTGCATCAGAGTGTTGCCATCAATTCCAAAGGGGGATATTGTTGATTAAGGTTGGTTGTCATTGATGTCAACCCTTGAAGAAAGCCCCGTAGAACAAAGGTTTGGGTAATGGACCCAATATTGTTTGATGTAAATATGTCTCATTATTGTTTTTTCATGGTTGATAAGAAGTAAATATGGATGAACTCCAAAGTGGTCCCCTTATGGTGAAATCCCTCACGGGAAGACACTTTGCGGAGTAAGAGAACCCATGATTAATTGTGGAATAATGAGATGAAGGAAAGTGAATTTGTCAGGGAAACTATCCTATATGGATAGTGTTTGTCATGAAATTTCCGGTGGTATGTAGAACTTCACATAACTCCTCAGGGTTAGAGAGTTATGACCATGTGAAGTTGGAGAACCCAGGCTTGGGTAATGGACCCACGTTTGTTTGATGGATAACGGTATGATTTTTGCTATATTTGAAGGTAATACTATGCTATATGGATAGTACATGTCATTACATTTCTTTTGGTATTTGGAATGTCACATAGCTCCTCACGGTTTGATATTTATGGCCTTACGAAGTTGGAGGACCCTCATATGTCATCTAGAAGCCCCAAAAGGTCAAAGTAGTCAAAGTGATTTAAGAGATTTTAAAAGGTAAATAATAAAGTGAAGTGATGAGTGTATTATAATTCAAAGTGAATACAAAATAAATTNNTTCAATAATAAATTTAATGGAGAAATTAGAAGTGGGTTAACCCTAAAATAAGGAAAGTGGGCCAAGTGACCTAGAAGATGTTTTTAAGGAAGCTACTTGGAGAGTATAAATAAGAGGCAAGGCTCTCTCATTTTAATCACACTTGAGCATATTGAATATCTTTGGTGTCTGAGGTAACCAAGGATATATAATCTGAATTTATGAGGGAAGGTGAAGAAAAGAAGGCCGAAATGAAAGGAAGGATAAATTCTTTTGATGGTGCTTTCTAAGGTATGTTATTTACAGGTCATCTCACCATTTTCACTATAGATTTTTTTATATAATGATTCAGACCGTGAAATTGATATTCCAATGAGAAAACATAACCAAGTATCTATTTTAACAAATTCATCTTGTGGGTCATTGTATTTTTTAATTTACACTTCGTGGAAAATAGCGTTTGTGGCTAGTCCTGAAACTAGTCAAAAACAAGTGTTTCGGGTAAAAACGTCATAACTTCTTCATAACAGATCCAAATTAAGTGAGACAAAATGTTTTGGTTAGGGTAGAGTTTTTAGTATTCTGTGTAACATTTTTATATCAATTCAACTAATATTTTGTGCGGGGAATTCTCTACAAGGTCGTTCTCTAGAATAATACAAAATTCAGCAAGGTATGCCATTTTTTCTATAACTCCTTTTCTGAGAGGTTCCAAGTAGTGACACTTGGAGGAATTGCATAGAACACACTAAAGAACATTGTGTATCAGTTTCAGATATTTATACATTACAGGTTCAAAGTTATGATTACTTCAAGTTAGGGTTGTTGACTAATCCAAAGCTAGGCATGTGAGACTAAAGAAGAGTTTGATGAAAATGCTAGTCTCTTGTTGTTAAAGTTAAGGAAGGTTTGCAGGAATGTGATCATATACACCAGGTATATTACAGAGCTACAAATCAGATTTGGATGATGAAATTGATGAGGGATTTTGGTTGAGGTTGGTGCATGGTTGATGCACTTGTTTATGGTACATGTTGATTACAGGCTGAGATACAGGTTGATGCATGGTTGATGCATGGTTCAGATTTATTGGTATAGGTTTACAATGGTATATCTCACAGTGATAGTGTGACAGTGGTTCCAGCATTCTACTTCTACTTTAGGGTGGCAGGACGGGGCAAGGATGGGTGGTTGTAGTCGGAGAACATAGGGGGTTGTAGCCTCCTTCTGGTTGTAGCCAGAGAATTGGGGAGTTGGAGATTCCCTCAGGTTGTAGCCTAAGAAACTAGGGGGTTGGAGCCTCCTTCCAGTTGCAGCTGGAAAACAAAGGAAGCTAGTGCTTCCAATGAATGTAATTCTTCAAGACATATAAGAAAAAGCATTTCGTAGTTTTCTCTCGATTTGGGTTTCCACGTAAAACATTGGAGTACTGTGTATGTGTGTGATTGTTTATTTCTTACTGCTCATTATTGGATAATATTTCTACATTGATATAACATTTGAAGAAAAAGGATTATAATTACGCTATTAATTTTTCACCCCCCCTCTCAGTAATCCAACAACTTCATCATCACCCCCTCGGCCAGGTGATACTGAAGTAGTCTATTTTGATGCGTTGCTCGAGTCTTAGACTTCTTTGGTATTCTTCCTTATGTTGGTTCTAGGTGTGTCATGTTCTTTGTGAGCGATCTTCAAGATGTCAAGTTCGAGATCAGATATCTCTGTAGGGTCAGGAGGGAGAAGGAGTTCTACTGACCAGTCCTTAGTTATCTCCTTGAGGTCCTCCTTTGTGAGCTTGTAGTATGATTGCAGCTTCTCTTTGTGCTCGTCTTCTCGCGCAATGATATAGATGAAGTGTTGATCTGCATGGAACTTCATAAGGGGCCTGAACTGCTATAGGGTGTTTGGTGTCATGTGAGGTTCATCTTTGATAGCCCTCTTTAGTTGGAGATAATACGTATCAAATACCGCGTTCGACTACCACTGTTTTCCCATATCGCTCGAGTACCAGAGCGTGCTGAAATTAGAATCAAGCGGCTCAAATAGCTTGATGTCTGGGAAGGTCACACCTTCTGGTATCTCCCAAGTAGTAAATGCGATGAGGATCAGAAGCCAGCTAAAATGGAGCTCGTATCCTTGATCCTGTGCTTCGTAGTAGTCTAATTCCAGTTGGTTAACTATGTACTTCACCCAGTTCATCTGTAGGCATTCCACACATTTTTCGTTGTGGTCAACAACAAATCCTGTGACTTGTGTAGGTTGGTTATTTCTTACGAGCTTTCCTACGGTCAGCCGGCAGGCCAGGCACATTGCGTCATTCTGTATGGAATCTACCTTGTAGCCTCACGTTCCCTTTTCTACATCATCGTAAGTGTCTTTTATCTTCTGTGCCAATGCGCAATCGATATCCTTCCCTGGATAGAAGTCCTGCGGGTCGGGTCCTTGCATGCTCAATCTGGTGATTCTAAGGATCTACGTCAGATCGACTGTGATACGTCAGTCTAGTCATAAGTAGCCGCCATGGTAACATAAGAGCAAGAGCTTAATAAAGGCGTTAACCTCCCAGTGTCATCCAAAGTGTGGGATCTTCATTACATTCAACAGGGTGGACTATGCGAGGTTCATCGTCCATGGCTAGGGGATTATTTTTGAGTTCTTCCCCTTCGTCCTGGTCAAGTATTTATAAAGGGCGAGGATACTATGGTTCTTGCGGTCTCCTAGGTTGAATTCAATGAACTTCAACGTTGCAATCTTATCCTATTGTGGTCTAACTACACATATCCCCTTCGGGAGGTACGTAGTAACCAGGGTGTAATCAAAGTCTCTAGGCACACTATCATGACTCACCACGTCGGCCAGAGGTGGGATGTAGTCGAGTAATATGGTTAGGATTATCTTTTCATTTGCTAGGTCATCTTTGTGCTTGGTTCTCTTTTCTGTTGCGAATCGGGATGGTATGGATCCACGAGCGGTCGATAGAGAGGCCTTCACTCCTCTTGTTGATGATGCTTATACACCCATAGACATTACCCTTTCAGACATTACTCTTTTATTCATGAGTTTTATGAGTACCTCCTTCATAGACTCTTCGATTGTGCAAAGTTCTTCGGATATACACACTCGTGGTTGAATATCTCAGGTTTGAAGAGAAATTACTCAATGCAACATGATGGATGGTGATAGCTTGATGATCACTGCGTGAAATCAACTAATCTGCAGGCTCAGATAATCACGGTTGGAAAAAGTGTTCTTAGTGCAATGATCGATGGAATAAGTAGAGAACTAGGTAACAGATCTCTCCAACCGGCGAGAAGCCTTCATTAATGTAGTTATGTCCATTACAGCTCGGTCCCAATGGTATGGTGGAAAGATTTCTAACCATAAATGTTGTTCTAACCGTTCGGGGTGTCGGTCTAATGGTTATACTGTTTCCAACAGCTATATTGCTCTGCCATGGCAAAGTGTCATGTTGTGTTGTACTGATATCCCGACGAAGTTCAAATTTTGGAATCCTTCCTTTTGCGAAGTTCTTTCTGGTGTTGTTTGTAATTTTTCTAACTTGGCTTTCTTCTTACTGAGCTTTCTAGCTTTCTTTCTGGTATTCCTTTTTCTATTCTAATTCTTATCTTCTCTTGGCATAGTAACTCACAATGTTGATGGTATTTACTAGGGTTGGAGAGTAATACGTCTTCTCGATCTGGGGTGGGTGCTTTAGTCTTCTGTGAATCTTCTTATGTTCTTTCAACTTCTATATTTTTGGTTCTAAGTAGCTTCGACCTGTTCTCCTGTTCTTCAATCAAGAGTGTGATCCTCCTAGTCATGAAATATTTTAATTCTTGCTTCTGCTGCTCTAAGACTTCTTCTTCTTTTCTTCTGGCTTGATCCTTTTCAATCCAAGGTTTTCCTAGTAATATAGAAAACAGGGCGTTGTTCTCAATAAATTTAGCAATCTCAAAATCTTCCTCTGTTGAAGTTTCATGAGCACTCATAGAGGTCTGGGTGAGTCTTCCACATAGGGTTATCAGTTTTCCTCTAAATAATCCTATTTATCCCAATGAAGGAATTAGAGCAGGCTTTCCTAAAGCTTCCCAAGTTCTTTCTGTCATGATATTCACCTATGTTTCCTCATCCAAAACACAGTCAATGTTGAAGTCTCCTATTCTTTCTTCGATGCATTCTTTTTCTTTAAAGATCTCTGATAAGATGATATTTTGGTGATCATCTAGGGTTTCTTTCATTTGCAATAATACAATTTCTGATTTTTGGGGTTCTGCCATGATCTTAGTTTCTCGACCTTCCTTAGGGTTTTCTTGTCTCATATTCATTCTTTCAACCTTAGCAATCATTCTATGGCAATCCATAACTTCATGATCCATAGCTTTACAACAAAGACAACGAGGTCTTTTACCAGGGCATCCCTTAGTAAGATGTCCCAGTCTGTTGCAACTATAAAAAAGAGTTAATCCTCTCTTCCTCTTAAATGATCCCCATCCTTTCCTGTACTGTGCACTAGGATCATGGTAGCCAACCTGCAAAAAATTCTTTCTAGGATCTTGCATCCATTTGTTAGTCCAAACATTCTTTCTATGCATAGGAATAACATATCTTTCACTATTCTTATCAGATCTACTCATATCAAATCTTCTTTCTTCTAGTTTTTCCCTACTATTCAATCTAGGACAAAATTTATCAAACATACCTAAATCCATACTTTAGAAACAAAAATTTCCACTTATCTTACCTTTTCAATAAAAAATTCTCACTATTCTTACCTTTATCAGAGCACCAAGCTTTCAGATCTAAAATTTTTCATTATTCTTACCTCTTTTCTTCAGATCAGACTTCTCTTCTTAGCACAGAGCGTCATAGGTCAAGTAGAATATTGAGCACTAGGGAAACATATCTACACACGTAGCCTTCTCTTTTCTTCAGTTCCCAGTAATCACAGTTTTAGGTTAGATCTTCGCACAGAGCTTCCTCTTCCTCAGTTCCCAACAATCACAGTTTCAGGTCCCGGCAATGGAACCATTTGCTGGGACAGGGGCAGGCCTAAGGTTCAACACTAAACAACGCACCAACAAAAACCTAACTACCGACCCTTTCGACAACACCTACGAAGCAGATGAAGTCTCACCCGAGGTAGAGAATGGGGTGGTTGCAGGACTCATATGTCTGCAACCTTAGCTGGGACACTGATCTGTGATTGTAACACCTTAACAAATAAATTAGTAATATAGTTCATCAATATTTAATCAGTATCTACTTCGTAGATAAAACCCTACTTACAGAGGATCGTAGTATTCAACCAGATCTGGCATCTAGCAACACTTAGAATAATGAAACAGATCAGATCTAGCAGATTCAAGCACTAAGCACATTCACATGGGTTAGATCTAGCATTCACTCTCATTATTAAGCACAAAGCAACATCAAATCTATCTATCATTCATCTATATCAAAGAACTTAATAAATTCAACACATAAACACATCAATACATCGCACAAAGCACAACAACACAAGATATACGTGGTTCACCCCCACCCTGGGGCTGCATCCACCAACGCTTTGTATTATTTATTAGCTTCTCTCAATCTTCTACATGCACAGAGCCATGACACCCTACTTCGCATAGGACAGGAGATCTGTGCAAACTCCACTAGATCCTCCTTACCCGAGTATATCTAAGCACATAACCTTACAGAACCTTTTACAGTCACTTGCACTTAGCCTTGCAAGTCTCACATAGTGTGCACAAAGCCAAATGACACAGATCTACTTTTTCACTTAGCACTTATCATCACACACTTGTGTCACCTTCGATCACATAGATCGAACTCTAGCACTTAGCACACTGACCAGTCACTTACTGTCTGTTTCTTACATCGCTTAGCATCTATTTATATGTTACAAAAGGGGCCTAAGCATGGGCAAACCCATGGGCCGACATCCCCATACCCGTTACATAATCCCAAATCCCAAAAAATCCCTAAAAAGGGGTCGAGATCCCGCGATCTCCGCTTCGACTTGTGCTCCGCCTTTGACAGCATGTCGAAGTCCCAAAAATAGGTCAAACATGACCAAGGGTTCTCAAAACTTGGTCAAGGTCCAACTTGCTTCTACTCATGACAACTTAGTGGTTCGCTTATTGCCATTAACAACCAAAAAAACGTATTCAATAGGGATTTACAAGAGCCCGACCGACCCCTGGGTTGGCGCTATTATAGATCTTGCACCCAAAACTTGGGTCATCTACAGTTTCGCTGTATACATATTGCACAAAAAGAATTTCGCGGTCTACAATTCGTCCACATATTGGAACATGGTCTATGTTTGGACCACAAATTATCTATTACGATACATTTTAAATAAATATGCATAGACTTGAACCTAAGTTTTTTCGAACTCGTCGATTGGTCCTATATCGTCACATCATGAGCCCGACCGACCACAGTTCCTTTCAACACTTAGCCAATTATCTCTTTGTGGGGGCGCTCCTTATCGCTAACGAAATTTTATGCCCCATGTTTTTTGATATGCATATTGCACACAACACTTTCGTGATATACATTTTGCACCAAACACTTCCATCATTTACAATTCGACCCCATTTTCCACAATTTACCTTGTAGCCTACTTGGCAGCGACTATGCTGCCACGTAACACTTGTTTTGATAAGAAATATTAATGACCATGGAGACTAGGGTTTTGAGAAATTTCACTGAGGAAAATGGTGAGGTAATAGACTCCTAGTTCTGTGAATATACTGAAACATTGATCTTTTTTATTACTATTAACATGTCGTAATATTGCATGTTCCTTTTTCCCCTAAAAATATTTGGAGCATTAAAGAGGGATGAGGATTTGTGGTTATTGATATATTACCAGACAAGAATCAATTGTGGGGTTTCTAATTTATTGCTAGAATCTCTGTAGCCTAGTTTACACTTATTGTATTGAGATTAGCCACACTATTTATCTTGATCCTTCTTACATGTAAGGGAGGGTTGTTCCTTATATTGATCATTATACATATATGTACATGTAAGGAAGGAGGGTTATTCTTTATATTGATCATTATACATTAATGTTATGGGTTAGAATTTATAATGATCATTATTAGTCCCTCCCCTTTGGACTGGATACTCTTAGTAATCAATTTTCTAGTCCATGCACGTTAATCAATGCAAATGAAACATTTTACCTAAAAAAATTTAAGAGGTCACTTTTCTTCTACCAATCAAATACTTAAAACATATTTTATTACCAATATGAAAATTTGAGGTCTTATTTGGCCTCATCTCGATGAAACCAACCATATTGTCGAGAGAAAACTTAGATTAAAATCCAACTTTGCTTAGTAAATTTTTTCGAAGTGAAGTAATGCTAGACATAGTTCTAGCATTACTTCTGTAACATTAAATGTTTGTTTGTTCGTTTTTCATGTGTAATACTTACTTTCATAATTCTATGAGATCGATCATAGAACAACGTGGTTGTATGTTCTGTTGCAATATGAATTTCGGTATGATGGACATGAATATAACATGCAGTCCTCTCTTCTCCACTATAAATAATATCCTCTCCACTATAAAGACTATCCGCCCCCCCTCCAAATAGATTATTCGCCCCTCTAGATGATGGCAAAATGAGTGACCCCTCTCTGCAACTAAGCTACTACTGAGTAGTTGACTATCCCGACTATCCCTATTGTGCTTTCCCCTCATTTCTCACATTTCATTTTGCAGTTTCTGTAAACTTCATACTCCTCTAACTGCATGGAATTGCACATACACCTCTAACTGCAAGGACAAGCTTGCACATATGCCTCTAATTTCTTAATGTTGTCTAACTGAACGGAAGTGCACATATGCCTTTAACAACATGGAATTGTGCATACAACTGCATAATTGTTTGAGGTATGAATTTGTTCATTTCATACCCATTAGGCACGAAATTGCGCATCCAGCTGCGAAATGTTGTTTGAGGTGTGAATTTGTTCATTTCATACCATTCTATCTCATTTTACCAGATATCTATCAAATTTACATGATGAACAGTTTGTTAGAGTCCTTATAAATTTCAAAACATCACTGGAATCCCCGAAACGTAATTTTCTTATATGGCTTAAAATAATCAAATAATCTCAAAGGAAAACCAGAGAGACTAAGAACTTAGATGTAAAGGTATATTAGTTGTGAATTGATTTTATTTTTCCTATATTTATGAGTGTGATATTGGAACGTTTATAGTCCAAACCACCCAAAGTGGTGTGTAGCTATACTTATGCTTTTACTAGATTTGCAAAGTGGCATGTAGCTATACTTATGCTTTTACTGGATTTGTAGTAGTATTATCCAAAGGACAAGCTACTAGATTAGTCGGTATGTTGGATATTCGCCTGTCAATGGATTAATTATTCCTAATTAGTAATCCGCGAGATCCTATTGTGATATCCCATGACTTTGCAGGAAACTAGGAGTATTATCAATGTTCCCTAATCCATTGTTAAGACTTCATACAACACACTGATGGGATTTCTTATAAAAAGAGAAAGTCAGCTACTAATGACAACATCAATTCTTTGCAAATTGGGGAAAGTGAATCCGCCTACTGAACCAGTTGGTCATTTTTGCAAATTGTTGTTTGGAAAGAGCAAAGCTAGTTTAAACGAAACATGTATTTGGAGAAAATTGGTGGCCAATAGATATTTTTTACAGTTATTCAAATTGACATAAGTTTAAGATTACAGTTATTCAAATTGACATAAGTTTAAGATTACATTTATTCAAATTCACATAAGTTTAAGACGTTTGAATTTGCCTTTGATCCAAAATATTTTTCAACTGGAGCACCACAAGCTCTCCATAAATTCTATCCATTTCCTAGTCCAAAAATCCGATAAGAAAAGTCGGTCCCAAGCCTTTGAGTTGCGTATGTAACCTTGACTTCTTATTGTCCTTCCTCCACCAGTGAGCGAATTGAAACTTTAACTGGGTCTCAATTCGGGCAGGGGACTGAAATTGCTGCACGAAGTCCTAATTCGCTAATAGGGACCCTGTAACTAGTCTTGGATGGAACCAGATGAAGGAGCATTGGGATTGGAAGGATCTACTCATATTGGAAATCAATGTAGATGAAAAGTATAGTTTTATCCTCTTCACAATGCTCTGAGTGTGGATCTGGCAAATATGTGTAGCAGAGGGAGAAAAACCACAGTTGACATCATTGAACCCGGAAGAAAAAACACAATTGACGTCATTGAACCCTGAAAAGAAGTTGAAGTTAGTAAGCCAATTATATAATATGTGTCTTTGTAATGTTATATTGAAGTGTTTGAATGCATGTGCATGAGTGAACATGTGTGACATTTGTTTCTTTATATAATATTTGTTTCTTAATATAATATTAAAGAGCATAAAAATGATCGATTTTCTTAACATTCACCACTTTTTCAAATTATTTATTTTGTAAATGGTTAACATAAATTAATATAGCATTATGTATTTCATATCGAATATAACATGCATATAATAAGTAATTAAAGTCAATTTTTCTTTAAAAATAAAACTTGAATTAATAATGAATTCCTATTCCAAAGTTTTGGTCTTCTCGACAATATGTGTCAATTGGGCACTCTCACTGGAATCATCTATTTTGAGGCCAAAATCTCCCTTTATCAAATACACTATTATCTGGAAAAATGGAAAGGATTAAAAATACAACATGGATTAATAATAAATTCTTGTTCCAAAGATTAAAGATTAATAATAAATTCTTGTTCCATGGATTAATGTCTTGACACGACTCTTAAGTTGAGTAGTATCATAAAAATCTTGGTAACACCTAAGAGTAAATATGAGAATGAAAGTGCATATGATAAGGACAATGATGATGAGAAGGATACAATTGGATATGATAAGGACGTTGATGATGAGGATGATGTGTAAGACTTTGGAGAAGAAGGAGATGAACATGGTAGAGAAGGAAACAATGATGGCAATGAGGATGATGTAGAAGAAAGTGATGAATATGGTAATGAAACCAATGAAATAGGTGGCAATGATGAGGATGAGGAGGGAACTCTTTGCAAAAGATAATTTTTAAAAAGGTTTTGACTTCAAGGAGATTACAACCATAACTAAAGGATACACTATAAATGACTTGTTAATGGTACTTTTGAATTTGGATGATCTTCTATACATAACTGATACACAACAACAAATTTTCACCCTATGAGAGAGTTAATAAAGAAAGAGCAAGAAGAAGAAAACGTGTGTGATAACAACATAGTTTTCTTTGTCAAAGCATAATATTATGATTTATTTAATGTGTTGGTTATATTTAAGTATTAAAAGAATTAATTACATAATTCAAGAGAAATAAAAATAGTAAAGATTTATTTAATTAAAACATCGTAAAATTATTAACTAGAAATATTATAAAATAATAAATATAGTATATAATTAATATTGGAGGGAAATTTTCATTTTCAAAGTTATAAGATTGTTTATGGGAGGGTAACTAGTTATACCATTCTATGTTTTTAGTTAAAATCCATGGGTAACTCTGATAGAGAAGTTTTTATTTCAACATCTTGTTCATGTACCTCTTCATTTGGTACCGGTGAATATTATGGAATACCTCTAATGTCAATGAAGAGTTATATTTTTCATCCAGTAAGGAGTTTCATTGTAGCATAAACAATGAGATAGATAATGTTGACAAAAAAAATTCTAAATCTTAGGACTTTCAAGGCACCACTATTGAAGGGGAAGAATATGATGGTCATCCTTCTTCTCAGTAGTTTAATACTAACATTAACGATGTGAAAAATATACAAAATCCACCTTCAAGTGATGATTTTGATGATAGTTTAAATTATTGGGATGATAACTTTCCTCCTAGTGATGACTTTAATGGAAGCACCAATGATGTCAGTGATGACACACACATTTCTCCTACCTAAGGTTGTTATATAAGTGCTAGTAACGATAATGTGAACACATATCTTCCTACTAGTGAATATTTTAATGGTATCATTATTGTAGAGAGGAAATATGAGGACATGTTTCAAATGATGATGGTATTAATGGTGGCCCTATTGGACCAAATTATCTACTTTTCCCTCAAGGATCCCTAAATATCCTTTCTTTGGTCTTTTACTGTACAAAATTATCAATTCTACAGTTGAAAGTTTCTCATTTTAACCTTTTCTAACCACAATACCTTAGCACTAAAAAATCAAAACAAATTCAAATAATTACGTAGAGTTATAACATTAATCCCCTCGTATCACTTATTTTACAAGTGATCAAAGGTTATGACTAGAAGCTTATTCCAAACAAAATTCCTTCACAAATAAATAAAGTGGTTTTTGACACTACCTTTCCAAATGCAATGAGACCCTGTGCCTACACATGGTGATTCAAAACCATCGGTTTTCAATTTCTCATTGGTGAGTTCCAATTAAATTTCTTGCATGTTGATATGCATTGCAATCCTCATCGGTCATATCTACAGATTCGATGATCGACGCTCAATATTATTCATTCAACGATTAGAATCATTGATCGCTTTGCTTGATCAATGATTCACAATTTCTTGATCAACTACACCAAATGACTTTGTAAAAAATGTTAGAACTCAACTCTACAAATCAAGTTCAAAACCAATCTAAGGATCTCCTTCAATCCTAAATCTAATTACTCAAAAATCAAAGAGTGTGACTTAGAGAATAATCTAGGGCATAAACTTAATGAATTTACATTCAATAACCACACAAGAGGATTTGTATTATTCAAATAATATTACAATTAATAGCAACATGTCTCAAATCTTTCTCTTCACACAAAATCTATTTCTATGTTCTACACACTCACCTTCACAATCACACTATCGCATAGTCTATCTCACAACACAATCCAAAATCTAACCTTTTTCATTCAAACAGTCTCACCTAAAATAACTCAATGAACCCTTGAATTGATCTAACAACCAGATCCTTATCAAATCCCACTAAATCCTCAATTTCCTAATTTAATGAAACAAACTAACACCTAATCTATCTGACCAAATATTCTCGATGCCTTCTAGAGGCATACTAACAACTCATTACAAAATAAAATTAAGAGGATGTAAGGTAGCTAGAGAGGTAGTTGGGGGGCCCAGAGGGCTCATAGTGATAATAGTGGAGATCATTCAATGTAAGGTGGACTAGGTCTACTATATTATTAAATAAGGCTCACTATGGTAGTTAGATATAATAAATGGATAATTAGATATAATAAATGTAAGAAGACTTCTTAGAAGGTTCTACTTCTAGAAGATTCCTCCTCTAGAATGTTCTTAGGTGATGGTATCACTATATAAAGGGGTTCAAGCAATGTAATGAGACATAAAAAAAAGTATTGTATTTGGAGCGGTAGCTCAATAGGAGGATGCCCCCTCGAAGAGGCAAGTGAACAGGAGAGGATCCCTTCCATAATAGGATCCATTGTACGGTGTTGCCCTACCTCAAGGGTTTGATAATAATAAAGTGTGGTTTCTTCTATCTTGCTTTGTGGATCTATTGTGTATTCAATATTTATGGTGATTATATTTGTAGATCTATTCAGGTTCATGTAAGGTAGCTAGAGAGGTAGTGGGGGGCCCCAGAGGGCCCATAGTGATAATAGTGGAGATCATTCAATGTAAGGTGGACTAGGTCCACTATATTATTAAATAAGGCTCACTATGGTAGTTAGATATAATAAATGGATAATTAGATATAATAAATGTAAGAGGATTTCTTAGAAGGTTCTACTTCTAGAAGATTCCTCCTCTAGAATGTTCTTAGGTGATGGTAGCACTATATAAAGGGGTTCAAGCAATGTAATGAGATATGAAGAGAAGTATTGTATTTGGAGCGGTAGCTCAATAGGAGGATGCCCCCTCGAAGAGGCAAGTGAACAGGAGAGGATCTCTTCCATAATAGGATCCATTGTATGGTGTTGCCCTACCTCAAGGGTTTGATGGTAATAAAGAAGATTTTACATATTGTTCTTCTATATCTATTTTGGTGCTTTTGTATTCAGTCTTTGGTTATTAACAATTGGTATCAGAGCACTTTCCTTAGGCAGACATTGTGGGCAAATATTTTTTATTTTTGCAGATTTTTTTTTCAGAGCAGAAAAAGAGGGCCGCGACATTATCGAAGTTTTTGGTATAATTATGTGAAAAATTTGCAAAAAAGAGTTGTATATATGATTTCCTCTTAGAAAAACACCCTAATTGAAAAAAAAAATCGTCCGAAACGGAGTCCGAGAAGTCAAGATATTGAAGTTTTAAAATCTGCAAATTTTCAGGATTTTTTCCACGGATGATGATGAGAATTTTTTTTATTTTTGTAGAATCTGGAAGCCGAATTTGCCCAAATAAATTACATATCTGAATTCCTCTCACAATTTCACCCAATTTCAAAAAAAAAATCAGCCAAAACGGAGTCCGGGAAGTGAAGTTATGAGCTTTTTAACTTCAACAGTTTTTAGGGTTTTTCCAGAAAAAGTCATGATTTTCTGTCGTAACTTATTGGGTGAGTTCATAGGATGCTCAGATGGCTATTTATTCTCAAAACATGAAAGAAATTCTTGAATCCTTCAAAGCCCAATTGTTTCACACATTGGATGACAGATTGGATGCATTTGTACATGGCCTCACAGACAGCCTCATAGACAGCCTCACAAACGGCTTCAATGATAGTTTTCGTAGTATTCAAGATTCATTGAATAACATGCAGGAGAGATTTCTTATGGAGGGTCTCAGGGATGAATATAATCAAGAAATATATTCTTGGTATGATTTTGAGGTAGATTGTGATTATTGGTATATGGATAGTTGTCATTTCTGGGATGACAACCACTTTCATATTTTATTTGATGACTCTACTCCACCTTCTGTAGAGAACATCAATGTCCCACATCAGAAGCTAGTTACCAGCGTTCAGTCTACATATTCTACAGTGGTATTATTCATTCCATATTCTGCTACGACCCTTTTCCACTATATGGATGGATCTTCTTATTTGGATCCACATGATAGGTGTCAGTCTTTGGAACATCATTTGGAGTTGGTTATTGGGTTTCAAAATCTTCCACGGGGAGTTCACATGAGCACTTGGACATGGGAGCCGGGCTTACAATGATGGTTGGACTACTTCATCATGGTGGATTTCCTTTCTACATGGGACCTTGGTTCTTCAGTCTTCTTCAACATTATGGTCCACAATTATCCATGGGACCCTGATATATGGTTGTACATCAAACATTGAGGACAACGCTTTCATAAGGGGGATGGAATGTAAGGTAGCTAGAGAGATAGTGGGGGGGGGCAGAGGGCCCATAGTGATAATAGTGGAGATCATTCAATGTAAGGTGGACTAGGTCCACTATATTATTAAATAAGGCTCACTATGGTAGTTAGATATAATAAATGGATAATTAGATATAATAAATGTAAGAGGACTTCTTAGAAGGTTCTACTTCTAGAAGATTCCTCCTCTAGAATGTTCTTAGGTGATGGTAGCACTATATAAAGGGGCTCAAGCAATGTAATGAGATATGAAGAGAAGTATTGTATTTGGAGCGGTATCTCAATAGGAGGATGCCCCCTCGAAGAGGCAAGTGAACAGGAGAGGATCCCTTCCATAATAGGATCCATTGTATGGTGTTGCCCTACCTCAAGGGTTTGATGGTAATAAAGGAGATTTTACATATTGTTCTTCTATATCTATTGTGGTGCTTTTGTATTTAGTCTTTGGTTCTTAATAGAGGACCAACCCTCTTTAGTAAATGAATTTTACCCCTTAGGTCAATTGGATGAATTTTGACCAAATGCTCTCGCATTAGACTCCCGAGGAAGAAAAAAATGATTCATGAAGTTTTCAGGGTCCAAATTAAACTTGGATATCTTTTTTGTTGTCATCTAGGTAGTGTCCTCAGTTGGTTGATGTTTCCATTTAAATAGATACTGAAAATACTCCTTACCCTTGATTCTCTGTGTCACCTTTTTATCCAAAATTTCTTCAATTTCCTACTGCACCCTTTTTGGTAACTGTTCCTCCCATTCTATGGCCTAATCTTCATCACTTATAGTTGCATATGCTAGAAAAAACCTATGATTCCTTGAAGGGATACAAGTATGCTACATTGAATATGAGAGAAATACCAATATCACTTGGTAACTCTATTTCATATGCATTTGCATAAAATTTCCTCAATATTCTGCAAGGCCCAATCTTCTTCAATTTTAACTTGTTGTAAGTCCCTATAATAAATATTTCCTTCCTCAAATATACCATGACCAAATCTGTAACATACCAAGGCTTATACTGTTGGTTTTTCTTCATATAAGACATGATGGATATATTATTACAATGATGATTGTTCCATATATAGGGAACATATGGTGACCATCCATGAAAGTATGCATCTCTTGAATAATCAATAATTATTTATTATTATCATTTACTTATTATATATGATATTTAATAATCAATAAAAATATTATTAATTATTATTCTAAGAGAATGTCTTCCCGATGTTGTCCAAGCATCAACACTCCCTCTCAACAAGGGAGACATTCTGCAACATGCCAAGCTTGTCTTTGAAGTATACAAACTTCACCCTAGACTCATGACACTTGTCTATCAGTCTTGCAAGACATCTCTCTCCCACTTGAACTGAGGAGAAACTCCTTATGTGGCTCTCCCTTTGAGCCAATTAACACTCTCTAAGATTAGGATCACTTTGGGTCCTCGTGTAATAGCATATAGCATCTTGAGTCTTTATCATTCCTTGTCAAATCACCACGACTAGGACAAATACCACACCAGGATCTTTCACCATAGGTACACACCTATGAATGAATGTCGTCCTGATGCTAACTGAAACGTGGAAAGCACTTCAAGCACCTCAAGTCCATATTATTCCTTGTCATGATCAAGTAAGGACTATGTTTGGGCCCATTTACCATAAGTGCACCTTTATGATAAATGTATCCTATCTCCCTTAGTCTGCAGCCCAATCTAGAAGAAGTTCTTCATGATTCTAAAACATCAACACTCCCTCTTAGCTAAGGAAATATCTTTCCATAGTAGTACACAACTATTGTCCAAAGACACACAGTCTTCGCCAGTGGTACACAACCACCATAGTAGAAAAATGTTTGTCACACATGGCACTCCCTTGTGGACTTCTAGATTCTACTCCCTCTAGGAACACTTAGGGTTAACTCCGCATAGTGTGAGATGTCAAGGGTCATCTCCCTTGACATGTCCTCATGTTCTCTGCACATGGGACGATGGGATATAAGACCAAATGCACTTATCCCTTCTTGAATAAGCGTCCTCATAGATCAACTCAATTCAATTCACAGAGGAGTAGGATTTGGAGAAATGTTTTCACACATGGCACTCCATGTGGACCTCTAGAGGCTACACCCTCTATAAAAAATAGGGTCAACTCCCATAGTGTATGACGTCAAGGGTCAACTCCCTTGACATGTCCTCATGTTCTCTCCACATGGGACGTTGGGCTATAATCCCAAACACACTTATCCCTTCTCGAATAAGTGCCCCACTTATCCCTTCTCAGATAAGTGTCATCATAGATCAACTCAGCTCAGGCATAGAGGAGTATGATCTGGAGAATGTCTCAAGAATATGAAAACATCAAAACTCCCTCTCAGTGAGGGAGGCATTCTCTGCCATGCCAAGTCTATCACGAAATTACTTGAACTTTGTCCTGGTTTGGTAAGAACATCAACAACCTTCTCATCTGTAGGAAGGTACTGCACCAATACTTCCTTCCTCTGCACCATGTCTCATATGTAATGGTACTTGATCTCAATGTGGTTTGATTTTTCATGAAACACTGGATTATCAGAGATCTTCACACAACTTTGGTTACCATAATGAATAATGGTGGAATCCATCACATGTTCAGATAAATCTGCAAGGAGATTTCAAAGCCACGCTGCTTCACAGACTGTCATATTTAATGTAATGTACTATGCTTCTGTTTTGCTCAAAGCCATAGAAGTTTGTTTCCTACTACACCAGAAAACCATGGAAGATCCTAAAGTGAAGCAACACCCAAATGTGCTCTTTCTGTCCACTGCGCTCCCTGCCCAATAAAAATCAATATATTCCTGCCATATCATATCAATACTAGAAGTATATCTCAGACCATATCCAATTGTGTTTCGCAAGTATCTCAACACATGTTTTGCATCAATCTACTGTGTCTATCTTAGTTGACTTATAAACTGGATAAGTGCACTCACTGCATAGAAAATATTTGGTCTTGTGTTAACCAAATACATCAATTATCCAATCAGTTGTCTGTATAGAGTCTGATCAATTTCATCAGAATCGGAAGAAGACACACTTAGTTTCTTCATATTCATCATCATTGGTGTAGCCATGGGTTTCAAGTTCAGCATCTCAAACTTCTTCAATATATCAACTTTGTATGTCCCTTGACTCAGTAAGATCTCATCAGTTCTCTACCACACCTCTAGTCCCAAGAAGTAGTGCATCATACCAAGGTCCTTCATCTCAAAATTAGAGGCCAATGCATACTTGCTTTCAACAATAAGGCTCTTTGTGTCAGTGAGGAATAAATCATCAACGTACATGACACTTTTGTTGAAGCCCAAGTAGGAATATGGGATCGAAAACACTTTTGTTGAAGCCCAAAAATCATCAGGTGTCCATCAATCCTTGCATACCAAGCTCAAGGTGGTTGCTTGATTCCATACAAGGCCATATTCAACCTTCACACATGAGACTCCTTCTCATGTATCCTGAAACCATCTGGTTTCTTGATGTATACTTATTCCTCAATATCTCCATTGAGAAAGGTTATCTTCACATCCATCTAATGTAATCTCCAACCCATGGATGATGTAATGGAAATAATCGTCCAGATAGAAGTGTATCGAGAAACAGGAGCAACAAATCTCATTTTTTGTTTCTTGATGCTCCCGTCAACTGTGTGTTTGATCTTATAGATCCACTTGGAAGTCACTACAGACTTCCCCTCAGGTCTTGGAATAATATCCCACACATCACTCTTCATGATGGACAGATACTCCTCCATCATGGCATCTCTCCATACTGGCTAACTAGATGCCTCCTCATAACAAGAAGGCTTAGAATTGATGATGTGGCTCATAGCTGAGGTCTCTTTCTCTCTCAGAAGGTACAATGTGGAGATGCATGTCCTTCTACTTCCTACAGAGTCTGATGAGCCCATGTAGGTCTTTTCCAACCTACTACAATATCTCTGGGAACATCAACTGGAGCTACAAGATCAACAGGATCATCAATTGGATCAATAGGAACAATTGTCTCCCTCTGAAATACTAGAGGGTGAGGGGGAGAAGGAATCATCCCTTCCTATCTATCACTATCAATATCCATGTGAGATCCTCTAGATCTCCTAAAGGCTACATCCTCCTCAAAGGTAACATCTCTTCTCACCTCAATCTGTCTTTTACTAAGGATGTAGATCCGGTATGTCTTCAAAGACTCACTGTACCCCACAAATGTACCCTTTCTTCTTGAAGGGTCTATCTTGGTCCATTTTCTTCTTGGGTACATGAATTTATATTTGACACCCAAAATATCCTAAATTTTCCAACCTCAGTCTTCACTCACGAACTGTGTCCATACTAGGCATATGTTCGTTCCCTTGTGGAACACATCTCTAAAACATATTGAGGTTCCCTTGTGAAACCAATGTTTTGGTTCCTTCATTTGACCATCTAAGGCACATCAAGAGGATGAAGTCCACATTTTCTTTTACTAGTCCATACAAGATCCTCCAGGGAGAATGTCTCATGATGTTGCCTCAAACATCTCTAGGACACATCAAGGTTCCCTCATTGAATGAATGTTTCCAAGACATATCGAGGTTTCCTCATGGAACCAATGTCTTGGTTCTAGACTCTAGTTGAAATGAAGTTGTCCCAACTCCTCTCAATGCATATTTGGTGGAACCCTCGTCTCAACAAAATCGTGCTTCAATTCTCAGTGATCCACCCACATAACCTTTATTATTTATAAGATTCACTCACACCCTCAAATAGATTTCACATAGTGCTTAGACTTGAAGCAGGCCCATACACTGCACATGGTAGGGACCACACACACTCAAAGTGAGTCTTTAGGCGGTTGTGCTCACGTTCACTCTAATGATAACCTTGACATGGAATCAAATGCGGATATCATCTACGCTTTAAAAGATCAAATGTGTTGGAACATTATAGCATGGTAAGCGCTATAGGGGAACGTTCAACTGACAATTATATTTTCTTTCATTACAATTTTCCCTAAATTACCAATTGTCCATGGATATCGAATCCAGCTAAATATCACCGGTGGTTACATACCTGTGGCATTCACATTACTTTCCAAGTCCTGTCTGCAGTTGTGAATATTTCCAAGCGGTAAATGGATTCACCCCATAGAACACACAAGTAAAACTTTCCCTAAGAATGAATACCTGAGAGGTGAGATGATACATAGCAGGAGACAGGGGTAAAAACCCTAGTCCATACATCGGATTCTGAGTCATAAATATCCATGACTATTTTATTAATTCCTCGGGTCGGTCATCAGAATTATGTCCGTCCACTATGACTGTGTAACGCCTGGTAGAAACGTCAAATTCCATCGTATGGAAAAAAAAATATATAGGAACTTGACCTTCACGAGAAGGGAGGGTGAGGCGTCTCCAAGTCCCCGTAGCTAGATTAATTAAGTAAGCATGTGGTACACAAATTATACGCAAGATTCTTTTGCTAACATCCGCAACAGTGATATGCAAAGGAACTTTGTAAATTTGTGAACCATTTCCTTCTATAACCCAATTTTCCACATCATGTTCATGACCCCAATTTAGTTGCATGAAAAACCCAAGAAGGGAATGAAATGACAAGTTTGGATCCATTATTTGTGGAGGTTTACCCATCGATGACAATAGGATATAATTCCATTGGTTACACACACTCTTCATATTCACAAGAACCATAAGGGGAAACCTCGCCAAAATCATAAACAACATATCATCGAGAAGAGTTTTCCAGATATTTTCTTCCATGTCTTGCAAGGCCAAGCGATATAACGTTAGTAAGTCTGGCTTCTTGAAACTAGTTGAAATCAACAATTCTCACACCTTTTCACACGTATATATGCTCACCAACGAAAATTTAAATTGATGGGCACCTCGTTTCCTAAAAAAATAAAAGCAACTTTCTTATAGGATCATGGGCCCTCCCGTGAGAGTTAGCCCAGTCCTTCTCTGATACCATGTTGGTTTTTATTCATATAAGATATGATGGATATATTATTACAATGATGAGTGTTCCATATATAGGGAACATATGGTGACCATCCATGAAAGGATGCATCCCTTGAATAATCAATAATTATTTATTATTATCATTTACTTATTATATATGATATTTAATAATCAATAATAATATTATTAATTATTATAATTATTATTCTAAGAGAATGTCTTCCCGATGTTGTCCAAACATCAACATATACCTGTTGGGATATGCCACACATTAACTCTTGCAGAACTTAATACAAATTGTAACATCCCCAGATCACCCAGGTCGGGGCCATGTTACTCCATAAAAACAATAATACCAACTGTATAAATATATATAACTTTAAACAGAGAAATACATTCTTCAATGCACATAATCCATGTGGAAATAACAATAAACATATTCATACAGCATACACATGAAATACCCATAAACATAAAGCATGTATAAATATACAACATGTAATTAACACACAATTGATACTTATATTTTATAGAATACCACCAATTGTGTGTAGGCCTTCCATGATCCTCCCATCCTTAGATCACGCTACTCATAACTCTTAGCAGTGGGTCACCCCTGAGCTAGGACTAAACTCCACCCAGGTAAAGGGATTCCTAGCTAGGTTGATACAAATCATACAACATGAAAGATATCTTTCCCAAGAGCCAACTCAAACTACTAGCCTACAGCCTCTCATTCCCCACATTCCTGTCCCATCCTAGGAAGTGTGCCCCACAGTCCTGACAATGTGCCTCTCTAGTTCCACGGGCCTGACAACCCTCTTCTTCAATCCATCTCTCTAGTCTACCAGGTACATGCTCAAGTGAAGGCAACAACAAAAATGGTTATGGAACATGTGATGACAACAACCACGCTTAGGCTAGGAACAGAGATGGTAGCAACAATGTTCAAGGCATGGAATAGATTCTATTCATAACAGAAAAGTACAACACATGCTCAGGTAGATTCAAGTGCGTTGTGCACCCCAAGAGGATTATCAATTTACTATTGATCACAAGAAATGTACCAATAGCTCTAGAGTGTGTGCAAGATCCAAGAGTGTGTGAATGATGCATAGCTCAACTGATGGAAAATATGGTTGCATGCATGAATGGCTGAGTGAGTCAGAAATGGACTAATTCCCCCCACCTTTATTTACATGTTCCCTTGATGACACATGGCTCTCAAGGAAATTGTTTCTCCCACTTGTGGGTCATTCCCTTTCCCATAATAATTTAATATAAAAGTAATTATCCTCACCATATCCTTGGAAATAATATTATAATATTCCTTTGGTAATAATCCCTCCATCTTAGCTCCCTTTCCTAGGGTCTTAGCCCCTCCCTTTCCCTTCCTAGTGGAGTTCAATCCCCCATAATCTTTTATCGTGGTTGGTCTACATGCAACGATGTATTATATTAAATATATGTGTGTTTACATATACAAAAATAGGCTCACTGGCCTTTAGCATCTAGGCTCTCTGGCCTAATCATCACATAAGCCTCCTAGATTATAATCACATGACTCACCAACCTATAAAACATATTTTACATTTTTAACTGGGGCTCAGTCTTGGGGTAGTATAAAATCACCAACCTGGAAGTCCACTTGCCTCCATCTCAAGTCTTCTCTTTTCTTATACTTACCACTACTTTCCTGCAATGTTTTCTTAACATTTTATTGTATCTCATGTATACTCACTACAAAGTCCTCTCCATATTCACTCCTTAGCTCTTGTTTTCCCAAATTTATGAGTTCATACACTCCCCTTGGGTGCATTCTGTTAGAAAAAACAGGACCACAGAGCAATAAAATAAAACAAATGCAGAAACAAAACACAGAAGACACACAATACAAGAGAGACATAGATTTACGTGGTTCACCCAGTGTGGGCTACGTCCACAAGAGAAATTGTCAGGTCCTTCCTTTATTATTATCCAGCAAATGAAGGGATACAACCTACAGCAAAAGCCGTTGTAACTTCCTCTTCTTTCTCTCACAGTCTCCTCTCTCAGAATACAATATTCTCCATCATCCATAGCCGCAATACATTTCCCTTAGGAAAAGAGGGTTGCCTTCTAGGGCAAAAAACCCTAACATAATCTCTATCGTTAGATATGCGACCTTATAATGAACGGTCCAGATTTACAATGAAATTACAATATACTTTTACAAGGCAATTTTTGCTTCGGGGGCTTCGCCCCCCAACCCCCATCGGGGGACGCTGCCCCTGAACCCATGTTGGGGGCCCGCTTGCCCCCAGACCCCCCAGCTGGGGGGATAGGCCCCCCGGACCCCGCAGAGGGGTTACCCCCCCTCTACACTCCCCCACGTGGAAGAGTGTACATACTTCTGGGGTGTAAATACTTCATGGGGTGTAAACACGGCTGAAAGCAAGGACCTCTGAATCAGGAAGATAATCAGACTCCACAACCAACACATTCCATAGAAAATATGAAATAGAATCATCCCAGTGCTACTATTGGGAGAGTCATTATAAGAAAATTATTCCTGAGCTAGTATTAGATCCCACTGTTTAGGATTTTCATATACAAGACTCCTCAATATGTTCCCCAAGATCCTATTTACTACTTCATTCTGGCCATTAGTCTATGGATGATATTTTGAGCTGAAGTTGAGATTAGTACCCAATTTCTTCCATAGGGTCCTCCAGAAATGACCAACAAAATTTATGTCTCTGTCATAAACAATGCTAGACCATGCAACCGTACTATTTCTGAAAAAAATAAATTGGCAATGTTAGTTGCATCACTAGTCTTATTACAAGCAATAAAAGGAGGCATTTTGGAAAACCTATCTACCACAAGATAGATAGAATCATTTCCCCTCTAGGTTTTGGGTAACCCCAAAACAAAATCCATGTTGATGAAATCCCATGGTCTGCTTGGGATGGGAAGTGGTTGATACAGTCCTGTGTTCTGATTCCTTCCTTTTGCATACTCACAAATCCTCCACTTCTACACAAATTTCTTCACATCCTTCTACATACTTGTCCAATAATAAAAATCAGTTACCTGAGCATATGTCTTATCATATCCAAAATACCTTGACAATCCTCCACTGTGTTTTTCCTTAATCATATTTTCCCTCATCAAACACTTGGGTATGCCTAGCTTACTGTTTAAAAAAAAAAAAACCCTCTTGTAGCATGTAGTCCAACCACTGAATTTTTTTACTGGAAATAAGATTCTCACAAGTTGCATAAATATCCTGAAAATATGCATCTTCCTTATACATTGCAATCAATTCATCAAATCCTAAGGTATTGAATTTAAATTCTTGCAAAAGTAAATTTATCCTACTCAAAGCATCAACAACCTTATTATATTTACCACTTGTGTGCTTAATAACAAAAGTAAAAGTTTGTATAGATTCAACCCACTTAGCATGTTTTTGGTTTAGCTTAGGTTGACTACTTATAAATTGTAGTGCATGATTGTCAGTGTATAACACAAACTCCTTGGGCATTAGATAATGTATCCATTTCTTAAGTTCTTGGATAATTTCATAGAACTCTTTATCATAAGAGGAATACTTGTGTTTTGATTTGTTTAATTTCTCATTGAAATATGTTATTGGCCTCTTTTCCTGAATCAATACAACTCTTAATGCAGTCCCACTAGAATAAGTCTCAACCTGAAAATTCTTATCAAAACTTGGCAAAGCTAACACAGGATTTTCAGTAATCTTTTTCTTCAATAGTTTAAAATTTGTGTCTGTTGTCTCTGTCCACCTAAAGGGATGCTTGATTTATTTAATGCTATCTATAATAGCTGCACATATCTGATTGAAACTCCTAATGAAAATTCTATAAAACCTTACAAGTCCATGAAAACTCGTTACCTCAAATGCATTCCTCATAGTTGTCCAATTTACAATTTCTTGAACTTTTTCCGGATCCATTTTCATTCCTTCTTTAGAGACTACAAATCCCAAATATATCAACTCCCTCTTCACGAAACCACACTTCCTCAGATTTATCAACAAATTTTCCTTCTGCATGCTCCTCAAAACCATTTGGAGATGCTTCAAGTGTTCTTATTTGGTTTGATTGTAAATCATAATATTATAAAGGTAGACTATCACAAATTTTCCAATATATTCTTTCAATACCATATTCATTAACCTCATAAATATTCTAGGTGCATTTGCAAGCCCAAAGGGCATCACCAACCATTCATAGAATCAATTTTTTTGTCTTAAATCCAGTTTTTCTTTTACCTGCCTCTCTAATTCTTATTTGGTGATAATCACTCTTTAAATCAATTTTTGAAAAATACTTTGAACAACTCAAATAGTCCATTAAATCATCTATGCAGGGTAATGGAAATTTGTACCTTATGGTTATCTTGTTGATGGCCCAAGAATTAGTGCACATACGCCATCCCCCATCTTTCTTTGGGCTGAGCATTGTTGGCACTGCACATGGACTCAAGATTTCCTTCTCCAATCCTTTATCTAACAATTCATGCACCTGGCTTCTTACCTATTTATTCTCTTGAGGAGTTAGCCTATAAGATGATTTGTTAGGAAAACTTTCCCCATGTATCAGATCAATATGATGATTGATACTTCTCATAGGAGGTAAAGCATTGGGTAACACATCTACTATGATATCAACAAATTCATCAAGAATAGTTTTAATTTCAATAGGAAGATCATCAAGGTTTGTAGAGGTGAGTATTACCTTTGGTTTTCCAATTTGAGAAAAATGTAGTTCCTCCTCCTTCTTGACCTCTTGTATCAATTCCTTCTCACTCATTAGAAATATACTAGGTCCAGGTTCACTTTTGGCTGCTTCATCCTTCAAAGGTAATAACACATGCTTCTTTCCATCCTTCTCTAAGGAATAAGTATTCCTCCTTACATCATGGATGGCCTTCCTATCATACTGCCATGGTCTTCCTAACAAAATATGGTAGATATCCATAGGCATTATGTCACATAGTATCACATCACTATAAGTGTCAATATGAATCTCCACCATACTCTTCTCATTTACTAAGAGATGATGTCTCTTTTGTAGCCAAGACACTTTGTAGGGAGTGGGATGTACCATCTTCTTCAATCCCAAATTATATACCATCTCTGTGGAGACCAAATTATATGTACTCCCACTGTCAATTACCACTTTGCATCATTTTCCTTTGGACTTGCATACAACCCTAAACAAACTCTTCCTTTTTGTCGGTTCACTTACCTCTTTCTCTGCTTTAACCAAAACCCTTTTTAACATTAAATACTCCCCTGCCTCAGGAGGTTCTTCTTTTCCCACTGCATTATTTGGTTCTTCTTTAGCCTCTGCAAGATTTAAATTCGTCTCATTTGTTGATTTATTTCTAGGACAATTCCAAGACATATGTCCTATCTCTCCACATGTATAGCATTTAATTTCTCTTCCTCTGCCTCTTCCACTAGAGCCAAATCTCCTTCCTCTCGAGTCCACTCTCTATGGTGACTAGCTACTAGATCTTTCTAATTCATTCTTAGTAGTCTGGAATCTTCCTCTGTTATAAGATCATCTTCCTCTTACTTGATTTTTCCCTGTACCTATTTGGTTATGCTTTCTGACCAACTTCTCTTCTTCTCTTAAAGTTTCTTGGTAAGCATCTTCAACAATCCTGAGACTCAACATACTTATCCCATCTTGAATATCACATCTTAAATCATTTATATATCTGGCTACTTTTTCCACGTCTTCCTCTATATGTCCATCTCTAATGCTTAGTATGTAAAACTCTATGTGTACTCTTTCACTGTCATACCCTTTTGTCTTAAATTATACAATTGTCTAAAGAGGTTTATCTCGTAATCCTTTGGCATAAACTTTCTCTTAATTTTCCTCACCATTTTTTCCCAATTCTTAATCTTGGACTTACCTTTTCTTTCATTGTATATCTTCACTTCATCCCACTATATGGTTGGATGCCCCTTCAACCTATTTGTTGCATACTTCACTTTCTTCTTTTCTTCAATCTCTTCAAAATCAAAATAATTTTCCATGGTGTTAATCTAATCCATTAGCTTTCCCACATTCAAATTCACTTCATACATGGGAACTTCTACCTTTGGTCTGCCACCATCCTTCACAAGCATCCTCAAAACTAAGGTTTCTTCAGTTACTTCCTCTGCTTCCTCATCGGATAATTATTCTTCATCACTAATACCTCCACCATCATGTTCTCTTCTTTGGGTTGTCTCCATAGACTCCATCCTTTTTCCAAGTTGTCTTATTATTGCAATAGAGTTTCACTTCGTGTAGGTATTCCTCCAACATTAGATCCTTATCCTCTTTGTGGTGGCATGCTTACCTGAACTCTAATGCAGGACCCATTTTCACTCTGATACCAAAATGGTGGCCCTATTGGAACAAATTATTTACTTTTTCCTCAAGGATATCTAAATGTCCTTTCTCTGATCTCTGACTATATAGAATTATCAATTCTCTAGTTGAAAGTCTCTCCTTTTAACCTTTTCAAACCACAATACCTTAGCACTAAAAACCCAAAACAAATTCAAATAATTACATAGAGTTATAACGCTAATCCCCTCGTCTTACTTTTTTTCCAAGTGATCAAAGGATATGACCAGAGGCTTATTCCAAACAAAATTCCTTCACAAATAAATAAAGTGGTTTTTAACACTACCTTTCCAAATGCAATGAGACCCTACCTGAAACATGGTGATTCAAAACCACCAATTTTTTATTTCACACAGGTGAGTTCCAATCAACTTTCTCGCATGTTGATATGAGTTGCAATCCTTACCGTTCATATCTACAAATCCGATGATTGATGCTCAATATTATTCATCCAACCATTAGAATAATTAATCACTTCGCTTGATCAATGATTCACGATTTTTGTCGATTAACTGCACCAAATGACTCTATAAACAATGCTAGAACTCAACTCTACAAATCATGTTTACAACCATTCTAAGGTGCTCATGTGATCCTGAATCTAATTACTCAAAACTCAAAGAGTGTGACTCAGAGAAGAATCTAGGGCATAAACTTAATGAATTTCCATTCAATAACCACACAAGAGGCTTTGTATTATTCAAATAATATTACAATCAATAACAACATGTCTCAAAGGTCTCTCTTCACATAAAATATACTTCTTTGTTCTGCACACTCACCTTCACAATCACACTGTCACACAGTCTATCTCACAATACAATCCAAAATCCAACCTTTTTCATTCAAACAGTCTCACCTAAAATAACTCAATGAACCCTCGAATGGATCTAACAACCATATCCTTATCAAATCCCACTAAATCCTCAATTTCCTAATTTAATGAAACAAACTAACACCTAATATATCTGACCAAATATTTTCAATGCCTTCTCGAGGCATACTAACAACTCATTACAAAATAAAATTAAAAGGACCGACCCTCTTTAGTAAATGAATTTGACCCCTTAGTTCAATTGGATGAATTTTGACCAGATGCTCTTGCATCAATTAATAATGATGAATATTTTCTTCCAAGTTGAAATTTTATAGGCGAGGATGATGATTATGATGATGATGGAAACTTTCATCCAAGTGGGGAATTTAAAGGCACCAATATTGATGATCATGATTTTCATCCAAGTACGTATTTTAAAGGAATTGATGATGATATTGAGAAGACTTTCCTCTAGGTAGAGAATTTAGTGGCACAAATTTTGTTCACAATGATGATGATTTTCCTCCAAGTGAAGAGTTTCATGGAAGATCTAATTATATTCATGCTTAGATGGTGATGATCTTTCTATTGAGTATGATATCTCTCTTATTGATGAGATTGAAAATAAAGATGATGGTGGGCCTAGGAATGAAGATGAAGTTCTAAGTAATACAAGTGAAACAATTCAAGGTAATTGACATTATCTTATTGAGTGTCCTAGAAACGTTGAGTATGATAATATCAAGGATGATATTCCTTCTAGTGATGAGGATATTCATGCTAGAAAGGATCATGATATTCCCATAAACACAATGGAGACAATACAAATAAGCACTACATCAATGACTAGAGCCAATAACATGTGACATTTTAGGCCTTAGAAAAAAGACAATGCTAATAGTAACACCACTTTTCAATTCATGGCTGGTTTTAAGAATTTTGTTGCAATGATATCACTTCTTTAGACCATGGTTTAAAAAATGTTGCAATTTTAAGCACAAAAAAGTCGAGGTGCTACTAGTAACACCACTTTTCAATTTGAGGATTGATTTTAAGGTTTTGGTTGTGATGGTATCAATTGTTAAGTTTGTGGTTTCAAACAAGTTGTATAAAAGAAGTGTGTTATTGGTAGCACCATTTTCCACTTTGGGGGTTGATATTAATATTTTTGTTAGCAACAATATGAGCTTTTAAGGCCATGGTTGCAAAAGGTTGTAATTTTAACCTTGAAAAAAAAATGCTACCGTAGCACCATTTTTCAATTTGGGGTTTGATTTTGATGTTTTTAATGCAAAAATATGGGTTTTAAGGACTAGAGTTCTCATTTTGAGGTCATAGTTCTCATCAAGAAGGTAATTTTGTTTCCATCTATTTGTGGGGATAGAGGAATCATACTCTTAAATGATTCTCACACTATAAATTCCAAGGAAATTTAGGGAGGGGGTACAAACAATTATGTAGAACTTTTAGCATTGAATATGCTTTTAAAAGTGTTAATATGTAACATCCCCACTATAATCCCTGGTTTATCTAATGCATAATGTAGATAGTAATGTGGTTGTGGCCAAGCGATGTAATATGTGAAATTTATTTTATGCTTTTAATAAAAATAATGTGATGCCAGCTGGTGGGAATCGACAAAGATGTAATCCATAAGTGAGGGGGATGCCTTAGAGTGTCTAAGAGGGGGGCCCAAAGGGAAAAGGTTTATGGATGTTAATCCAAACCCATTTTTTTGAATTTATTTATCATTGGGGAAAACTTCTATTTTAGTTTGATTGTGTGAGATCCTAATCAATAAAGCTCATGTAAGAGGGCGGGTGTGAGAGTCACATACCATAGTTATTGGAAAGCATGGGGAAGAAACAATGAGCATTGGGCAGAGTGAGAAACCAATGGTATTGGAAAAAGAGAGTAAATTCACATGGGTAGTGTTGATCTAAAAGACTATTTAATGGTCAAATATCAACCTCACGAGGATATGAATCATCCTGCATTTTTAGAGAGGTGGTGCTCCTCTTTGGCCGAAATATTGGAAGATTCTTTGTATGGTTTTGCAATGAATGTAAATGGTGAATGTTAAAGAGAAAACCTTGAGAGATCTTCCAATAAATCTAATATATACAAATGTAAAACCCTTATATACAATTATACAAATACACATCATATCATTTAAAGAAGAGATAAGATAAAGTGTGTCAACATATATGTGTTTCTACAAGGTTTTGGAGTCTCCATTCCAATGACATTCTTTCTTTCTTGTAAGATAATCTAAACTCAAAATCTTCTATCACTTTTGCAAGATGGAGAAATGAAAGGTCTTCAAAGAACTTTAAATAATAACTTCATTACAACCCAAAAACGATTTTGATAGGAAATACATTTGAAATCACTTGCTTTCAACTCAAGTAAAAGAAATCACTAATGTAGTGCCCCGAGTAGTTCTTCATAGAAGAAATTTATAACAATATCCCAAATATGGCAACTTTAATAATATCATAAACAAGAGAGTTGAAACAACCTCTACAAAGTCTCAATGACAACTAATAAACTGAATGAAATAGAAATTTCCTTTTTACAAGGGATCTTGCTCCTCTGGACTTGAAATGTTACAAGATGACTGAAGATTTCAAAGAAAGAACAACTCAAACCCAAATCTTCATGTTCTCAGTACACTCATGGAAGATTTGATGGAAAGAAACATAAAAGAAGAAGATGAAGAGAGACAATCTTTAGTAGGCCAGTCCAACGAATCTTGGAGGGATATAACTTTGCTTCTTGCAGACTCTTCACCACTATAGAAACTTATGACTTCCAACCCTTTGATGGTTGCTTGTCTTGTCGTTTTAAAATCATCTTTCCATGTTATTGAAGTAGTTAGACTTTGTCTTTCTATAACTTTTCATGATTCCTTTTTTTAGTAAAACACTTTTAATTAATGCTTGATTGAAGTATCATTAATTACTTATGTCATTGAAATTCATGCCTCCAAGTAGGGCTCACTTATTCTTTTAATAAAGTTTATTTTCAAAATTTTGAATTTGACTTCCTTTAACAAAAGCAGATTGTGTTTTGATTTTTCGAGTAAGATATTTTCCCTTTCAACCATGGGAGATAGAACAACAAAGATGGGCGACATAGATCATTTGAGGAGATAAATTTATCCAATGGGATAATTTTCCATGGTTTTCCCCAAAACAAATTTCTCCAATTTCCATTTTTTCTAAAAACGATTCGCCCAAATTCCATAGAATAAAATTATTTTACCTTAAAATTTTCCAAAAATTTATAGAAACTATACAAAATCCTTAGAAATTTGAATATTTTTACAAAACCATCACCAAACATTTTACATATCGCATATTAAGGACTAGTAATATTAGCCCATGTTTATACATTTTAACATAAATTTCCATCCTTAAAATTATCCCTGTTGGGCAATTTTTGGAGCATTTTTGGAGTATTTTGGAGCTAGAAATTGAAGAGCCAGGTTGTCAAGCCCGAAGATTCAAATCCCGAGTGAGTTGTGTTGTATCAACAAGTGTTTGATGTTGGTTTGCTGGTAGTTTTTCCTAACAGTGAGTTCCCTTGAGTTCCCAACTGAGAGATTCCTAGCTACCTATGCCAGAGAGACCTTGATAAACAAATGGGATGCCCGATGGAATGAGAGAAGTGAAGGGGTACATTCCTTGGGTTAGGCAGGACAAGAGGAAGAGAGTTTGAGAAATTTCAGGATAACTGTAGGAGAAAACTAGTGGGTTGTGTGATATTGATTTGTGAGGGGACTGTGAGAGGCACCCTTCTTTTGTGTATTCCTAGACTGAGCTCATGGGTGACTTGATGTTGATATTTGGAACAAAATGTCTATGGTTGTGTGGAAAGTCCTTCCCAAGTAGTCGATTGCATAAATGTTTTATAAAGATAAGTGTTTACTTATTGTATGTGTCATTTACTAAGTTTAATTATTGTTTCTTAATCTTTGTATGTGAATGGTTTTATATGTTGTTATGAATGTTTAATCAGTTACATTCATGCTTGTTTATAAGGTTTTAGTTGTATATAATTATGGGTATCAAAATTTGGTTTAAAATGTGTATAAAACATAGCTAGTAAGCTACAGTAAATAAATAAGCCAGAAGAAATTTTGTTTTTATGTATTATTCTGCAATTAACGTTCCATAGACATGATGGGGATGTTATGTTATGGTACCAAAGCTCAAGGTTCAAGAATGAGATTGTATGGGCCAGAAGCCAACATGAATTGAGCAGATTCATGGTTACAGATTATGTCTTGTGACGAATTTGGGGGAAAAGTGGTAAACATAAGTGAAATCCCTAAATTATGAGCAGATTTCAAGTGTTAGTGCTTAAGAGCAGTCAAAGAAGGTAATTCATGGTGTCGAGTTGCAGTTTGGGGAGTCTATTTTGGCCTAGAAGGTCAAAATCTTGTAAGCTTCATGAAGTTCGTGAAGTTTAGAAATCGACAACCTAGATTAATTTGACCTAGAGAATGAATGGTCAAGATTCAATCATAGAGAGTTTGTTTGGGAAGAAGATTTCAGAAAGAATTCAAAGTTGAGCATGGGGTGGAGACTGAAGGGAGGAGTCTGATGACACAAGCTCGAAATAACAAGAGTTGTTAGATTATGCAGATCCATTCTCAGCCATATACTTCTCGAAAGGATGGTTTCAAAATCTCTGAATTAGGGCATAAGGTTGATTCTGAAAAAGGGAGTATGATGGCATAAGACTGAAATGATCCTAACTATTGATCAACAATTCTCATAGTCATTGGATTTCTAGGAATAGTAGAATCATAAATACTTGTTCGGAAGGCTCGGGGAAAGGTAATTTCACTTTATAAGGGAGTCAATTTGACCGAGGTAACTAGTGTGTAGTTTTGGGTGCTTAAGATGATCGTTGTCGTTGATCACCACACTGTATGACTATGCGATCTATCGAACAAAAATTTTGTCTTGAAAGGGATGAGGGTGGAGGAGAATGCCAGGTAAGTTGCCATGTCAGTGTGACATGTCAGAGGACATGTCATCAAGAGTGGATGAATCAAAGAATGTCATGTAGCGATCGTGTACAAGTATACAGAACGAGGTTTTTAGATATGTTCTTTCGGAGAAGATTTTTCAGAGGTCTCAAGGAAGGTTTCTGATAGGGAGTCTGAAAGTGTTTCGGACTAGGATTTTGGAGGGAGTTTGACAATGCTTCAAACTGTGATTTTCGAGGAATTCATGTAGCTAGATATTGAAGCTTTCCGATGGGGAGGTGTAAGTTTTAAACCTGTGAAATAAAGAAATGCATATAGATTCTTAAGAAAAATAGAAAGTATTCAATGGATCATACACATAGTACACATAGATTTATACTCGAAACCCTTAACAGGAGAAAACCTTTCAACGCTTCATTATATTGATTTCACCATTCACCATACAATATATATACAATTTTTTTAGGTATTCCGTAGATACCAAAACCCTAATCCATTAATCCGGGATTAATTTAGAAAACCGCTAAAAATAGAAAAATCCACTAAAATAGCAAAAACACCCAAAAAAAAAATTGGGGCATTGCACGTAACTAGGGGGGCCATACCTGGACCCCCCTAGGACCCCTCTAGGAAGTGCCTGACACACACGACACAAAGGGAACTACTAGGGAGGGATTTTCAGACATAATTGTCGAATCTGACGTGCCCACACACACACATGCAAAGAATATAACACATACCCAATAGGAGGCTATGAAGAAAATTTTTGACAGGCCTGTGGATGTCTAGCTACAGCTTGGAAAAGCCCAGAAGATCAATTATTAGGATTGATTCTGATTTTGAGAGAAATGATATAGATCTAAAGATTGTTACAACAATAATTTAGTGATTTTTTTTTATGAAAATTCCAGTTTTTGAAGGTCTTCATCTTGCATGGCATTTTTGAGGGCCTAAACAACATTTTCAAAAAATAAAAATTGTACAAAAGTGTGTGTCCTCCTAGGACAAAATTTGTTTTTCTAAAATGATAGAGCTCGGAGAGAGATTTCCAGGAAGCTAAACTTTTCGCCAAACAGAGGTTGTATGAAGGAGTTACAACCAAAACAATCAATGGAGAAATTTAATACCATATTTCTTTTAGAGGGCATAACTCCTACCTCAGGAGTCAGTTTGGGGCCCAGGAGTAGTCTATGGAAATCTCATGGACTGCAGAAGTCATCCATCGAGCCATATTTAAGTTATGGGTATCTAAAAATGTGTTGGGATAGAAAGAGAACACTTGTAGCATGCAAGGATATAAAAGGGAAAATGGTCAAAACTTCTGAAGACCATAACTTTCTGCTCGAAACACAAAATTGGGAAAGTAAATAGTTGATGCAGGAGAATCATAAGTGCATGCAAGTGGAGGACAACTGGATATGTACCAGCGTGCATTTTTGGAGACATTCTGAATTTGAAAATATGAAACATTAATGTAATATCTAGATGTACGTAATTGCCCTTAAATGTTTTTGGGATTGTAACGCAAATATTTAGCATTGATCTCATCTGTCGATTGGAGGCATTTATTGTATTAAATGTAAAGTAAATGTAGGCTTTAATTTTGATTAGATAGCTTGAGATGTAGGAGGGAAAACTCTAGAAAGCTCCCTCGCTCGTATTGTATTGTATCATTATTCTCATTGTAAGAATTAGAGATGTAGAGCAAGAGAGAATAGGAGAACAGAGTAGGAAATAGATTGTAGTAGTTGTACAAGTAGATAGTTGTTGCTATTGAACCCATGTACAGAAGCACTTGAATTAATATATGAAGACTTTGATTCAGTTTCATGGTTTTTTTATGGTTACTGTTTACATCTATTGAATCGTATGTTCACAGTTTGCTTATATGCTCTGTTATGAATTTGTTTCAATTCTTTATGTATCTGTGATTTCATGTTGAATGTATGAAGTCTGTGAAAGGGAGAGTATGAGTTTCAATTGTTTCTTGTCCTGAGAATTTCTACAAGGAGTGCAGTGAAAGTCCGCAAGGAGTGCGTTGACAAGATTCTGAGTTTTATATTAGAGAAGCTAAGGAGGGATATCGTTGTTCTCATATCAACAGAAGTGCAGATATCACACAAAGACGTGCAAGGAGTGTGTTGAAGTCTTATAATTTTCCAACCTAGGAGAGTGGTTGAAGAATTATGTCACAAGGAGTGCGCAGAAGAGGAAGACATCAGATAACCAGTAATTATCGTGAAGGCCATAAGGAGTGTGTGCAAGAATTCCCTTAGAATATTTTAGTTTGTAGCAAGAACCAAGCTCAAGAGGGATAGAGACTTGAAAGAATTCAAATGTGAGATGAGGTTCGAAGTCACCTCACAGGAAGAAAGTTCAGGAGGAAGGACGCCAATTTATTTGGCAAGGATTGTTAGAAGTCGAACGGACGGTTGAAATTATCAAAGGGAGAACCACTGATTTTCCGTGGACCATTGGATCTAGTGAACCAATGGAGAGATTAAGGTTGAGTGTCTTTCAGCACTCGCAAGCTCAGGAGGATTGGCATCTATTAGATCTAGATCAGCGAGAGTCGTTGATCTCATGTTTGAGTTTCGTCATTTCAGAATTCGGGAGTGTGGAGAAAGTTGTGACTTAGAATCAAGAGTCATGAAATCCCGATTCATGAAATCTTGACATGATCTGGACCATTGATCGCGGGAAGAATCTGGATTGTTGATCCCCATCAAAGAAGTCACGAGTTTAGACTTCATGGAAAAGGAGGGGCGTTGTATCACAAACTCATGAGTCACGAAATTTCGACGCACTCGAAGATAGGGCCCCAGGTTGTGTTAGAGGGTCACATCAGGAGAATTTAAGGGAGGATTTGAGGACCCATTAGCCCTTTTCGGGGTTCGAGGATTGAGGGAGTCAAGGGGACTCGTAATAATAATCTTGAAGTCTCGAGACCCTAAATACCTTTTCGGGTTAAGTTAATGGTCGCGCCAGTGGTCATGGGGAAAAGGAGGTTCACTCCTAGTCTTGGTTTCGCGTGGGCATAACTTCTAAAAAGGACCTGTGGTTATATGTGTTAAGGATTCTAGCTGGGAATCAAAGATTCATTTTGACTCAAAGGGAATTAGAACGATCCTTAGACCGGGAGGTCAAGAGGAACTTGCTGAGGTAGGGGTGTTGTGTCAGGTGATATCAGAGCACATATCTCAAATTTATGTAGCGGAGAGAAGATTGAAACAATGTCGCCAAGGATACATCAAGAAAGACCAATGCTCGATCCAGCCGTGGAAAGGGAGATGAGAGAACTTTGTGCTCGATTGGATGCCATGGATATAGCACATAAACATACATATGATACTAGATATGTCAGTGAATCTGAAAATGAGAATGAAGCAAGACCCGACGAAGAAGAAGTCGCAGTCAAAGATGTTGCAGAAGAACATATATTCAGAGTTGTTGCAAGAATAGTTTCCAGAGAAAGAACAAACATCCTGATGTATGAAGGCAACTTAGACATTGAGGAGTTTCTAGATTGGTTTAGACATCTGGATAAATACTTCGATTATGAAGATATCGAAAAAGATAAGAAAGTAAAACATGTTGTCACTAGACTAAAAGGGCATGCAGCACTGTGGTGGGATGAATTGCAGGCTGACAGACATTGCAAGGAAAAATAAAGAATCAAAATTTGGGATAGGATGGTAGAAAAGATGAAATCCAAATTCATACCCAGAGATTACCAAATTAATCTGTTCTGAAGAATGCAGAATTTGAGACAAAAAGGAATGATAGTGAAGGAGTACACTGAAGAGTTTTATGGGATAAACATTAGAGCTGGTCATCGTGAGAGTGATGATGAGAAAGTCGCCAGGTACATGAATGGCCTGATATATGACAGTCAAGATGAGATGAGCATGGTGACAATCATAAATGTGGAAGATGCTTATCAGATTGTTCTAAAGGCAGAAGAAAAATTGGCCCAAAAGCAAGGTCAAAGGGGCAAGGGTATAAGTCAGAGCAGAGGAAAAGAAATTTCACAGGACAAAGTACAGAAGCCCAAGGATGAAGAAAATAAACCTCATAATCAACCAGAAAGAGGAGGAAGTTCACAGGGAAGACAATATGCCGATAAGAACACTTTTCCGCGATCAAGAGGAAGAGGCAGAGGTAGAGGAGGTGAAGTAAAGTGTTTTGTCTATGGAAATATCGGACACAAATCTTTTAAATGTCCTGATAGAAAAAGAGATGGAGGAGGCGAAGCTCACATTTCAGAAGCACACAGGCGAAATGTTGAGGCAGAAGATCTAGAAGGTGGAAAATACTTAATGATGAGGAAAGTTCTCTTGAAGCCAAAGAAAGAGGCAGAGAATCCAGTCCAGAGAAACAATTTGTTCAGAACTGCTTGCAAGACCAAGGATAGGGTATGCAAGGTGATAGTGGACAGTGGAAGCACAGATAATTTAGTATCCACAAAGATGGTGGAAAAGTTGGAATTGGAGACAGTTGCACATCCAAGTTCGTATAGAGTCTTGTGGTTGCAAAAGGGACATCAGGTAACAGTCACTAGACATTGTTTAGTTGAATTTAATATAGGGGGATATAGATATGAGATCTTATGTGATTTTATTCCCATGGATGTCTGTCATCTTTTGTTGGGAAGACCATGGAAATATGACAGAAATTTTGTTCATGATGGAAGAAATAATACATATACCTTGGAGAAGAATGGTAGGATGCATATGCTGTTGCCAATTGAAGACAAGAAGGCGAAAGAAAAAGAAAGCAATATTATACTTCTCATGAGTGGGAAGGGACTTCTGGATGAATCCAAGAAGGGTGAAGAAATGTAGTTTGTTGTGGTAAGAAAACCTAGAGTCATCTTGACTAGTACTTCAATATATGACCTACCCGAGGAAATTTAGGAACTGCTAGAGAATTTTGTTGATATAGTGGTGGAAGATTTACCTTGTTCGTTGCCTCCCATCAGAAGTATAAGCCATCACATTGACCTTATACTAGGAGCGAGTTTACCAAACAAAGCAGCATACAGATTGACGCCGCAGGAGAATGAAGAAGTCAAGAAGCAAGTCCGAGATTTGATGGACAAAGGGTTGATCATAGAAAGATTGAGTCCATGCGTTGTGCCAATAGTGTTAAGTCCAAAGAAAGATGGTGGATGGAGGATGTGTACAAACTCGAGGGATATAAACAAAATCACCATCATTTATAGATTTCCTTTACCCGGGATGGATGACTTGATGGATTGCTTGAGTGGGGAAAAGTTTTTTTCAAAAATTGATTTGAAAAGCGGTTATCATCAGATTCGAATGAGGGAAGGTGATGAATGGAAGACAACATTCAAGATGAATGAAGGGTTGTATGAATGGCTTTTCATGTCATTTGGTTTAATGAATGCACCAAGTACTTTCATGAGATTGATGAACGAAGTCTTGAAGGATTTCATTGGAAATTTTGTAATTGTGTATCTTGATGATATACTGATCTTTAGTAAGACTGAGGAGGAACACCTGAGACATTTAACTTTGGTGATGAGGAGGTTGCAGCAAGAGAAGTTGTTGATAAATCTGAAGAAGTCATCTTTCATGAAGAAATAACTCATTTATTTGGGTTTTGTGATCTCTTCGAATGAGTTGAAGATGGATCCGGAGAAAGTAAAAGCAATCAAAGAATGGCCATCACCAAGAAATATCTTTGAAGTCAGGAGCTTCCATGGATTAGCTAGTTTTTACAGGAAGTTCATCAGAAATTTTAGTGGAATTTTTGCACCAATGATGGACACAGTCAATAAAAGACATAAATCTTTTCATTGGACAGAGGAAGCAGAGAAATGTTTTAAGTTGTTGAAAGAGAATATAATTGAACAACCAGTTCTGGTTTTTCCAGATTTCAGTAAAAAAATTCAAGTCAGGTGTGACGCAAGTGGATTCGCGATTGGAGAAGTCTTAAGTCAAGACAATAGATTGATTGCATATTTTAGTGAGAATCTGAATGAGACCAATATGAAATATTCCACGTATGATCAAGAGTTTTATGTAGTCATACGAGAACTGAAGAAATGGAGGCACTACTTGGTTCCGAAGGAGTTCATTTTGTATAGCGATAACCATGCTTTACAATTCGTAACCAGACAGGAAAAACTGAACCAGAAACATGCAAAATGGGTTGAATTTATGCAGAAATTCACTTTTTTTATAAATCACATTTCTAGAACAGCTAACAAAGTTGTTGATGCATTGATCAGGAAATGTTTGATTCTTCAGGAGTTTCGCATGATGACCTTAGGTTTTGATATCCTTAAGGACATGTACATAGATGATTCAGATTTTAAGGATGCTTATGAAGCATGTGAGAATCCTGTTTTGAGAGACAGAAGCCAATGGATTGAATATTTAATTCAAGATGGATTGTTATTCAAAGGAAATCAATTGTGTATCCCGAAGAGTTCTATGAGAGAAAATTTTTTAAAGGAAAAACATAGTGGGGGATTGGCTGGACATTTCGGCCATGACAAAACATTTGTGCAGCTGAACAATTTATATTATTGGCCAGGGATGAGAATGGATTTCAAGAAATTTGTCAACAGATGTAGAATTTGCCAGCACGCAAAGGGGAAAAGACAGAATACAGAATTGTATCAACCATTGCCAGTACCAGAGAGGTCGCAGGATGAGTTAAGCATGGATTTTGTGTTAGGACTATCGAGGACATAGAGGGGTTGTGATTCCATATTCGTGGTAGTCGACAAATTTTCCAAAATGGCACATTTTATTCCATGTCAGAAAACCAGTGATGAAACACACATTACAAATCTATTTTTCAAAGAAGTTATTCGACTTCATGGTTTACCCAGGAGTATTATTTCAGACAGGGATACCAAATTTGTTGGTCATTTCTGGAGGACACTATGGAAGAAGCTGGGAATGAATTTATCTTTTCGCTCAGCATATCACCCTCAAATGAATGGACAGAGTGAGGTAGTAAATTGGAGTTTAGGAGACTTGTTGAGGAGTTTAGTAGTTGAACATCATAGTTAGTGGGATCAGATTCTTCCACAAGCAGAATTTGCATATAATGACTCACCTAACAGGAGCACAGGACAAATCCCATTCTAGATAATGTATGGAATGCAGCCAAGAGGATTATCTGAGTTGAGAGACTTAGATCAGAGTGAGTTCAAAAGTGTTGGAGTAGAATAATTTGCAGCGGAAATGCAAGAGCTCCACGGTAAGATTAAGGAGCGACTACAGAATTCCAATCAGGAATATAAGCGCAGATTAGATTAGTACAGGAGAGAGATTCAGTTCAAAGTAGGCGATTTGGTCTTAGCGCATCTAAGAAAAGAAAGGTTCTCAAGGGGGACGTATAATAAACTGAAAATGAAAAAAATAGGACCATGTAAGATTTTGAGGAAATTTGAGGCAAATGCTTATGAGATAGAATTGTCAGATGGTGTGGGCATATCGCCCATATTCAACATAGCAGATCTGTATCCTTATAGAGAATATGAAGAAAGAAGAGAAGAGAATCAAAAGGAAGTTCAGTGGGTTAAATAGATGCATGTAGCTGAAAATCTACAGATGGAAAAGATCATTGATCAGAGAGTTAGCAAGAAGACCCGGAGAAAGACATATTTTGAATATTTGGTAAAGTGGAAAGGATACCCGATTGAGGATGTTAGTTGGGAAAGTGATGCAAATATCCATAAACATGGACAGACGGTATAGGATCTCATGAGCAGGGGTCCATGAATTTTTCAGCTAAAGGAGTATGATGCAGGAGCATCGTAATCGCACACAAGCAGAGGACAACTAGATATGTACCAGCGTGCATTTTTTAAGAAATTCTGAATTTGAAAATATGGAACATTAATGTAATAGATGGAGGGATGTAATTGCCCTTAGATGTTTTTGGGATTGTAACGTAGATCTTGAGCATTGCTCTCATTTGTTGGTTGGAGGTGTTTATTGTATTAAATGTAAAGTAAATGTAGGCTTTAATTTTGATTAGATAGCTTGAGATGTAGGAGGGAAAACTATAAAAATCTCCCTCACTTGTATTGTATTGTATCATTATTCTCATTGTAAGAATTAGAGTTGTAGAGAAACAAAGAATAAGAGAATAGAGTAGGAGATAGAATGTAGTAGTTGTATAAGCAGATAGTTGTTGCTATTGAGCCCATGTACATAAGCACTTGAATTAATATATGAAGACTTTGATCAGTTTCATGGTGTTGTTATGGTTAATGTTTAAATATATTGAATGGTATGTTCATAGTTTTCTTATATGCTATGTTATGCATTTGTTTCAATGCTTTATGTATATGTGATTTCATGTTGAATGTATGAAGTCTGTGAGTGGGAGAGTATGAGTTTCAATTGTTTCTCGTCCTGAGAATTCCTGCAAGGAGTGCAGTGAAAGTCTGCAAGGAGTGCGTTGACAAGATTATGAGTTTTATCTCAGAGAAGATCAGGAGGGATATTGTTGGTCTCATATCAACATAAGTGCAGATATCGCACAGAGTCATGCAAGGAGTGTGTAGGTCGGTTGAAGTCTTATACTTTTCCAACCCAAGAGAGTGGTTGAAGAATTATGTCACAAGGAGTGCACAGAAGAGGAAGACATCAGATAATCAGTAATTATCGTGAAGGCTGCAAGGAGTGTGCGCAAGAATTCCCTTAGAATATTTGAGTTTTCAACAAGAACCAAGCTTAGGAGGGATAGATACTTCGAAGAATTCGAAGGTGAGACGACGGTCAAAGTTGCCTCACAGGAGGAAGGATGCCAAGTTCTTTGGCAAGGATTGTTAGAAGTCAAACGGACGGTTGAAATTCTCAGAGGGAGAACCATCGATTTTTCATGGACCGTTGGATCTAGTGAACCAGCGAAGAGATTAAGGCTAAGTGTCTTTTAGCACTCGCAAGCTCAGGAGGATTAGCAGTCGTTAGATCTGGATCAATGAGAGTCGTTTATCTCGTGTTTGATTTTCGTGATTTCAAAATTCGGGAGTGTGGAGAAAGTTGTGACTTGGAGTCAAGAGTCGCAAAATCCCGACATGATCTGGACCATTGATCACGGGAATAATCTGGATTGGTTATCCGCAGCAAAGAAGTTGTGAGTTCGGACTTTAGGGAAAAGAAGGGGCGTTGTATCGTGAACTCCCAAGTCGTGAAATTCCGACGCACTCGAAGATTAGGGCCCAGGTTGTGGCAGAGGGTCACATTTGGAGAATTTAAGGGAGGAGTTGAGGACCCGTTATCCATTTTCGGGGTTTGGGGATTGAGGGAGTTAGGGGGACTCGTAATAAGAATCACGAAGTCGCGAGACCCGAAATATATTTTCGGGTTAAGTCAGTGGTCATGCTAGTGGTCACGGGGAAAAGGAGGTTTGCACCTAGTGTTGGTTTCGCGCGGGCATAACTTCTAAAAAGGACATGCGGTTATATGTGTTAAGGATTCCAGCTGGGAATCAAAGATTCATTTCGACTCAAAGGGAATTAGAATGATCCTTAGACCAGGAGGTCAAGAAGAACCTGTTGAGGTAGGGGTGTTGCATCAATAGTCTATGGAAAGGTATTGAGGAGGAGAATCCATATATTAACCCAAAAAATTAATTTGAGAAGAAACATTTTCATCCAAATCAAAAGAAGATGAGTGGTGGCATTAAAGGGCATAAACATTTATGAATTATTTTCCAAATAATTGTGTATGTATTTATTTTCATCTAACAGAAATTGTTTTCATGCACATTTTCTGCAGAGTTAGAGGTTCAGAGAATCACTTTGGTTTTTATATGAGAACCACAACAATGGAAAATTCCCAAGGTTCCTACATTCACGAGGAAGAATTCAAAGGTCTGCATGTCAGCATGGGGAATGTTGAGACCGAGTCCAATGGAAGAAGGGACAAGTAAGAGCCTGTAACTATGGGAATCCCACATAGACAAGTGTGGAGCTATAGAAGTGATAATGAAAATATTATGAAGGATCAGGAAGAGATACTTTATAGATTGAACATGTTTCAAAAGCAAGCCAAAAAGGACTCTGGCACAAAGCCTGAAGTTGGTGCTAGACAAGTGACAACATCCAAATCCCATAGCAGAAGGGATGGGCATGGGAATGATAGGTAGTCAAGGAGTAGAAGTAGACGTCATCATTCCCCAGAGAAATACACTAGGAGAGCTCATGCTAGTTTAGGGCCAGGGAGAAACCCAAGTGTGTCCCCTGTTAGGAGAAAAAGGAGAAGGCCCAAGGGATACATCTTGCAAGGTGAACTCAGGAAGATCAAGCCACCGAATTTCAATGGTGAGCATAGGAAGGGAGAAGAGGTCGGGGCCTGGCTATTGTAAATGAAGAAATATTTCCAGTTTAATGGTTACCCCTCTAGGGTAGAAACAAAAATTGTAACCTACCACTTGCAAGGAAAGGCAGGCATGTGGTGGGATCAACTCAAGCAATTCAAGCATATTGATGAGAAGAGGGTCTCATGGAAGTAGTTCAAAGGATATTTCCAAGAGAAATATTTTTTCTGAGCATTTCTATGAGAGGAAGATGAAAGAGTTCTTTTAAATCAAGTTGGGAAGAATGTCCATGGATGAGTATGAGAAGAGGTTCTTTGAATTGTTGAACTATGTTGACTTCGTAAAGGATGAGAAAATAAAAATCCAAAGGTTTTTGACTGGGTTACCCTCCTTTCTAGTGACAAGATACAATATGATAACCCCAAAAAATTGGAGGAGACCATAAGAAAAGCAAGGCATCTCTATGAGAAGAGTAGAGGGATGCCAGTGTTTCAAAAGACTTGAAATGCTAAGATGAAAGGAAGGAGGGAGCAAAGGAAGAAAGGTTTTAAGACACCTTTTTTCAAGAGTAACTCTCAAAGAAATCAGCAAGGCCAGTTAGCCCAAAATGAAAACAAGACAATAGATTCTTTCGGAAAAAGTCTAAGGCAGAGTAGCCTATACAATGTTGGGGATGTGAGGGGAACCACTTATATATGTACTTCCCTCACAAAGGAGAAAGGATGAGAATTGTTCACAACATTCATGAGGATGAAACAATGAAAGACATCAGAAGAAGCATGCCAAGGATTTATGCAGCTTTGGACAACAAGCAAGTCGAGTATCAGTCCCCTATGATTGAAGTGGAAGGTAAGATAAATAATCATCCCATAGCAATTTTAATCTATTTTGGAGCTAGCCATAGTTACATAAAATATAATATTATTGAAATATTTCATTTGGAAAGGAGTAAGCACAAGAAATATTTATGTTAGTTAGCCATGGAGGCTAAGAGAAAGATCAATGAGTTGGTTAAAGATTTCCCAATAGACATGAATGGACTCAACAAAAAGGTAGATGTGAACATTATACCTTTGGGTTCATATGTTTTTCTAATTGGCATGGATTGGTTGGAAAAACACCATGTTGTCCTAGATTGTTACAACAATACAATACATTTTCTTAATGATAAGGGGAAGCAAGGAAAGATTTAAGGAATTCCAAGAGCTGTATATGTTACAGAAATTTCATCCATGCAGTCGAAAAAGAGTTTTAGGAAAGGATGTCAAATTTTTGCAACCCATATGGAAGAGAGAGATAGAGATAAAATGGTCAGTCTTGAAGACCATCCAACCTTGAGAGATTTTACAGATTTTTTTGAAGAAATCCTAGGGCTTCCACCAAAGAGAGAGATTGGTTTCTCTATTGATTCGGTGCCAAGTGCTTCCCCAGTGTCCAAGACACATTACATAATGGGCACACCAAAATTGAAAGAGTTGCAAATGCATATAAAAGAACTTTTGAAGAATGGGTACATACACCCAAGTGTGTCACCTTGAGGAGCCCCAGTTATTTTTGTGAAGAAGAAAGATGGAACCTTAAGGTCGTGTATTGATTTTAGATAGCTGAATAAGGTCACTATAAAGAACAAATATCCCTTGCCAAGGATTGATGATTTATTTGATCAATTGAAAGGTGCGAGAATCTTTTCTAAGATTGACCTGAGATCAAACTATTATCAAGTGAGGATAAAAGAAGAAGATATTAGCAAAAAAACATTTAGAACGAGGTATGGGCATTATGAATTCATAGTAGTTCCATTTGGACTATCAAATGCCTCGACTATTTTTATTTGTCAAATGAATGGAGTGTTCAGGGAGTACTTGGACAAGTTTGTAATTGTTTTCTTAGATGATATTCTCATCTACTTTAAGTTTAAAGAGGAGCATGAGGAGCATATGAAAATGGTGCTAATATTTTAAGGGAGCATAAATTGTATGCCGAGCTATGTAAATGCATATTTTTTCAAAAGAAGATCCATTACTTGGGGCATACTATTTCAGTAGATGGGATAACAGTCAATCTTGAGAAGATAGAGGCCATAAGAGGATGTCTAGCACAAAGAAATGTCACAGAAGTAATATCATTTATGGGTCTTACGAGTTATTACTGAAGATCCATAAAGGGGTTGTCAAAGATTGCAAGCCCAATCACTTCATTGCAAAAGAAAGGAGTAAAATTTGAGTGGGCTCTGAAATGTGAAGAAAGTTTTCAGCAGTTGAAAATCATTTTGACAAGTGCACTCATATTAAAGATTGTAGACCCAGATGAAGACTTTGTAGTGTGCATGAATGTGTGCAAGGAAGGGCTCGGTGGAGTCTTCGGTCAAAAATATCATGTGGTATGTTTTGAATCTAGAAAACTAAAGGAGCATGAGAGATTATATTTCCCATGATTTAGAGCTAGCAACCATTGTACATGCATTGAAAATGTGGAGGCATTACCTCATGGGGAATAGGTTTTTGAGCTAAGAATATACCACTATGGTCTGAAACATTTATTTGGACAACCAACACTAAATGCCAAGAAAACTAGATGGACAGAGTTTGTTAGTGAGTACGATTTTGAAATTAAACATATTAAGGGAAAACGAAATCAGGTGGTTGATGCACTCAGTAGAAGAGCCCATGATGTGCATGTTTCAATCATCAACATGTACAAGAAAAATTTTAAAGATAAAATTCTAGAAGCAACAAATTTAGATCCAATTTATTTACAAATAAAGGAAAACTTACAAGAAGAAATTTCATAGCAGAAAGTTAAAAAAAATTGATTTAAAGATGATGGAATCCTCTTATACAGAGGCAGGGTGTATGTGTCAAATTCCACGTAGCTGAAAAATATCGTGCTGAGAAAAATGTACAACATTACATATGTTGGGAACCCAAGATATCAAAAATCCATTACAGTTGTAAGGAGCCAATACTTTTGGCTGAGAATGAAGAAAGAAGTGGCTAACTACATGGCCCGATGTCTAGAGTGTCAAAAGGTAAAGAAAATCAGGTGGTTGATGCACTCAGCAGAAGAGCCCCTCATCCCATGAAGTGCATTCTTCAACCATCAGCATGTACAAGACAATTTTAAAAGATAAAATTATAGAAGCAACAAATTCAGATCCAATTTATTTGCAAATAAAGGAAAACTTACAACGAGAAATTTCACAGCATAAAATTAAAAATTCTCAATTAAAAGATGATGGAATCCTCTTATACAGAGGCAAGGTGTATGTGTCAAATTCCATGGAGCTGAAAAATATCATGCTAAGAGAAATGCACAACATTCCATATGTTGGGCACCTAGGATATCCGAATTCCATTACAGTTGTAAGGAGCCAATACTTTTGGCCGATAATGAAGAAAGAAGTGGTTAAGTACATGGCCCGATGTATAGAGTGTCAAAAGGTAAAGAGAGAGCATATAAATCTAGCGGGGTTGTTGCAACCATTGTCCATTCCAGAATGGAAGTGGGAAGTGGTCACGATAGATTTTATTACAAAGTGTCCCAGGACAGTGAAGCAACAAGATTCCATCATGGTGGTAGTGGACAACTTGACTAAGGAAACACATTTTATTCTCGTAAAGACAACACATAAGGAAACAAAAATTGCAAAGATCTACATGAAGGAAGTTTCCAGGCTACATGGAGTGCCTAAGGAAATAGTTTCAAACATAGATTCCAAGTTTACATCCAAATTTTGGCAAGGTTTGTTCAAAGGCTTTGTAACAAATCTGAATCTTAGTACAACATATCACCCAGAGTCCGACAGGAAAATATAAAGGACCAATAGGATAATTGAAGACATGCTTAGAGTGTATGTGATGGATCAACCATCAAAAAAGGAATACTACATGCACTTAGTTGAGTTTGCCTATAATAATAGGTATTGGGCCTCATTAAAAATGAGTCATTTTGAAGCTTTGTATGGAAGAAAGTGTAACACACCAGTGAGTTGAGATAACCTAGTAGACAAAGCCATCATTAGGCCAGATTTGTTAAAAGAAATGGAAGAGCAGATGACAAAGATCAAACATAATTTAAAGGCTTCCCAGGACAAATAGAAGCTATGTAGACAAGAACATAAATTTCAAAGATTTTAAATTGGGAGAACATGTTTTCCTAAAAGTGAAAGAAAAAAGAAGTCTGATGTGATTGGGTTGTTGCCCAAAGTTGGTAGTGAGATATTGTGGTCCTTTCGAAACATTAGAAAAGATAGGGCCAGTTTCATACATGCTAGAATTTTCTGCATCCATGAGAGTGCACAATGAACTTCATGTTTCATTATTAAAGAAATATGTGCCTGAACCTAACCACATAATTGATTGGACTATGATCCAGGTGGAAAACGAAAGGGATTTCCAGGTGGAACCAATATGCATCATGGATCGAAAGTGAAAGTTCTTAGGAACAAAGCCACATGGCTAGTAAAGGTTCAATGGACCTACTAAGGTCCTGAATATGAAACATGGGAGCATGAATAAAACATGCGTGAGGAATACCCACAATTTTTTGTCAATTTTGAAGAAAATAGAAGCTGAACACGTAAGATTCCATTTTTGAGCAACTAGTTACCATAACCATATCTCTGAAATTCTTGGTTTCCTATGCTGGTAGACCTAGTAAAATAATTGTGCAGCCTAATGGACTGAAGGAAATGAAGTGGCACATTCCTTGGGTCGACATGTTGAGAAGAAAGAGAGATTTGGTTTGGGATGCTATTAGAAAGTACAAATTTGCATAAATTTGTTTTTATTTTCTGAACATTGTGATGTAAATTTGTATATGTTTTCGGCATGGTGTGGTGCATCAAGGACGATGCACAATTGTAGGGGAGAGGAATGTAACATTCCCACTATAATCCCTAGTTTATTTAATGCATAATGTAGATAGGAATATGGTTGTGGCCAAGCGATGTAATATGCAAAATGTATTTTATGTTTTTAATAAAAATAATGCGATGCCAACTACTGGGAAGGGACATAGATGCGGGTTGATTAATCCACAAATGAGAGGGATGTCTGAGAGTTTCTAAGAGGGGCCCAAGGGGAAAAGGTTTATGGGTGTTAATCCAAACCCAGTTTTCTAAATTTATTTATCATTGGGGAAAACTTCTATTTTAGTTTGAGTGTGAGAGATCCCAATCATTAAAACTCATGTAAGAGGGTGGGTGTGGGAGTCACATCCCATAGTTATTGGAAAGCATGGGAAAGAAACAATCAACATTGGGCAGAGTGGGTAGTCAATGGTATTGGAAAAAGAGAGGAAAATTGTATGGGTAGTAACAGACAGTTTTAGACATTTAGTTTTGGACGTGAATACCAAGAGAGAACACGGGAGAAGATCTTGGGAGCTGGAACAACAAGGATGGGTGAATTCTAGAGTATTTTTGGAGCATTTTGGAGCTAGAAAGTGAAGATCCAGATTGTGAGGCCTGAAGAGTGAACTCTTGAGTGAGTTGCTTTGTATCATCAAGTGTTTGTTCTTGGTTTGTCGGTAATTTTTCCTAACAATGAATTCCCTTGAGTTCCCAGTTGAGAGATTCCTAGCTACCTATGCCCAAGAGACCCTAATAAACAAATGGGATGCTTGATGGACTGAGAGAGGTGAAGGGGTACATTCCTTGGGTTAGGTAGGTCAAGAGGAAGAGAGCTGGAGGAACTTCGAGATAGCTATAGGAGAAAACCAGTGGGTTGTGTGATATTGAGTTGTGAGGGGACTGTCAAAGGCACCCTTCTTTTGTGGATTCCTAGCCCTAGCTCGAGGGTGACTTACTTTTGATATTTGGAACAACAGGTCTATGGTTGGGTGAACTGTCCTTACCAAACAACTAGTTACATAAATGTTTTATAAAGATAAGTTTTTACCTATTTTATGTGTCATTTACTAGGTTTAATTGTTATTACTTAATCTATGTATGTGAATGGTTTTATATGTTGTTATGAATGTTTAATCAGTTGCATTCATGCTTGTTTAGAAAGTTTTAGTTGCATATAATTATAGGTATCAAAATTTGATTTAAAATTTATATAAAAAATACGTAAACTACAATAAATAAATAAATCATTTTTATTTTATTTTTTTTTTATTTTTTTTTTGGGTGTTACTCAACAAATAATGTTCCTTACACGGGATGAGGACGTACTAGTTAAAGGTTTTCCCAAGTTACAATTCTTTGGAGATTCATCAATAGTAATAAAATGGATGAATGGAACTTTCCCAATGAAAATTTGGTTGACCCTATTTTTGAAGAAGTAAACACTGACAATATTTTTTAATTCAATTTACTTCTTTCATGTCTACAAAAAGCTCATCTTTTAGGTTGATTCCCTTTCAAAAGAAAAAGAAAAAAATGTTGTTTTGTTTTTTTGCATTCAATGGATGAAGTAGGCTTAATATAGGTTGCATGGTTTCTACTCTTTTGGATCATATTTTTAGCTTTTTAGCTTATTTATGTTAGGTAATTTCTTGAATATTGTGAAATAATCATAAAGTACAAGAGCTATGATTTTGATAAGGATCTAGATTTTCTTATTTTTTTTTTGAATTGATCAATTTTAGTTTTAAGATTTGTTATAAAAAAATTTAAAATAATTTTTATGAATTGATTAAAAAGTTTTTATTTTTTTATTAAAATTTGAAATACCCTACGCATATATAAATATAATATTTTTTTAAAGAAATGATCTATAATAACATATAAGTTTTAATAAATTATATTTTTTATATAAATGTTGTTAACACAAGGAAATAATACCTCTTATTAAGATAACCATTAATTAATTATAGTTTATATATATTAACCTATAAATTTTAATATACTCTAATATTTATATAAATACCCTTAATCATAAGAAAATAATAATAATTAATTATATTATATATAAGTTTTAATATACTCCCATCTTTATATAAATACGGTTAACCACAAGAAAATAATACATTTTATTAAGATAATAATTGATTAATTATAATACCTAATAGTTGATTAATTATAATGTACATAATATGATCGTTGTTAAACCTTCTCCCTTTCTCAAGGATTTATATATATCTTATTATTATATATATCTTACTTTGACAACTTTCTTTACGGGAAAAAATAATTGAGAATAACTTGTTTATATCAATATTCACAATAACAAATACTTTTAGAGAAGTCTAAATGATTAAAGTTGACTATGGCTAGATAAAGACAAATCGCACAGTACGTAAGAATGAAATTCAAAGCTATAGAAATGTTAAGGCATAAAAGTTTATGACATTTAATTTCATTATTTTAAAGTCAAAATTAATAATATAATTTTCTTATACATTTTTGAAATTTTTACAATATAAGTTATTGTTTTCTTGTAAATGTCTATGGAAAAGGTGTTGTTTAAGAAAAGTTTTTTTTTTTTTTTTAAATACGGTGATATAAATTTATAAAAAATTACTATTTTTTTTGTTGTTTAAAATCTATTTTTAAATGCAGAAATGGATTCAGTATGTTGAAAAAATCGTTGGAACACTTAAATTATACACAAATAATCACTCAAAACTACCACTAATTTAACAATTTCTGAACAAATTTTAAATAAATGTGAAAAAGAAAAATTAAAAAAAACCATTCCCTAAAACATTTTGACTGAGACTTATGAAAAATCACAATTTAATAAAATCTATTTAGTTGCAGTGTGAACATATAGTGAAATTTCAATCATGGTCCCCTAAAGTTCCATCCCAGGCAAAATCTATAATACAAATATGACAAAAGGTGATAGACATGGATCCCATAAATAAAATCTTTATAAAGTCAAGAAAGTGAACCATAATAAAAAAGCTAAAAAAGAAAAGTGTTTTCTCTTTAAAAGCATCTTTTTGGCCTTTTGCAATTTTTTTTTTTAATTTAATGTTCACATCCCCTTTAACTAACACTTAGGGATCCCACGAGTCCTATGACGCTTGACTGAGAGAGGGGATACTCAAATTGGTATATATGATAGCTTTCAAGGTAGGAAAACTTATATTTACGGTATTTCCAAGCAATCAAATAGTGGATATGCAATAAAATATTTATTGTTATAAAATTATTTTTGTTTTTTATAATAATTTTTAAAATATATTTTATTATTTTTTAACAAAATATATTGTTTCTTAAATAATTTTAAATTTTTTTATTTCATATTTTATAATAATTTTAAAAATATATTTTATTATTTTTTAATAAAATATATTATTTTTTTAAATAATTTTATAAATTTCAAAATATGTTTTTTAAATAACTTTTTTAATTGTTCACACTGATAAAAAGACAAAATACTAACCAAACATGACACCGAAACAACAA
>ML778067.1:963419-997366 GCA_009831015.1 Picea engelmannii
CCAACAATTGGTATAAGAGCTAGCCCCCTTTTTCCTAAGGGTAGATCCTAGAGCTTAAACATGACAAGCCATGAAGGGACTTCAGTCACTTGGCCTCCTCTATTTGATGGAACGAATTTTTCCTTCTGGAAGGTTATAATGAGAACATACCTAATGGCCTTAGGAGCTGATGTATGGGATGTAGTAGAGACTGGATACATAAAGCCTATTGTGCTAGCTTCCAAAGATGATAATTTAGAATTTAGCTTTAATGATAAGGGAATGAACACTATCTTGAATGGACTTGCAGAAGTTGAGTTTGTAAAAGTGATGCAGCTTCAAACTTCTAAGGAGATGTGGGACAAACTCATTAACAATTATGAAGCTAATGAGAAGGTGAAAGATGCCAAGCTTCAGACCTACAGAGTACAGTTTGAAAAGCTACGGATGAAAGAAGATGAAACCATTGGAAAGTATTTTCTAAGAGTTGAAGAACTAGTAAATGCAATAAAAGCACTTGGTGAAGAAATTGAGGAACCCTCTTTAGTTCAGAAAATTTTGAGATCTCTGCCAGATAGGTTCAACCCAAAAGTCTCAGCTATAGAAGAACTTAATGATATAAAGAATTTGTCCTTTGATCAACTTCTAGGAACGTTGACTACATATGAGATGAGGATAGTTACAGATAAACCCACCTCTAGAGAAGCATCATTTAAAGCAGATAAGAATGAAGATTCTGAGCCTGATGAAATTGAAGCAAAATTCATGAGAAGACTAAAGAAAGGATCAGGCAAGTACCAAGGTAAGCTACCCTTCAAATGTTTCAACTGTGGTAAGATAGGTCATTTTGCAAATAAATGTCCACACAAGAAACACGATCAGAACTATGAAGGTGAAGAGAAACACAAATCCAGGAGATTTGATAAAAATAAAAGTTTATGTGTAAACAATGATGACTCCTCAGAAGAAACCGATACTGACTCTTCTTGTGAAGATAAGGTAAATGACTTCATGCTTATGGCCAAAGAGGATTATGATAATGAAAGCACAGTCAGTGATTAGAATGATGAAGAAGTTGTGGTTGATATGGAAGGAGAACTGATCAGTGCACTGGAAGAGATTGTCAGACTCAGAATTAAGAATAGAAAGCAAAAACAATTGTTGATACAGTTCAAGAAAAACAATAAACATCCTAATGAAGACCTTGTCCTACTAAAAGTGAAATTAGAAGAGGCAAAGAAAATTGAGGACATTCTAAAACATCAGCTATCAGAAAAGAAGGCAAGATCTGAAGCCCTGGAAGAAGAGGTAGTGAAAACTAGGAAAGAGATGGAGAAGTTTCAAGCCTTGTATCATCAGAATCTGTCAAGTATCAAAGCCTCAGAAGGATTGGCCACCATTCTGAATCAGCAAAGGAATCCAAAGCTTAAAACTGGTTTGGGTTATGAAGAGGGATCAAGTAGTGATCAGCCAAGAAACAAAGAACCCATCAAGTTTGTCAAAGCTAGTGTCCATGTCAAATCGACAACCAATGACTACAACAAACCTGCAGAAACAAAGGAAGACAATCAACCGCCCAGGACAAGTAAAGGAAAAAGTGCCAGGACTGAATCTGTAGAACAAAGAAATAATGCACTCCCTGCTCAAAGACATCATCAACATGAAAGAAGTCGATTTTCTCAAAGAAGACAACCATTTTCCAGGTACAAAGAATTTTTCTATGGATATTGTTTCTATTGTTCTAACTATGGTCACAAAGTTGTAAATTGTTCCTTAAGACTTAGACATGAGCAATTAAGATTTCCAAGGAATAAATATCTATCACAACAAAGAATGATACAACAAAGTAACAAACCATCATAGATTGAAAATTGCCAAATTAAGTCTAGAGACATGCAACTGAGGAGGTCAAGGATTAATAAACAGTCAATGAGCAGACAACGCTGCAACAATAACTTTGACCTATTGAACAATGAGATTGAATGCTATAACTGTCACAACTTTGGCCACAAAGCTGCAAACTGCCATCTTAAGAATTACAAAGCAGATCCAAGGATAAAGTTCTTAGATAGAAAGACCAACACATGGAAGAGGAAAGATAGTGAAAAATGTGATCTAGCACTTTCAATTCAAAAACAAAAGGCCTCTGGGAATATAGAAAGTGGATGTTGTAAGCACATGACTGGAGACATGGATAAGCTTCTGTGCATAAGTAAAAGAAAAATAGAAAATGTGATCCTTGAAAATGATGAACCAAGTAAAATCAAGGATAGAGGGATGGTGAGCTTGAGTAATGACAAAAGAGATGCCCAGTACGTTCTTCTTGTGGATGGTCTGAAACATAATTCGCTCAGTTCAAGTCAAAAGTGTGACAGAGGCAGTGAAAAGGTGCTCACATCCAAAGAATGTAAGGTAAATGTAAACTCAGGACAAATGGTGAATAACAGTATAAGGGCAAACAATAATGTTGATGTTGAATCCTCCCCTACAAGTAAAGAAGAAGATTCAAAGACAATAAAATAATTCTCAGTCAACATTTATCCCACGAAAGAAGTAGGAGAAGAACCATGTCATAAACAGGAAGCAGAAGTCTTGAAGGTTGAGAAGGCAGAAACCCAAATCAAGTTCTTGAGCAGATCCATGACTCTGGACAAGGTCTTGGATAGCCAGAGATCACCAAATGAAAAATCCGGTATTGGACTCAACAAGGTAGAAATCAGTGCTCCTAAGAAACCTGATATAGGTCCTTCATTTGTGAGAAAGAAAAGCAGGCGTGAGAGTGGGTGTAGCAATTTCCTCTTGTGATTGTATATGGACATAAAAGCCCTGGATTGAATGCATCATGGAAGAAAAATGAAAATTGCAGTAATAGAGATCGATGAGATTCAATGGGGAGATCCAAGGGCTATTTAAAAGGTACAAGTTACACTTGCATAGTGTTCAAGTAGGACAACAACATTCTGATGTACAATATGATACGCATGACATCTTGAAGAGACAACAAGAGGAAAGACCTTGTCAAGGAAAGTTAACCTTTTAGGAACAAAGGGGGAAAATAGTCAAAAGAAGACAGATAACAGTGACAGGGGGAGTCATCCAATCATGAGAAGATTGATAAGGGAGTCTGAGTAAGAGAGGTGAGCAATTTTTGAATTTTCCACAGAGGATACAGCGGAAGCTGAAGATGAACAGGTCCAAGAATCAGAAAGAGAAGACTCTGGTTTAGATACAAATATTCTACTGGACTCAAATGAAAGAGTCCATCCCGTCAGGGGGAGTTTGCATTGATTTAATATCTGATACCTCCTAAATTACTGCAACAGCTCAGGGGGAGCATGTTCTCTTTGACATTGATGTCAAAGGGGGAGAAAAGAATCTGGTTTCCTTTGTTGCCATCAATGTCGAAGGGGGAGATTGTTGGAAATGTTTAACAGGTAGCATATGCTTGTCATTGATGGCAAGTACAGCAATGAAGATGGCATGAGTACAGGAAGAATGTAATAGATGGGCACCAGAAGTATTTTGGGAAGAAGCTGCAGAGCAACCTCGATAAGATCAGAAGAGATAGTGTACAGGATGTTTGGTATGTTTTACAGGCAGCGTATGCTTGTCATTGATGGCAAGTACAACAGTGATGATGGCTTGAGTACAGCAGCGATGATCAAAGGCAACGCAACCAGGCAAACAAAAGATAAGTTCAGGTTGATCGAATGATCGAAGGCCGGAAAACAGAAGATAAGTTCAGGAAGTTCGAATGATCGAAGGCGAATGATCGAAGGCAACGCAACATTGATCAAGTGATCAAAGACTCGTAAAGTTTGAGAAGAACTACTGATCATTGGATCCCATCCAAAATTCCCGACAGAACGAGGGCCGTCATATCTGAATTTAGACAAGAAGAGATCGTTGAAGAGGAGGACAGATCTCAACCGTTAGATCTGAGCATAGGGTCCGACCACCGTTGGATCGAGGAGAACCTGCACAATCTTTAAAGTGCAAGGAGTAGAGGGCTCACAAAATCTCGAAAGCAGGAGGACCGTCCATCTCAAGGGGTTATGTGGACCGTTGATCCGACTCCCTGTCGGAGTTTCGGGGATCGAGAGTTGGAGATGACAAGTAATATCATCCACAGAAATCATGATTTCACGATATGCAAAATCGCGACGTAATCTGATCCGTCAAATCAAGATCACATATGGACCATCGATTCGACTCACGTCAGCAAACCACGTCAGCTAGGAACACGTGGCACAACTAGGTAATGACAAGTGTCAGACAGATTCAACATGCCAAGCACATGAAAGTCACGAATCAGGGTGACACGTGGCAGTTATTTAACACATGTGACGTCAGCAAACTTACACCATGTCGGAGTTTCGAGGATCGCGTGTTGGAGATGTCAAAGAAACAATGCAATAGGAATCTTGATTTCACGATATGCAAAATCGTGACTTAATCACAGCCGTTGAATCAAGATCAGATCTGGACCGTTGAGCCAACTCCATATCAGAGTTTCGTGAATCGCGACATAGAGAGACAAGAAAACAACGCAACAAGAATGTCAAAATCACGATATGTGAATTTGCGATTCAATCACAGCCGTTGAATCAAGATTGAATCTGGACCGTTGAATCCAAGTCCATTTTGGGAATTCGAGGATCGAGAGTTGGAGATGTCAAGGAATGTTAACATCAAGAATTCTGATATCGGGATATGCAAAATCGCGACGTAATTGCAACTGTCAAATCAAGATGTGATCTGGACCATTGATGCGACTTCTTTACGGAGTTTCGTGGATCGGGATTTGGAAGTGACAAGAACATTCACCACAGGAATGTCGAAATCACGATATGCGAAATCGCGAAATGATCTAAACTGTCAGATCAAGTGTTGATCAGGACCGTTGGTCCCACACCATTTCGGGGTATCAGGGATCGCGACTTGGAGAGTCGAGATGCCTCATCTCCAGACTCACGAAAGGCGAAATCGTGAAAGCACCTTATGCATAAGGCTGTGGTCACAGCCCTTGGTCACATCAGCGAGAGATGGAGGAAAGAGCTAGAGCAACCAAGCTCTGTTTCGGGGATCGCGACTGGAAATGTCGAGATGCATGGTCACACGAATGTCGAATTTCCGAATGCCAAAATGCCAAAATGAATGAAAAATCCCATGGAATCAATCCAATGGTGCAGATGAATTTGAACAATATCAGAGGGCTACTAATGAATGACGCAGTGAAACTTCCAGAAACCATTGATGACGTCTGCTAGCGAATTCGAAGAGACCTCTGTGTGATCGTCAAAGGAGATGAAGAGTCTCCAAGCTTCGTCCAGTGAAGGAAGACTATTCTTAGAAGGGATTGACAGCTGGATGGGCATTGAGGCATGTAACTGAAACAGAGAAGGTGAGCTCGACTGTCACAGAGAAGACGAAGAGTCTCAACTGCCAGAGAGGCTGAGGAATCTCAGCATAACATCCAGTGATGCTAAACGCATGGGAAAACTGCCATAGAAGCTGAAGAGTTACCATAATGATCAGGCAGAGCACTCGAGAGGTGGAGGAGATTGGTGCGGTATGAGCATGCAGAGGAATGGTGAATATTGCATGCACAAGATGCACAGAAGCTATATATACATGGTACAAAGAAGAGAAGCGGTTGTTGTTGCTGTTGGAGTTGTGGTGGTTGTTGCTGTTGAAGGTGATTCATGTGTGAAGAAGGAAGAGAGTGCAACAGTTGAATTGAACAGAAGAGGATCTGTGCAGTGAATGGACATGTCACAGAGAGCATAAAAAGAAGAAGAAAAGATAGCGCAAGTCATGTGTGCAGGAAGGCAGTGAGGCAGACAGAAAAATGAAATACAGTAGAACAATGATGAGTCTGGTAATCCATTGTTGAACATTATATCACTGTAATAAGTTTCAGTAGAAAATATTTATGTTTCAGGGTGGAAGGGAGGTGCTAGGGAGGATTGTTGTCCTCATAGGTTCAAGTGGGTGCTTGAACACAGGGAGTTGTAGCTTCCATCTGGTTGCAGCCAGAGAAACCAGGGTAGCAGGATGGTGCAAGGGAGAACTCTTGTTCTCTGTTATACAGGTTGGTGCCTGTATGATTGGAAGTTGGTGCTTCCATCCAGTTGGTCCTGGAAACACTCAGAGAGTTGGTGCTAGAGAAACCAGGGAGTTGGTGCTTCCTTCTAGTTGGTTCTAGAGAAACCAGGGAGTTGGTGCTTCCTTCTAGTGGGTGCTAGAGAAAATAGAGAGTTGGTGCTCTTAGCAAGTTGCAGCTTGTAAAACAGAGGTTGTAGCCTCATTTATGAGTTGGTGCTCATATTTATGATAATGTAAAGAATGTAACTATTACTTATCATATAAAGAAAAAGAGGTTTTTACCCTGTATGGGTTTCCTCGAGAAATATCTGTCTCTGTGTTTCTCATATATGTGACTGATGCTGAATGTGCCATTAGTTTATTTCCCTGCATTATTGTGATCATAATTTAGTGCTTCTGCAAAGAGTTAAAAAGAATCATAATTGTTAAGCACGGTAACAACTGATTCACCCCCCCCCTCTCAGTTGTCCAACAATTCAGAGTTCTCAGATGCTCCTGGATTTTCTGTAGGGAGTGTGAAATTCGCCAGTGGCGTTGAACCTTGCCCACTCTGGTGCCATTTTGGAGTCTTTTCACCGTGTTGATAACCAGGGTGGAGTCACCTTCCATGATGGTGTTTGTCATCCTTTCGCGACTTAGTATTTCAAGGCCAAGTTCCAGGGCTCCAAATTCTTCCGTGTTGTTGGTTGAGTTTCCCATGCTCCCAACATTGTTGGTTTTCCCATGGTACTGATTTGTCTTTTACTCATCTCCACCAGAGATTTGCTATGTAGGATTCATTGGTTATGTATGGGTCCTGTAACCCCAAGCCGCCTTTGCTTTTTGGTCTGCATACCTTATCCTAGGCCACCAAGGCCCATTTCTTTTTATGTTCTGTGTTGCGCCAAAGGAAGTCTCATTGGATGGATCTTATCTTTTGTAGAATTCCTTTGGGGGCTGGGAATAGTGGCATCATATATGTTGTAATTTCTTAAAGAACTATTTTGGTGAGGATAAGCCTTTCGACCAAGTTTAAGGCTCTATAAGTCCAATTTTTTACCCTCTCCTGCAGTTTGATGATAACTCCTTCCCATGTATCCTTTTTGCAGGCTCTGTCTGTTAGGGGGATTCCCAAGTAATTTGTTGGGAGTGTTTTACGTTCAAACCCTAGAATGTTGGTCAAGTTGCGTTGAATTGTTGTATTAGTGTTGAAGAAATATATCATGAATTTGGAGTGGTTGATTTCCTCCCTCGAGGCTTCACCGAAGTCTTTTACAATTATTTTAAAAGACTTTGCTTCTTTTACTGTGGGTGTACCATGGAGTAGGGTATCCTCAAAAAAAAGTTGGTGTGTGGAGGTTGGACAGTTTTCAAAAGGTTTGATACATTTTATTTCACCAGTTGCAGTTGCACTTTTAATGTTTCTGCTTAGACCTTCCATCATCAGAATGAATAGGAAGGGGAACAATAGGTCCCCTTGTCTTATGCCTTTGGATGGACAGAAAGGTTTGGTTGGGGCCCCATTGATTAGTAGCAAGTATCTTTTTGCTGAGACTAGAGTGACTATCCAGTTCATCCAATGTTGTTCAAACCCAAATGCTTCCAACATCTTGGCCATGTAGTGTGTAACATCCCGGTTCTAACTCTTATAAAATATAATGTATTATGTAAATATGACTTAGGTTGGTGAGCAGGTAAAGTTGAAAAGGGGCCAGAGTGCCTAGGAAATGTAACACTTCCTATACATTAATAAAATACACCGTTGGCTGCAAGACCGACAAGGACAAAAGAGATAGGGGGCTATGATTCCACGAGAGAGGGGGCTTGAGGGGATAAGTCTTGTTATTATTATTTTATTTACCCATAATTGATTTTATGGAGAAGAGGGAGTTACATGAGCTTCTTGGGAGGTAGTCCATGTGGCTCTTGTCTTCATGTAATTATTTAAACATTCCTTGGGGGCTGTTTTGGGTTCATTCTTCCCTTGGTTCGCCCTCTTCTCACATGTTCACTCATTCTTATTCCTCTTCACGCTCTACTACTAGTTTGGTGCTCTTAGGATGATCATGGAAAAAAATGGAAGGAAGAGGAGAGCCATCGTTGAATGGCTGTAATGATTTACTGATCATACTCGGAGGGAATGGATGCCTGTGTGTATGAACTTGATGGCAGTTTGGATGGAACTGTCCATAGCTGAGATTCCTTGGAATTTCCAGTAGGGAGATTTCCTAACCAGTAGCACTGAAGCCATGGAGAGAAATGGAACAACCTCGGGGACTACATGGCAGAGAAAGGTTTTCATTTCTTGGGGTTGTGCAGGCTGAGGGGGAAAGAGAGCTGGAAATCAGGATTATTGTGAGGTTGGGAAACCTGAGAGATACTTAGGCAACTACTGTGTATTTATACTTGGCTTAGGACTTGTCCTTGTGAATTCATATCCATGGCTCGGGGGTGACCTATTGTTGAGAGTAAATGAAAAACAACGTTTATGGTTGGGAGGAACGTCCTTGGTCTGCAGCCAGTTGGTGAACATTTACTTGCAAAGATAAGTGCTCTTTGTGTTTTCTGTTTAATGTATTCCAATGTGTATTTAATTATCTCTGAGATATGTATTCTAATGTGCTTGTCTGTTGGTTATTTGTTGTGCATGGCATGTCGTTTATCTCTTTTATGCTGTGACATGGATCTTGTCTTATGCATGTGGTGTGCATGCTTCTAACATTGTTGAGAAGTCCTTTGTTTTCGAGTTAGAGATCAAAGAACTAAGCCTTGGGACTGCATCATGCCTCGCCTGCGGGTGGTTGGGTGTGTTGCATCCAGTTTAAGTGGCATAGCCTGACCTCTGGGTGGTCGAGTATGTTACAGATTGGTATCAGAGCTTCTGGTTGAAACATTGGGCCGGTATGGGTCGGGTCTGTTGGTCAGAGTCTCATGGTTGAGATCAAATTCTGACCGTGAAGTTGAAAATATCAGGAGGAATGGCGTTGCAAAATCTACGCAGGAGTTACATCGTCAGAGATCAATTGTAATGGGTTCAAAGGATCGTGACCATCCCCCTTCAAATTTAGGAGTGATCTCCATTGTAGGATCATGAGAGATCAGGGATCGTTGGATCGGAGGACAGGTGAACAGGGGTCGTCCGATGTAAAGGAAGCAAGGGTTAAGGTCACAACCATCGGATCCCATGGGATTGAGAGATCAATAGACAAGAGGCATTGTGGGGAACCAAGTTGCACGAGAGATAATTTCCCAAGGCAGTCACGCAATCCAAACCATGGTTTCACCAAGGGGTTATGTGTTAGAATCAAGAGAATTACAGGGTGAAAAGTGGGTTACTCCAAACCGTCGATGCGTGCTCCAACAAATTGAAAGGCATGCAGTGATGTGACATGTTAGTACTCGAGCGGCGAACCTATGAAGATAAGAAGTAATCAGGGACCGTCGATCTGTAGGAGGACACACGTCAACCGATCGTGTGCTTCGGATAAAACACTTCGGGAAAAATCAAGTGAGGATAAGTTTAGAATTGATATTTCCGGACCCCAGAGATCCAAAGTGAATCTCAACCGTCTGATTAAGGAGGACAAGTGGTGAAAATTCATGGACTCTGGGTGAAGATCTGAAGTGAATCTTGGTCATCTGATCCAGGAGGACACACGACATAAATTTGTTCACTTCGGGGAAAAGTGAAGGTTGTGAGTTGATTTCTCTAAAGTACAAAGACCTGAAGAAATCATAGCCATCGATTCGTGGGAAACACACGTCAGTAGATCGCAAGCTTCAGGTAAAAACATTTCGAAAAAAATCTTAAGTTTGAGTTTTCCAAAGTCTGAAGGCCCAAAGGAATTGCAGTCGTTGATCCTTGCAGCGGTAACTTCCGAATTCCCGAAGTTCGGGGTTAATATGGGCTACTTGATAAGGGAGAAACATGGCGGTAGTTTGGTTGGTTCAGGAAATAGGAGTTCGGGAGAATTGGAAGTGTGTTAGTGTGGAAACTCCCAAAGTCCCAAGTATTGAAGAGCCAAAGTGGTGGGACATGATGACGTCACCAAGAGGTGATGTGGACCCCAAAATTTTCGAAGTGACGTGGCTTGTGGACGTCACCGGGGATGACGTGGACACATGGGATGTGCGACACGTGTAAGTAAGTTTTGATCATGCGGATGATTGAAATGTCAGATAGGACATGACACGTGTCACCCGCCTGATTGGACGACATGTCCGGTTATAGTATTTTGCTACATGGCGACAGATCATGGACTCCGGAGAAATTACTCCGAGATTTTTCAGTTGAGAGTTGAAACTCCTGAAGCCTGAAGAGTCGGAGACCCGAAGTAAACATTGACTGTCAGATCATCCGAAGTGGATATGAACCATCAGATCAGGAGAACAGGTGGCATGAAGCTGTGGATTTCAGGTAAGGACCTGAAGTAAACGTTGAATGTCGGATCGTCTGAAGTAGACCTAAACCATCAGATCAAGAGAATAGGTGGCATGAAGATGTGGATTCTGGGTAAGGACCCGAAGTAAACATCGATATTCGGATTGTCCAAATTAATTCCTCATCGTTCGATTCAAAAGGACGTGTGGCAGAATATCGTGTATCTCGAGGGAAGTAAAGTTTGATATTTGAGAATTTTGAAGTTCAGAATTCTGAAACGACCACAACTGTCAATCTGGGAGAGGTAAATTTGAATTGTTGGTTCCCAAGAGTTAGATCTTGGTCGTTCATTTAGAAGCACTGTTAAGATCACGAGTTCAATAGTCACCTCGCATTGCAGGGACATGAGTTTCTTGGGCTTTACAAAGTCGAGGGTGGGCTACAATCGAGACCACGGTTTTGGAAAAAAGACATGTGGTGGCTCGAGGTGAATTGTGGGGAAAAAATTAGTTTGGCTCCAAACCACCTTTGAGCATGTCCGCAATCGCTCATCTATGTGAGGTCACTGCCTAAGGTCACATCTAAGGAGGGGCCAAGAGAAAAAGGAGCTAGTGCAAACTATGATATTTTTCGCAAGGGATAAGGAGAAGGTTGCGAGGGCCATCAAACCTATGCCATAAAGCTAGAAGGGCTTTTGTTTAGATACAGAATGAAACCATCAAGGTTTTAGAGAGCCAATTTGGCTTAGGATTAAAGACCCTTGACCGGGAGGTTGCACAACCTTAGGATAAGGGGGTCTTCATTAAGAAACCAAGGGAAAAGAAGACGCAACGCTCAAATCAATAAGCCCATGGTTTTGTGCATCTGGTCATATGTAAATGGTTTGAAGGAAGCGCCTCATAAATATTTAATTCGACAGAGAGTTAACACTAGAATAATACAGGGAATTGATAAAGGATAAAAATATGATCTGTTTGTGAACTGAGAACACAACAAAAGCATGAGTATGATATAATGAGTTGATCCATGTTTGTGATCAACTCATGAAGAAAAAAGAGCCGACACATAGTCATGATTAAAAAAGACTTAATTCATATAACAAGGAAAAATGATATTAATTAAAGAATAATATTATCACTTAAATGAAAAGGTACCTATAAATTTAATTGACAATTTTTGTATGGTATGTATAGATCTAACAAGATGGTTGCTTGCAGGTTTATCAGGATTAGAGGTATAACCAGATCAATTCAAGAATAGGATCAGATGTTAGGGTCATGGAGGCATGACTTTGCTTATAAAAGTTGGATGAGGTACTACAAAAGAAAGAATCCTCACATGGGACATGAAAGCTAGCAGGTGAATAATGTCGTTAATGGGCATAGAAAGGAAAAGTAAGGCTCCATAGCCTTAAAGGTAGAGATGTGTAGACAATTGCAAGATTGATGTGGAAGGAAACAAAGAGCTTAAGAGGTGGTGTGTGAATAATCTCTATGTGTCAAGCATAGGCGTTCCAGGGAAGGATTTGTTAGATATGACTTATCTACTATCTAAAATCTTAAATTAGAGTTCATGGTGGAAGCAAGATGACAATGCAGAGGAATTGGAATGCTCTCTCACTTCAAAAGTGTCACTGAATGAAAATGGATTTTCATTGGGGAATGGTACTAAGTGGGAAAGAATGGCTAGGTGGAACGTGGATGGAAAAGTGTTAAGACCCAGGGAGCCATAGTGCAGATGAGAAGAATGGGAGCACACAAGGCATCAAGGATCTAAAGGAATTCAAGGACAACCAACTACAATAGAAATAGATAAATAAATAAGTGAATTGAAACAGAAATGCACTAGAGTGCATGAAGCATACAATGAAGTTAAATTGCATATGCATTAGTAGGCATGCTGACAGTAAATGCTTGGTGCATATAGATGTGTAATTTTGCCTATGTACATGCTTGGATATGAATATAACATGCTGGTGAACTTAGAATAGTCTGTTATTATGAAACAATGTTTGAGTATGACTAAGGATGGATTATGTATTCAGGGTAAATGATTAAGCAAGGTTAAATATGTGGACGTTGTTGTTGCTTATAATTTCCATCAAGGTGAAGACCCATGAGGATGGTAGGAATGGTGATCAAAATGATGAAGGGGGGAGTTTGTGAGCTTCTAAAAATATCATTTGGTCGGACAACAAAAGGTAGATTGGTAATAACCAGGCAGGTATGCATTTAGTTTCTGTTGATGCATACATGTTGAAGAGCATCGAGGTAAGGATTCCCTCTGCTAATTTTCAGTATTTAAATTGATATGTAATGGCAGAAGGCCCAGAGTGTGTAAGTGTTGTTGATGCTAGAATGCACTTAGATAAAATGTCAGTTGCATATTATGTTATGATTGGTTATGGGATCATAACCAGGTAATTTAGGAGACATACTCCTTATATAACAATGAATATCCATAGATCTAGTCATGTGTGAGACCATAATATGGTTGGATATGGAAGGTCTATAGCGCTATGTGAGTGCTCGATAGTATCTACTGTATATCTGATGTTTGGATTGCAACCTCTTTTCCAACACTGAAGAACACTTAAGGATTATATTCTTGGTGTTTTGTTTGGGTGGAAAAGGAAGGTAACCAAATAGTTAGGCAAGCAGTAGGAAGTGTGTGGATGATGTGTTGAATCTTTGGCCAGACCTTCCAACTCATCATGGTGGAATACATGAAATGGTTATGTGGTATTATGTAGTCAATGCATGGATGCATTGTGTAGATGTGACCATGGGTATTGGCACATTGATTGTTATATTATTAATTGTTGCATTATGAAAAGTCTGCGTGACTGATAATACATGTGTATGTAATGATGAGTTCATTCCAATTGATAGTTGGATTAATAGAAGTAATTGAATTATACTTGTAAACAATTCTGAGAGCACTTTGTGATTTTTTTTTGAATCATTGCCATGAAAATATATATCTTGTACATGAGATATTGACAATTTGGTTAGCTGAGGAATGTTAAAATTGCAGGAGGAAAGGGGTCTGGGATATGGAAGTGTTGTAAGCCCATAAAGAAGACCAATTCCTATTGCTGCAAGAGTCAAATTGCTATGAGAAGAAGCTCATGTCTAGAAGTTTTATTTTTCCTATATAAAACAGTTTTGGGAATTATGATTTGATAATTACTGACAAATTGTTTTGGCCGAATGTAAATTGAATAAATTGTAGGTAGAATGGTCTTGGATATGGTAGGGATGTAATCACATAAGGAAGACTTATATCTACAACTACAGAGCCAACCATTATGAGCAGAAAGATCATGCTTGGAAAATTTTATTTTCTTGTATAAAACAGATTTGACATTTATGTTTGAAATGGTTATAATGATATCTCATTATGATTGTATGTGTATAATACAAATGATATGTTGGATATGCAAGCTAGAAATCATGGAAAAGTATATTATTGTGACATGAGAACTTTATGTCCCTAGAAAAATTCTTGTGCAAGATAACCTTGGTCAGGCAAGATGGATCACCTGAGGGACTGCATAGCAGAAAAGGAGATGCCTGAGCCTGGGCCTGGAAAGTGAGTGACCACAAGAAAGATGAGACTTTGATATCTCTTGATTGGGGTCATGCACACAATGGGTACGTCAATGAAAACAGTGAGCCAAGTTAACGAGACAACCATATGGATGCAAATCCATGAACCACAGAGATAAGTATTGTATTGGATTATGAAAATTTACTCTTACAATATGAGAAAGAATGAGAATTTTATACACAAATTTTGAACTGACATGCTTGCTAATTTGAAATATTGTAGGAAAATGATGAATGTTGAAGATCTAGAAAAGTACCAAAATATGAGAGAAAAGAAGGTGATGTTGGAGCAACTAAATGAAAAAGGCATGGAAGGAAGAAATTGCAATGGACTTTCTACAACTGGAGTTTTGGAACCCACAACTCTGAAACTTCTTGGCTGAGTGCACTGAAGTCGGGGAGAAGTGGAACAACCTAAGGGACTGCATGGAAGAGAAAGGGGTTCATTTCTTTGGGTTGTGCAGGGATGGAAGAAAAGGAGAGCTTGTTGGTTGGAACTGCTGCCAGAAATAAAAATTATGAATATCATCATACATGTTTTGGGACGGAATGCCTATGCATACATGTTTTACGCCAGAGTGCCTATGTATATAATATTGGGCTGGATTGCCTATGCGAATTAAGGCAAGAGGGCATGGAATTGTAATGTTTATAACATTGGAATGGTGTTGTGCACTGAGGACAGTGCCAAAATAAGGGGAGGGGGATGTAACATCCCAGTTCTAACCCTTATAAACTATAATGTATTATGTAAATATGACTTATGATGGTGAGATGGTAAAGTTGAAAAGGGGCCAGAGTGCCTAGGAAATGTAACACTTCCTATACATTAATAAAATGCACTGCTGGGTGCAAGACCGACAAGGGCAAAAGAGATAGGGGGCTATGATTCCACGGAGAGGGGGCTTGAGGGGATAAGTCTTCTTATTATTATTTTATTTACTCATAATTGATTTTATGGAGAAGAGGGGGTTACATGAGCTTCTTGGGAGGAAGGCCATGTGGCTCTTGTCTTCATGTAATTATTTAAACATCCCTTGGGGGCTATTTGGGGTCGTTATTCCCTTGGTTCATCCTCTTCTTACTAGTTCCCTCGTTCTTCTTCCTCTTCACTCACTACTGCTAGTTTGGTGTTCTTTGGCTAAGCATGGAAACGAATGGCAGGAAGAGGAGAGCCATCATTGAATGGTTGTAATAATTTACTGATCATTCTCGAAGGGAATGGATTCATGCCTGCATGAACTTGATGGCAGTTTGGATGGAACTGTCCACAGCCAAGAGTCCATGGAATTTATAGTAGGGAGATTTCCCGACCAGTAGCACTCGATCTCTGGAGAGAAATGGAACAACCTTAGGGACTGCATGGCAGAGAAAGGTGTTCATTTCTTGTGGTTGTGCAGGCTGAGGGGGAAAGAGAGTTGGAAATTAGTATTGTTGTGAGGTTGGGAAACCTGAGAGATACTTAGCCAACTATTGTATATTTAGACTTGGCCTAGGACCCATCATTGTGGATTCATAGACCTGGCTCGGGGGTGACCTGTTGTTGAGATTAAATGAACAACAACGTCTATGGTTGGGAGAAATGTCCTTGGTATGCAGCCAATTGGTGAACGTTTAATTACAAATATAAGTGCTCTCTGTGTTTTCTATTTAATGTATTTTGCTGTGTATTTAATTATCTCTGATATATGTATTCTAATGTGCCTGTCTGTTGGTGATTTGTTTTGCATGGCATGTTGTTTATCTCTTTTATGTTGTGACATGGATCTTGTCTTATGCATGTGGTGTGCATGCTTCTAACATTGTTGAGAAGTCCTTTGTTTTCGAATTAGAGATCAAAGAATTGAGTCTTGGGACTACAACATGCCTAGCTTGTGGGTGGTTGGGTGTGTTGCAGCTTGTTTAAGTGGTGTAGCCTGGCCTCTGGGTGGTCGCGTATGTTACATAGTGCCAGCTTATTTTGTTGTAAGCCTTCACCAGATCAATTTGGATTATCATCCCCCCTCTCCTTTGGCTTTTCAGCGCGTGAATGATCTCATGGGCTTGGATGATATTGTCCAATATTTTTCTTCCTTCCACAAAACTCGTCTATTCTTGTGAAATCAGTGTGGGAAGGAGTGGCTTCAATATATTGGCTATGAATTTGGAGATTAGCTTGTAAACTACATTGCATAAAGCTATAGGCTTGTAGCGGTCTAGGGTCCTAGCTTCATTTTCTTTCAGGATTAGAGTGATCATTGTGGCATTTAAGGATTTCAGGATGGATGTCGATCGTCTGGAGTCCTCCACCACCCCATAAATATCATGCTTAACCACTTCCCAACAGGATTTGAAGAATTCCACTGTGAAGCCATCCGATCCTGGGGCCTTTCCATTGGGAATATCCTAGACCACTTGGTTAATTTCTTCCTTTGCAATGGGTTTGCTTAGTGATGCAGGAGCATCGCTCTATCTCAGCACGTGCCAACTAATTAACATGCATGGTGCACATTCAAGGAAGGAGAGGTGCTTCCCTCTCATTTTTTCCTCGAGAATCCAAGATGTGATCCAGGCATTAATTGGAGACAAGATGGAAGAGCCAAATCGTGATTTCGCATAAGCTGGAGATAAGGTCACCATTAATAGGCTGACGTAAAAGTGGATCCGCATCCAATTTGGAGTAGAATTTCCATCATTGTAATTTGGCCTTTCGATAGGCATTAGGGATGGTGATTTGACACCATTAGTCAGCTTGCGAGGGAAGCTCATTGAGTCCCTCTTGTATAAATATTTGTATTGTAAGAAAAGTAGAGGTTGGGTTAGATAGGTTGAGTTTGGCAGGTTGGATATGAGGAGGTTGATGATAGCCGAGACTCAATTGCATCTTGGACTCCAGCATTGTAATATGACATTCCACCATTAATAGAAAATGACAGTTTTTCATGTTTTAAATTGTTGTTCAATGGATGTTGTGTTATGAATGTCTTTTATAGGTTTGTGAATTGTAGATGAATGTTAGAAATCGTCTGTAGGGATAGAGATACAGTTTTCTACCCGCGAGTGTGTTGAGTTTAGTCTGGTTATCTAGGCTAAGTGCAAGGAGTGCACGACAAAGAGAGGAGACTCTGTAAGCTGATGCAAGGAGTGCATGTATGAACTCAATGGATTCAGAAGAGAAGCTTCCAGGAGGGCACACTAGATTTATTCACTGACTCAGGTAGAAATTTCAAGGCGGTTAAGTTCCTTGAAAACAAATATTGTGTGGGGAGAAGCACAGTCCAGAGTTACTAAACACTCTAGAATACTCTGTCAGGAGGGCATCGAGATTGCATGAGCATACCGAAGGAAAACATGATTGAAGGTGTTGGAGAATCCCAGAATTGCTGAACATTTTGGTGAAGGAAGGCTTTGCAAGAAGTGCAACAACAAAGGAAAGGAGATGCCTTAAACCTTTCCATAAGGCCGAGGGAGAAGTCGTCGAAAAAATGAGCCAAGTGCAAGGAGTGTGCCTAAGGTGTTGTGAGTTCACCTTATAAGCTCAGGAGGAAGGGTGAGAAAATTCCAGGAGGGCAGGAGAAGCTCACAGAGGAACTTGGAACCTTGGAGGTTTTCAAGAGGAGTAAAGTCGCAGAAGAGTTGTGCAGATTTCTGCAAGGAGTGTAGAAAGTCTTCGAGAACAACCTAAGTCTCGAAAGGGGATTTGCGCTAAATGTGAAAAGGATTTGAGGACTTGTAGAAGTCTGAATACGAAGAAATCACCCATCGTAGAAGAAAGGACAGGTGGAAGAAGATTGAGAGGTTTGAGAGAAGGAACTTTAGAAGGTTTGTTGGGAGCAAGCAAAGGATATTCACGAAGTCGTGAAGAGCGATTTCAAATCCAGCTAGTTGGATATGGAAGGGCATGTGGAAAGGGATCAACACATTGCTTATTCACAATATGAAGAAGCAGAGTCAAGAGGAGAGAGGATTTGCTAAGTCCGAACTCGCGATTTGATCACAACCATTGATCGCGGGAGGAACATGGACTATGGATCTGGACTTGAAGAGTTCGGTGATTTGAAAATCGGGGAAAGGAGAAAGAAACTCGCGAAAGTCCCGAAGTGCAGGGTCATGAAGGGATTTGGCCCACATCTACAATCTGTGGTCACATCGAAGAGGGAATCCTAGCACAGAGAGCTAGCAACGTTGGTGTCAAAGTTGAAAAGCGCTAAGGAGAGGGTTCGTAAGTGCCACATCGCAGGTGATGAGGAAGTGAAAAAGGGATTGTGTCAAGTTGAAAACGGTTCCATCAGGAGCCCGACTAACCATTCAGTTCGATGACTTGAACAATCCTAGACCGAGAGTTCATGGATCCCCATTAAGGAGGGGTGTAGTTTGCGCCAAGTGGTATTAGAGCCTGATTTCGCTTGAAGACACTAGGTGAAGGGGGATACATAGGAGATAGTCTGATACCAAGTGGTATCAAAGCTAAATTTCTCTCAGGTGGAGAGAAGGAGGTACAAAGATAATATGATACCAAGTGGTATTAGAGCACAGTTTCATCTGTAGATTTCAGGCGGAGGAGAAGCTGAGGATGCTCTTAGTTGAAAAGTGAGTAAGAGACTTACTAGGAGGCCAGGTAGAAGGTGAATATGGCCATTAGCGGTCGTAAGCATGAGTGAGGAGAAGTCAACTTGCAGAAGAGAAAGGCATATATGGACAAGGAGCTCAGTGAAATCTGAGCACAGATGGAGAGGTTAGCATTTACGATGCAGTAGGAATCAAAGGTACATTGGAGGTATGAATGGCCTTTGAAGAGGACAACCAGATGGCCTGTTCAGAAGTTGTTGGCCAGAAGGAAGCAACATGTTTTAAAGAGGTGGTTGAGACATGCTGAAAACCTCAGTCATAAGGGAAAGAGATCTGGCAAGGGTCTTGCAGATTTCCAGGTGGGAAATGAGAAGGATCAATGGATCTCGTAAAATTCTAGGTGGGTAGAGGAGACATCCCAGATTACCAGGTGGGAAAGGGAGAAGAGATGAGCTCAACTGAGATTTCATTGGTAGATGAGGAGGTAGAAGGAAAACCTCACTTAGATGGAGATTCACACAGAACTATGAGCCGCGTGAATGAAGATGATGACAAGTTAGAAAATTTCATCACAGCAAAGGAGGAGGTTTAGAGAGATGTTCTGATAATTGGAGGAGTTGAAATATTCCTACCAAGTGGCCAAGGAGAGGTTAGCACATATGTTGTAGATGCGACAGGGAGACAACAAGAAAAGAAAGTCAAGAAGGAGAAGGAATAAATACTGATGTCTGTCCTGATATAAGGAGAAGAGAATTCAACGTAATTTCTCGATGTTTTCAGCCAGGAAGCTAAAGAGGAGAAGACTGTAGTAGAAGAGGGAGCAGACAACATAGACTATGCTATTCTGTGTGAAGAATTAGAATCTCTTGAGGGGAGAGTGGTAGTGCAAAGAATGCACATCTAACAGGCTAAGTTGGAAGCCGATGAAGGACCACACCACCATGAGGAGTAGCTGGAGGAAGCTGGAATGGGAATAGTCGAAGGGATAGCAGGAGAAAATCTGTCAGGAGAGGTGGTAGCTAAGAAACAGTTCAGTGATGAGGAGCTTAAAGGAGTGAAGACTGCAACAGAGTGGCAAGATAAGGCCACAAAGGAAGAAGATGTCTTGGGAAATCAGTGTGATTCGCCCATCGACAAGGAGTGAGTGCAATGAGCCAGACTACAACATAAGAAATAGCTAATAGAGTAGCTAGAAAAGGTGATCGAGGAGATAAGAAAGTTGATGTCAGAGTCGACAGAGGAATTGGCTAGCAAGAGGAAGTTGGACGACCAAAAAATTGCACAAGTAGCGGGGATGATGTAGGAGCAACAGTGGCGAAGCAGAGGAGTCAAGAGATAGCTCTAGGAGAAAGTTTGAGATCCAGGTGGATTTCAACCATGTTGGAAGGCTCATGAGAAGGAGCTCATGATTTTTTCCACTATGGAGTATGATGCAGGAGCATCACTTCATCTCAGCAAGTGCCAGCTAATTAACACGCATGGTGCACATTCAAGGAGAGGCACCACCCTCTCATTTTTTCCTTGAGGATATAAGATGTGATCCAAGCATTAATTGGAGACAAGATAGAAGAGCCAAATCGTGATTTCACACAAGCTGGAGATAAAGTCGCCATTAATAGGTGATGGAAAAGTGGTTCTGTGTCCGATTTGGAGCAGAATTTACATCATTGTAATTTGGCCTTTCAATAGGCATTAGGGATGGTGATTTGACACCATTAGTTAGCTTGAGAGGGAAGCTCATTGAGCCCCTCTTGTATAAATCTTTGTATTGTAACCAAAGTAGAGTTTGGGTTAGATAGGTTGAGTTAGGCAGGTTGGATAGGAGGAGGTTTATGAGAGCCGAGACTCAGTTGCATCTCGGAATCCACCATTGTAATTCAACATTCCACCATTAATAGAAAATGACAGTTTTTCATGTTTTACATTGTTTTTCAATGGATGTTGTGTTATCAATGTCTTTTACAGGTTTGTGAATTGTAGATGAATGTTAGAAATTGTCTGCAGGGATAGAGATACAGTTTTCTACCCGCGAGTGTGTTGAGTTAAGTTTGGTTCTCTAGGCTAAGTGTAAGGAGTGTGCGACAGAGAGAGGAGAGTCTGTAGACAGAGACAGGGAGACAACAAGAAGAGACAATCAAGGAGGATAAGGAACATATACTAATGTCTGTCCCGATAGAAGGAGAAGAGCATTCAACATAATTTCTAGACATTTTCAGCCAGGAAGCTAAACAGGAGATGACTGCAATAGAAGAGGCAATAGACAGCGTAGACTTTTCTAGTCTGTATGAATAATTAGAAGCTCTTGAGGGGAGAGTGGTAGTGAAAAGCATGCACATCCAACAGGCTAAGTTGGAAGCCAATGAAGGACCACACAACCATGAGGAGCAGCTGGAGGAAGATGGAATGGGAACATCTGAAGGGCTCGCAAGAGTGAATTTGTCAGTAGAGGTGGTAGCTGAGCAACAGTTCAATGACGAGGATCCTGCAGGAGTGAATACTACAGCAGAGTGGAAAGCTAAGGCCACAAAGGAAGAAGATGTCTTGGGAAATCAATGTGATTCTCCCATCAACAAGGAGCAAGTGCAGCGAGCCAGACTGCAACAGAAGAACCGGCTAATAGAGTAGCTAGACAAGGTGATCAAGGAGATAATAAAGATGATGTCAGAGTTGGTAGAGGAATTGGTCAGCAAGAGGAAGCTGGATGACCGAAAAGCTACACAAGCAGTGAGGATGATGTAGGAGCAACAATGGCAAAGAAGAGGAGTAGAGAGACAACTCCAAGAGAAATTTTGGGATCCAGGTGGATTTCAACCACGTTGGAAGGCTCATGAGAAGGATCTCATGATTTTTTCCGCTATGGAGTATGATGTAGGAGCATCGCTCCATCTCATCACGCGCCGGCTAATTAACATGCGTGGTGCGCATTCAAGGAGAGGCGCCACCCTCTCATTTTTGCCTCTAGGATCCAAGACGTGATCCAAGCATTAATTGGAGACAAGCTGGAAGAACCAAATCGTGATTTCACACAAGCTGGAGATAAGGTCGCCATTAATAGGCTAACGAAAAAGTGGATCTGCATCCGATTTGGAGAAGAATTTACATCATTGTAATTTGGCCTTTCGATAGGCATTAGGGATGGTGATTTGACACCATTGGTCAGCTTGCGAGGGAAGCTCATTGAGCCCCTCTTGTATAAATATTTGTATTATAATAAAAGTAGAGGTTGGGTTAGATAGGTTGAGTTAGGCAGGTTGGATAGGAGGAGGTTGATGAAAGCCGAGACTCAGTTGCAGCTCGGACTCCACCATTGTAATTCGACATTCCACCATTAATAGAAAATGATATCTTTTCATGTTTTACATTGTTTTTCAATGGATGTTGTGTTATGAATGTCTTTTATAGGTTTCTGAATTGTAGATGAATGTTAGAAATCGTCTGCAGGGATAGAGATATAGTTTTCTACCCACACGTGTGTTGAGTTAAGTTTGGTTCTCTAGGTGAAGTGCAAGGAGTGCGTGACAGAGAGAGTAGAGTCTGTAAGCAAAGACAAGGAGACAACAAGAAGAGACAGTCAAGGAGGAGAAGGAATATATACTGATGTCTGTCCTGATAGAAGGAGAAGAGAATTCAACATAATTTCTAGACATTTTCAGCTAGGAAGATGAACAGGAGATGACTACAGTAGAAGAGGGAGTAGACAACATAGACTTTGCTGGTATGTGTGAATAATTAGAAGATATTGAGGGGAGAGTGGTAGTGCAAATCATGCACATTCAACAGGATAAGTTGGAAGCCAATGAAGGACCACATCACCATGAGGAGCAGCTGGAGGAAGCTAGAATGGGAACAATCGAAGGGCTAGAAGGAGAGAATATGTCAGGAGAGGTGGTAGCTGAGCAACATTTCAGTGACGAGGAGCCTGTAGGAGTGAAGATTGCAACAGAGTGGAAAGCTAAGGCCACAAAGGAAGAATATGTCTTGGGAAATCAATGTGATTCGCCCATCGACAAGGAGCGAGTGAAACGAGCTAGACTGTAACAGAAGAACCAGCTAATAGAGTAGTTGGACAAGGTGATCGAGGAGATAAGGTTGCCATTAATAGGCTAACGACAAAGTGGATCTGTGTCCGATTTGGAGTAGAATTTACATCATTGTAATTTGTCCTTTCGATAGGCATTAGGGATGGTGATTTGACACCATTAGTCAGCTTACGAAGGAAGCTCATTGAGCCCCTCTTGTATAAATATTTTTATTGTAAGCAAAGTAGAGGTTGGGTTAGATAGGTTGAGTTAGGTAGGTTGGATAGGAGGAGGTTGATGAGAGTCGAGACTCAGTTGCAACTCAGACTCCATCATTGTAATTTGGCATTCCACCATTAATAGAAAATGACAGTTTTTTGTGTTTTACGTTGTTTTTCAATGGATGTTGTGTTATGAATGTCTTTTACAGGTTTGTGAATTGTAGATGAATGTTAGAAATTATCTACAAGGATAGAGATATAGTTTTCTACCCGCGAGTGTGTTGAGTTAAGTTTGGTTCTCAAGTCTAAGTGCAAGGAGTGCACGACAGAGAGAGGAGACTCTGTAAGCCTATGCAAAGAGTGCGTGTCTGAACTCAGTGGAGTTGAAAGAGAAGCTGCCAGGAGGGTACACTAGATTTATTCACTGACTTAGGGAGAAATTTCAAGGCGGTTAAGTTCCTTGAAAAGAAAGACTGTGTGAGAAGAAACATAGTCCAGAGTTACTGAACACTCTGGAATACTCTACCAGGAGGGCATCGAGATTGCATGAGCATACCCAGGGACAACACATTTGAAGGTGTTGGAGAATCCCATAATTGTTGAACATTCTGGTGAAGGAAGGCTTTGCAAGAAGTGCAATGACAAAGGAAAGGATATGCCTTAAACCTTTCCATAAGGCTGAGGGAGAAGTCGTTGAAAAACTAAGCCAAGTGAAAGGAGTGCACCTAAAGTGTTGTGAGTTCACCTTATAAGATCAGGAGGAAGGAGAGAAACTACCAAGAGGGAACGAGAAGCTCGCAGAGGAACTTGGAACCTTGGAGGTTTTCAAGCCTAGTAAAGTTGCAGGAGAGTTGCGCAGATTTCTGCAAGGAGTGCAGAAATCCTTCGAGAACAACCTAAGTCTCGAAAGGGGATTTGCGCTAAGTGTGAAAAGGAGTCAAGGGATTTCGGAAGTCCTGAAGATGAAGAAATCACCCATCATTGAACAAAGGACAGGTGGCAGAATATCGAGAGGTTTGAGAGCAGGAACTTAGAAAGGTTTGTCGGGAGCAAGCAAGGGATCTTCGCGAAGTTGTGAAGAGTGATTTCAAATCCAGACCATTGGATATGGAAGGGCATGTGGCAAGGGATCAGCGCATCGCTGATTCAAAATCGGAAGAAGCAGAGTCAAGAGGAGACAATATTCACGAAGTTTGAACTCGCGATTCGATTACAACCATTGATAGCGAGAGGAACATGGACCATAGATCTGGTCCCGAAGAGTTCACTGATTCGGAAATTGGGGAAAGGAGAAAGAAGCTCGCGAAAGTTTGGAAGTGCGGGGTCATGAAGGGAGTTGGCCCATGACTACAGTCTGTGGTCACATCGAAGAGGGAAGCCTAGTACAGAGAGCTAGCAACGTTGGCATCGAAGTTGAAAAGCGCTAAGGATAGGGTTCGCAGGTGCCACATCGTGGGTGTCGAGGAAGTGAAAAAGGGCCCATGTCAAGTTGAAAACGGTTTCATCAGGATCCCGATGAATCATTTGGTTCGACGACTTGAATGATCCTAGACTAGGAGGTTGTGAAACCCTGTTAAGGAGGGGTGGGGTTTGTGCCACTTAGGCCAACATTTTTCTCCTCTGTGAACAACTTAGGGATGTACTGAATTATTCTTTGTATGGCCTCAGATCTGTCTTGGTTGGGTTCCTGGGCTATCCCCTGGAAGTGGTTGACCAGTGTATTCTCAATTTCTTGGTGGTATTCTCTTTCGATCCCGTCCTAATCCCTAATCTTCAAGATTTTTTTATGGGATCTTCTTGCAACAATTGTTCTATGAAAAAACTTTGTGTTCCTTTCCCCTTCCTTTAGCCACCTTATTCTGGACTTTTGACGCCAGAGGATTTCTTCCTGCTGGCATCTTGCTTCCCATTCCTGGGTCATTTGGATCTATTCTTTTTTTTGATCCTCTGTGTATCCCTCTTTAATGCAATGTTCCTGTAGATTCCGCATTCTATCCTCGATGCTCTTTTTATCTTGGTTTATATTTCCAAAGACTTCCCTATTCTACTCCTTGATTTTTTGTTTGATGTACTTGATATTTTTGTAAAGTTTGGTTGATGTTCTCCTTGAAGGTGGGATGGTTGATCCATAATTTCTCAAATCTAAATGGTTTGTTCTTCGATGTGGTTTGAAAATTAGCTTCCAGTTGAACTAGCTAGTGATCTGATCCCCCCCCCAAGGGACGATACTGCAATCCAAATTTAGTCCCTGCAACATGATTGATATCATTTTCGAAATTAACTGCGTAGTGTAAGTCATTAATATATTACCCATATCCATGAGTATTAGTTGCAACTGACCAACAATTCTCATGATTTGAATAGTCCACTTAGCACTCATTGCATCGGGTGATTCTCACAGGGGTGAAGAAATGGGATTGAAACCAAGGAAATGAATCACATAGCATCAATCATCACTTTCGGGGCTTGCACCTGGTAACCATGACTTCCTAGGTGGTTACCCATCCCAAGACACATCTGTCTCAAGCATGCTTAACTGTGGAGTTTTCCCCACAATCAAGCCCACTTAGCTTGCTACCCCATTTTCAAAACCTTAGCAAGTATTGAGCCTTATGAACTATCCAGTTAGAGATCCCTTAACTCTTATTATTTAAGCATAGAGGAAGCCCCTCTATGCTTAAACATGATTGATTCCGACACCAAGAATCTATCTAGCCTTGTGGCTACTTGGTCGTGACCTAGTATTTTATTGTTCCAGGTGAACTGACGATTGCTAGTATTGATATCCACGAGCTTCATTGTGTCAATGAATGTTGAGAATTCTTCCGCATCTCTGTCCAGTCTCTTGGTGCCCCCTTTTTTCTCAACGAGTGTAGTGACGATGTTGAAATCCCATGCCAGGATCCAATGGGGGTTGCGGGTGAGATTCTTTAGATTTTATAGGTCGAGGAGCAATCTCCTTTTTTCCTCCATCACCTTGGGGCCATACATATTAGTGCATAGAATTTCCTCCGTGTTCCCTATAATTTGCATTTTAACAGAAAGTGTGTGTCTTGTGGCTTCGGCTGTAAGCAGGTTCACCTATTGTGGGTTCCACAAGGTGAGGATACCTCCCACCATCTGTTGGATTTAGAAATCCAACATCTTGTACTTACTCCAATGTTTTTCACTGATAGTTTCCATTCTATCTAAAGTGCATTTTGTCTCTTAAATGAAACATAGGTCAGGTTGTTCCTTACTAAGTCTATTTTTAAGGATTCATTGCTTTCTTGGGCTGTTTAGGACTCTAATATTACACGTTATAATATTCATTTAAACATGTGGGGGGGATTTGGGGAAGAGATTTTTAATCTTACCTAAGTTTATCAACAGGGCTACTAGTTCTTGTAGGGATACGCTATTTGATTTTCTGCCTTGATTCCTCCTTGCCTTCTTGGGTGAGTGTTGTGGTTGTCCATCGCCTGTTTTGATTCCCAAGTGCCCTATCTCGCCATGCATGTCCTTGATCCCTCTGGATTTCTCTTCCTCCCTTAGAAGGAAGAGATATTGAATGCGATCAAGTTGCTCCCCTGACACATTGTCTACTCCCTGCCTTTTCCATTGCTCCAGTATATTCAATAGATCTATTCCTTCCCTTTCCACAATGTATCTGAGATCTGGGTCCTTTGTTCCTACCTCACTTGGAGTCATCTCCAAATATCCATGTGCTTCCTGCATTGGGGTGTTGGTATCTTCGTTTCCTCCTTCCCTGGGACTTGCGCTACTTCCGTGTTCTCCTTTGTTTCTTGGAGTTTTTGTGTTCTCCTAAGTTGTGTGTTCACTAGCTTCCTTATATTTCGTCTTTTCCTTCCCTCCTTCTCCTTGGTTGGGCCTGGCCCTTCCTTATGTTCTAAGCTTGGCTTCCGGGTTGCTTCCTGTTGGGGCCTTTCCTTGTCTCTTGTTTCCTCTGCTTTTGTGATTTGGATTCACAAAATCGTCCTCATTTCGCTGTGGCTTGGTGTTTTTCGATTCTTGTTTTTTGTCAAGAGGGCATTCTCTTAGTAGGGCATATTTTTCATCGAAATGGGATCTTCTCATAGTCTATGCTTTGTATCCATTCCTAATCCCTAAACTCCAGGCTTATGGCTTCTGGGAGCACCCCCAAAACATCTATCTCTATGCAGATCCTTGCGTAGGATGTATATCTTCCTTTTAGGGTAGCTTCCAACGTCTTGAAATATTTTTCGAGCTTGTTCCCTATGGCTCCGAAGGTGGATTACAGCCAGTAGTCTAGCGGTAATCCTTATCTAGACTGGGACATTTTTTAAATTTTCTTTCTCTAGGGAGAAGTTTTCCTTCCATGGACGAATGTACAACCCCGCTAAGGCATGGAAATATGCCCCCCAATCAAAGAATTTATCCCTATCCTCCAGGTTCATAAAGACTGCTATGAAGAATCCTTTCAAGCCTTGGTGGAGTTCCACTTCTCCACTTGGCTTCCAATGGTATTTTATCCAGTTGTGAAACGATTTTTCTGTGGGCCACAGACCCATGAACTTGCAAATCAATGCATGCATCGTCATCTGTTCCTAGAAGAGTTACGTTTGGGGGTATTCCAGTATAACCTTGGGTATCAGTGTTGTTTTAGGTTTACATAGTTTGTGTCCATCTACCCCACTGGGGTTCGTCGTTGCTTGCACATCGTTCTGGGATTCTTTGGCTCCTTCCCCCATGCGATCACTTTTTTCTTGGTTTCCCTCTTGATTCTTTTTTGATCCTGATCCTGAGGTGCCTGTCAGAGGTTCTTTGAAACCGTCGCCTCGTGGGCCTTTCCCTTTGTCCACCACTACCTAATTGTATGAGCGGGTTGCATTCCCTCCCTTTTAGTGACCATGTTGGCTGCTACTGAGACCGTGATTGTTAAACCCTAGCTTGGAAATTTCTCCAGAGTTGCTTGGTTCCTGTTATATTCCAGTATTATGTTTACCATCGACAAGTCAGTTATTAATATTACTATATGATGTTATATCGTATAATTTTTCTATGTCATGTTACAAGATATTTTTAGTAGAATTGTATTTTTTTTTGTTTTCAATTAAAATTTTATATAATACTACAGGATATTTTTTTAATCGTAATTTAGAAAAATCAATATTCTTTTTAATCCATTCATGGCGTAGGAGACTCTTGCTTTGTATTTTACATTAATGTAATGTAAGACTTTACATTGGCAAGGAAAAGATAATATTAGTTCGAGGTAATTTTTATTGGATTTTTTTTTTTTTTTTTACAATTTTTGTTAAACAACCTTGGATTGAGGTTTTTTCTTTTTTTTAATCATTGAGTAATGTCAAAAATTGAAGAAAAAACAACCTTGGATTGAGGTTTTTTCTTTTTTTTTAATCATAAATCGAAGAAAATGAAATATTATTAATATATTTAAAAACTTTACATTTAATAAAGATGAAATGATTGATACTAATTTTCTATTTTGAAAAGAATAAAATAATGAAAAAAATAAAATAATATGAGTCCAAGGATGTACTAATGTATTCAATCACCTACCAATCTTGTGTTTAACATTTATTTGAAGTTATCAAAAACTTTACATTTAATAAAGATAGAAAGATTGATACTGATTTTCTATTTTGACAAAGAATAAAATAATATGAGTCAAAGGATGTAATAGTGTAATCACCTACCAAACTTGTGTTTAACATTTATTTGAAGTTGTAATTGTGTAGTAATTGATTGAATGAGAATCGTGATTCCAAAAAGAGAATTATAAGTTTAAAAATTCATCTTTTGAAGTTAAAAATACCAAAACTAAGTCTCAAATAAAAAATTAATGTTTCTAAAGTTATTTTTTTAGTTTAAAATTACAATTTGTTAATTTTTTTAAGTTTAAAATTACAATTTGTTAATTTTATCATGCTTCATGGTGATGTGAAGTGATGTATCTAAGAAGAGGTTAGTTCCATCATGGAAATGACATAGAGAGAAAGATTTCAAGTTAATATTAGTACAACAATTTTACATAAGCAATAAATATATGTTGGTACAAAACATAGTTATTAAAGAGCTCGTTTTTTTTGAGGTTTTATTTTGTGGTTATTTTTATTTTCAAATTGAAAAGTGGTGTTACCAGAATCATCATTTTTGGAAGGGGATAAAAATTACAACTTGTTTGAAACCATGGTGTCATCAAACTGGTTCGGGAAAGAATAAAAATCATTCAGAAGCTTAAAAAAATTTGCGAAGGGATTACACTATCTGATTGTTTTACTTATTGGACAGAGGACAAATCTGTCTCCTCTACTCTTATAGCCCTTACTTGCTAGTATATTTGGATAGAGAGAAACAAATAAATATTTGAGAATGCTTCTCCTTCAATTCTCTTTGTGGTTATCAAGACTCTTGGATCTCACAAAAGTCACCCGACAACTCAAAATATTATCCCTTTAAGAGCTTGTTTGATTACACAGCATGTGGGTTCTTCTATGGCTTGTTTTGATGGGGCAACACATTCATGTGGAAAGCAATGTGGAGTCAGGGGTGTTATCAAAACTACAGATTCATCTGTTTATAGATGGTTTTTCAACTACGGGGAAGGAAACAATACAAAGGCAAAACTACTAGGAGCTTGGGAAATTCTCACACTAGCCACACATTTGTCCCTACAAAAACTTCAGGCTTTGGGAGACTCAAACATAGTTGTAAATGTCTAAACAATAGAGGAAGACTCCAGGCTAGCGCCATTGAAGGATGGAAGCTCAGAACAAAGGAATTAATAAAAAAATTTCAAGAAATTAGCTTCCATCATATATACATGGAATTTAACATGGATTCAAATCAACTATCTAAACAAGCTATTGATGAACCTGAAGGAACAATAACATATTACAAGTGGGAAAACGGGATTGCAGGTCCCATAAGTCATCTCATCCTTTTCTGACATCTTTCTTATTTCAGTATTTTGAGCTTGCTTATGATATTTTTGGACTTTTATCTTATAAATCTAGGTAAAAAAGCTCTGGTTTTTTACCTTTTGATCTAGTATTGTGGTTTATGTAGCCTTTCTTTTTGAAGTATTGGTCCACTGAGCCATGTAATAAAGTTTATTCCTAGACAAATTATTTTTGACTACTTGGTACTTTCGGTCTAGTTTACTGACTAGAACCATGTTATGGACAAGAAGATGTAAAAAAAAATTATATTCTAGTATAATTTTGAGCAATTTTCTATTGGAAAAAAAAACAACTAGTACCATTGCAGCCAAAACCTTGAAATCAACCCTCAAATTGAAAAGTAGTGCTCCTAGAATCACCTTTTTTCGAGATTAAAATTACAACTTTTTTTAAATGGTGGTGTTAACAACTAGTACTGTTGCAAGAAAAACCTTAAAATAAGCCCCTAAATTGAAATGTGGTGCTCCCAAAATTTCCTATTTTTTTTTTAGGGGGTTAAAATTACAACTTATTTGAAATTGGAACTTTAACAATCAATCGAATTACAATCATAATATTAAAATCAACCCTCAAATCGAAAAGTGGTTCTCCCATATTTACCCTCTTCTTTTTTCGGGGTTAAAATTATAACTTGTTTGAAACCATAACCTTAACAAGCAATATTGTTGCACCCAAAACCTTTAAATGCACCCTCAAATCGAAAAGAAGTACTACTAGTAACACCAATTTTTTCTAAACTTAAAATTGCAGCATTTTTTATGCCATATCCAAAAAACCCAACATTGAAAATTAAAAAATATAGAGAAAATAAAATAAAATTAAGGGGGAAATGCTAAAAAAGTTAAGAATAACATACAAATAAATAAATAAAATAAATTTTAAATAAATTTAAAAAAAGAAAAGAAATTAAAAGATAGTATAAAAAAAGCTACCATAAGCTTCCTTTTAAAAAAAAATTAAAACCAAAATTATATATCCATTTTTTAAATGCTTAAAAACTTAATTAAAAAAAGCCAAACATTTTTTTTTTTTTTTTTTTTATCAATAAACCAGTCTACTTATATTATGAGAGTGAGGAAAATGTACACAAAACCATTGAGTTGTTCACTTGCTATTGGGGAAACCAGACCAACAAAAATGGAGGAGGTTATTTGTCCATAAAGTATGAGCCAAGTTTTGAATTACATACAAACTTATAAAACTGTAAAACCAAACTAAGTGCATAATTGTCTTCCTATAGTTATTCATATATGTCATGTAAAAGCTGCTAGAAAAACTTAAAATTCTAAGCATACTGGAAGTTATTATCAAGAGAGGCCACCTTCCCTAATAGAGTTCTCCTAATGTTTGGGCATGGGGTTTCCATTAACCCGGGAAACATTCTATTGGGTGTGAGCTGAGAGTTTGGATTTGATTTCATAGAGTTGTTGTTTAACCTCGATCAATTACATGAGGATCTTCTTTCAATCCTAGTCTTTGTCTTGAAGAACATTTCCCACAAAGGTTTTAATGTGTCAATATAGGTCCACCATTTTCTGGTACTTGGTATCCCTTTCCTTGGAGATGCCTGGATCAGACACTCAATTTCCTATGTCAACTTCAATTTCCCATTCATGTATGTTGTGTTAGTCCGAACATATTTCTTCTTCTACATTTTATATCTCCTCCTAGATGTGATGAGGGATTTGTTCCTAGTACTCATGTGTTACAACACTGACATCTATCTGCACTCATGGACTATGGGGCTCTGGACTAGAGTTGTGGGAGGTGGAGGGGTAAGGGGGCAGGGACCTTCTACCTTGACGATAACCTTGATTGTATCCACGGCTAGGCGGTATCGCGACCGATAGTGTGACAAATTCCAACTTAAGGATAAAAGCATATTAGAGCAAGAGATAGTCCATGCAGATATTCGTAGAAGAGCCTCGACAATGGGGAGTTGGGGCCTTCGCCTTTATCATAGCAAGCAAACTCGAGGTTGAAGCGACTCCACGCAGAAACATTATTCCGATAAAAATAGAATTCCACTCAGAGCCATGATGTGGAAAAATGGCATGAATATCCCACACAATGGAGTGATAGTTTTTGTGATTGGTTAGATTCATGATTAAATGACATAGCGAGTAGATGGGGTTGCCTGAACCAACCTTAATTAACCATCAAGGCTCACACATACCTCCTCATCATGTCCATCCACCAAGTTCATGCGAGTTGATGTGCCAACTGACGTACTCACCAGGTGTCTGGTCTGTGAGTTGGGCACATGTTCACATGGATTCCCAGTGGGAGCCTCTAACCTCCCTAGCACCCCATCCAAGGGAGAAAACCAAGCAACTTATTGAAAAAATATGAACTCAATTAAATATTGTATTTAAAAAATAAAAAAATTGAATTAATTACAATAAAATGTTAAAGAACCAAAATGAATCTCCAAAAAAAGCAATTGGTTAGGAAGAGGGTGATTCCTATAGGAGGGTGAGTTCGAGAAAAAGTTGGGAATTCTTAAAATCACCTCACCCACTCATACCCCTTCCAACTTAATTTCTTTTGATATTTAGAGGTTTCTTTTTATTAATTTTTTTTAATTTTATATCATAAATATGATAAATCATTTGGACTTTTTATGACAATAAGAGGGTTGAAAACGTTAAGTACTTTATATTTTAAAATGCCTTGCATATACCCATATTGAATTACAATTTCAAAATATTTGTTGCAATACCAATCTTCTTAACCTTTTAACTCATCAAAACCATGGTGATATAAGAACACTTTTCTTAAATCTTTTCGAATTCAAAAACAAAATTTTAAAACAAACAAAATAATTCCTTACTTTTTAAATATTTGATAAACTAGTCAATTCCCGCTAGCTCAACCAGTTAAGGCATGGGTGTCATTTACTAGGCGACCCAAGTTCAATACCCTTACGATGTGTTTGGTCAGGAAGAGACACCCAAAAATCCAACCATGTTAAGGGTTGGTTTGGCCTAGGCTAGGTGTGATCCCCAGGTGATTTTGATGGCGTAGAAGCTTTGGGTTGTCGTTTCTTAGCCAATGGTTAAAATGTTGGCCCCGCAAGTGACAAACATTTCTAACAAACAAAAAAATATATTTGATGAACTAAATTTGGTCTTAATAGATATTAACCACCACCACATATATGTGTGTGTGTGTTGTTGGTTGAGTATTTGTTTTTTTTTTTTTTTTTAAGATTTAAAGAAAAATGTTTTACTTTGTTTAAGTTTGATTTTTTAATAGTGTTTTTGTTTTTGTTTTGGTTTTTGGTTTTTCTTTTAACCTTTTATGAATATTTTGTTCTTGTTTTGTTTTTTGGGGTGGTATAAGACAATGAAGTAGACATGAGGGTGGTATTTTTTATTTTTATTTTATTTTTTCATTTAATTATTTTGTTAATGTTTTTATGTTTTTTTTTGCAATAGTGACAGTTTTTTTTGTTATGGTTTCAAAAATGTTGTTATTTTAAGTCAAGAAAAAAAAGGTGCTACATGGAACATCTCTTTTCAATTTCAAGGGTTAATTTTAAAATTTTAGGTGCAATGGTATCAATTGTTAAGGTTATAATTTCAAACAAGTTGTAGTTTTAACAACCCATAAAAGGGTGATTCCAAGAGCGTTATTTTTAAATTCAAAGGTTGGTTTTAAGGTTTTAGTTGCAACGATACTAGTTGTTAAGACCACATTTTTAAACAATTTTTGAAAAAAAAGAGAGGTTATTTTGGGAGCATCACTTTTCGATTCATGGATTGATCTTAAGGTTTTGGTTGCACCAATATTAGTTGTTAAGGCTATGGTCTCAAACAAGTTGTAATTTTAACCCCACCAAAAAAGACGATACTAGGGGCAATGCATTTTAATTTAAGAATAAAAACAAACACTAAATGTGACTTAATAAGAACCTTTACAATGTTCTTATTAAGTTGGTAATTACATTTTGTATCAACATATGTTTATTGCCTATCTGAAGTTGTTACACCAACATTAATTTGAAATCTTTCTCCTTACGACACATTCACCATGGAACTAATGTCTTCTAGCATACATCACTTCAACATATATCGGTCCACTTTAATTATGAATCTTAATGAAATAATAACAATAAACAAAATTGTCATTGTTGCATGGCTTAGATGCTC
>ML778067.1:1013686-1033259 GCA_009831015.1 Picea engelmannii
TGGTTCAAATTGTGGAATTTTTATTTTATCATTTTATATCTATTCATACTTTATTTGTGAATTTTGATACCTAAAACTCTCTGTTGTGCATAATGGCTAAAAGTTGCCTTGTAAGTGCAAAAAAATGCATAAACGTAAAAATGCATGAAATCAAGTCATGATGAAAAATACATGCCCTAGGAATAAAAACCCATGTATGGTATTGGTAATTTACATGTTACAAGTTACATGAATGTGGCTTTGTTGTAAACCCCAAAGATTGTATACTAGGGTGAGTTTTTCCCAGAATTTGGTAAAGGGTTGAAATATACATGAATCTTTGGCAATTGTAAAAACACACTAACTAAAATGGAAAAATGAGTATAAGTACCTGTATCCATGAGCTTGATGATGCAAGATCTTGTACAAACAAATCACACATAGGCTAGTTGTTAATTGGATTTCCATTGCGAAGACCTACATAAATCATCAGATAATAAAAGGTTATATGATTGAATAATAATTAAATAAATAAACATGCATATCAACTTGTATGAGACTCTCAAAAGACTAAAGTGGAATACATGAATGAGCTTCACTTGGTTTTGAAAATAATTTATTCTCTACTAAACAGGGCCAGCCAAGTGAAGGTGGAAGCTCATTTGGCCCCTCTCCCACCCCCACTCGCATCACACTCAATTCCCCATACCCAATATATCTACTAGGAAATAATTCAAAGTGGCATAATATAATTCATGCATAGAAAGTAGAAAAACAAAATTTAAAGGTAAATGAAAGAAATAATGTGTGTGTAGTTATGTGGTTTTGTACATACATCCATAAGAAGGTAGCAACAAATACTATATATTAATTGATTTTATCATCATAATATGTTTCCATTATACATGTTTATCATAATATATGCATCACTTCTTTTTATGTTTTTTAGTTTTCAAAAATCTATTGATTGGGCCATCCATGTCTAGATATTCTTCGGTTGTTAGGTCTTCTCTTGGTGTTAATTCAATATGCATGCTCTGATGCATTGTACATATAGTTGGGTACTCTCCACGACATATAGGATGTTTTTGAGGGGCATCGACTACAATAACAAAAAAGAGTTAAATTGATATGGTTAGTTATTATTCATAGAAGTAGTTCATTAATGCAAATATGATTACAATGTTCTTTGCCAGGTTGACTAGTCTAGACCACTGGTTCGATTGCCATGTGTTACTTTGCTTTCCAAGAATTCTCATCTACATGATTTGTCATCAAAACAACAAAATTTATAAATACACCATATGCAAGTAAATATTAATAATTGTATTAATCCATATTTTTAATTTTATAGCCATAATATTGTCATGGTCGGGTTGCACACCACCATCATCAAGTTGCACTCCAATGTCATGGTCGGGATGCACACCACCATCATTGGACTGCACTCCACCATCATGGGGTTTCTCTCCACTATTGGACTCATTATTGTTGTTTATCTCTAGCTTAAAACATAAATACACATTCATCTATGGGTGAAATCATTAATAGTGGATAGATTTTACAAGTAATCAATAATTAAAATCCATTGATTTTACTTATGATGTCATTTAAAGGGGAATATTTTGTTTGCCCCATGATTTGTCGGTGTTCAACCAAGCCTTGAAATACACACTTGAAATTGATTCAGAGGTCTTCTTCTGTGGTTGCAATTTTGAATTGAGCCCCCTGCATTGCACAAGATCTCAAATTTGGCTTATTGGATGCAATTAAATAAAATTTGGATGATGGTAGGAATGATATGGTTTAATTATTTGGTACTTACAATTTGTACTTTTATTTTCATGTAACCACCTTGGCTAAGTTTGTGTTGCCCATTTTTTTATAGTCTTTCCTTGGCCTCTTTTGATGTGTCTGAGAGCCTATAAAATGTTTCCAATAGGTTGTATATCAAAACATTTATATAGAACTAACGAAAATTTAACATATTAAATTTATAATATGATATACCTTCTTGGTCTAGGTGGCGTTTTTCCTTCTTTTTGCATTGTCTTCTCCTTTGCATCCTCCAATAGATTCTTCCACTCAATCTTGGGAATCATTGGAGAACTTTCATACCTAGGGTTTGTTTGCAAATGAACCCTGTATTGGTCCCTCACATATTTCAAATATGTACTAGTCAATGAGGTGCCTCCAATTTTGTTGAAGGAATCACCAAACAAGCCAACCAAGTGGTCAATAAGGTCCCTTTTCAAACTGTGATTCTGATCATTCCATCGTGTGCGTATGGTGGCCCCAAAAATATATAAGGCCTTACCATTCCCATGCTTAAAAAATGTGTTGTTTCCTATGGAATAATATGATCATTAATTTAAAATAATCATAGATATGTATGTTGGAATTATATAATAGGAAATAATTAATACATTCATAAATACTTGTGATTTTTTGTATCTTGATCAAAACAATGTTCGCATGCACCAAAAAGGTATCTGGAAGTGTTCCCTTGCTGGTAACGCATGACAATACATGAAATAAATTTGTAGAATCACCAGTTGCCTCATCTCCACCATTAAATGCTTGGTCTGGCGTGCACTGTGTCAAGGGTGTGTCATGGGCCCCATAAGGTTCAGTCGTCTCAGTCACAGTCCTGTCATCCACAGGCAAAGAACCAAAGAGCCTCACAGGTATGTGCTTCATGGTAGGACGTTGTGGTGTTTGAGCATCACTGTTACCAACTCCATCCTCGGGATCAATCTACTGAAGTTTTATGAATAAATCCTATAAAAAGAAAACATATTTTATCCAGATCATATAAAAGTAGAAAATTAAAATTCATAAATGAACATCTGTGATAAATTACCTTTTTAAAATATGGCGCTTACCGCAGATCATTTTATTTCCTCCATCATAACTCTGCATCTTTATGTGTTCTCCTCTGTTGGTTCACGCATACAAAATTCACCAAGTTCAATGCTTTTTTTTTTTTTCTCATGGTCCTTTAAATTGTCTCAATCAGGTTCAATTCAAACATATCATCATCATTTTCCACATTGTCAAGTACATCAGGTGTCCACAACTACATATATCAACAAAAACAAAGTTAATTCAATTATAAAAACAATAATAAATTCACTTTAAATGGATATGGATATTGTTAGTCGTTTACCTACTATGAGGATGGTGCCTTTCCACAATCATTTTTTCATAATATAAGAAACATAACATATTAAAATGCCACCTTATAATATGAGAAGCAGGAGATATTGAAATGAATGTTAAAGATAAAAAATAAGAATCATTAGATAGAGGTTGGTTGAAGTTATTGTGTCAACATCCATATTATACAATGGATCAACATCCATTTTCATTCATATTCCTACAAACATCATTCATATGTGCATCATTTTTCTAAATACATAACTCTGTTGTAAATGCAAAAAAAAAACATGAAGGGAAAAATGCTTAAAAATGCATAAAATTGGGGCATGATGAAAAATGCACGTCTGAGTCTTAACACACCTGCAATTTGAGTGATTCAAGTTTATGAGGTTTCTTGGATTATTTTACACATGTCTACATATTTAGTGTTGTGTTTGCAAACATAAAAGTGGTTTTTATGGAAAAGAGACAAAATCTACCTTATAAATTGAGAGAAAGACCAAATCAATAGAAAGTACCCAAATGGAAATGCATGCCCATGCTTCTATATAGCTCCAAATTTAGTGATCTAAGTTTTCAGGTTAATTTAATAACATTCTGAATCTATCTATATCATTTGAAGTGAATTTTGAAATGAAAAACAGATTCTACCTAGAACCCAAATTCAAGGCCTTTTATAAAATGGAGGGTAAAACTAGATTACTATAAAATGCATGCCTAGGAATCATATGACCTCCAAATTGAGTGATAAAATTTGTGGATCTTGTATTTTATCATTTTACATATATTCATACTTTAGTTGTGCATTTTGAAACCAAAAACCCTCTAATATGCATAAAGTTTAAAAACTTCTTTGTAAATGCAAAAAATGCATAAAGGGAAAGATCCTTAAAAATGCATGAAACCAAGGCATGGTGAAAATGCATGCCCAGGTCTTAACACACCTGCAATTCCCATATGCATCAGACATTTGGAACTTAAATGGGATGGATGGATGGATTCAAAAGAACAATACAATAAAAAATACAAGGTATTCCTATTATAGCTTCATAAAACACTTAGGGCAACTTCATACATAATACATTCAATGCTATCATAATATTTATGCATTCATTCAGTCATATCAAACATATAAGGGAAAGAAATTGGTCGTTTATTAAGAACTCAATTCCAATCACATGAAAAACACCATACATTCACAATTGAATATGATGTTGATTCATGCATAAGGCTTATATTAATGAGCAAATCAGATCTATGATGTATGAAGAATAGGTATGACTTTACATGGAGAATACAATGGAAATACAAAAATATAGACTGATACGATCACAGTGAATGAATCCCTACAATACCTCTGTCCTATTCTCATAATGTGAGATCTGTTTATATGGAAAACCTGAGAACAAGTTACACTCTAATTCCCAAAATTGTTGACCCATCAATAATGTGCCTTGTTTTTCCTTTGTAGATACAATTGTACACAAAACAAATTCTTATTTTTTCCCTCGGAAATTAGCATGAGAAAACCCCGATTACTTCCCCACTTCATGGATGGTAAACAAGGTAAATCGTCGACCTTGATTACAGGGCCTAACCCCAAGGGGGAATAAGAGATTCAAACCCTGGACCTCCTCCACTTGGGACCGCTTCACCTCTGGCTCAGAACCACTTGAGCTAACCCTTGGGGATACACAAAACAACTTCTTGAATTGTATCACTCCTTATTTTATTTTGAAAGGTTTTTACCTTGGTAAAAATTAATGTACATGAAAAATTACTCAGTAAAGTCTTCCCTTAGGGAGTTGGGCGGTGCCACTCCATTCACCTTGTCTTCCCAATGGTAATTTATCAAATTGACACATTATTTTCAAATATTTTATCATCGAATACTTGTGGTCATTCATGTTTCTTACTGCCTCATCCAAACTAGTGTATTTTTCATAAACTAGGGGAGGTAATTTCCTGAAAGTTATTTTCAGATTGTGCAACAACTCAAAATCCGTTGCCAACAATTCTACTACATCTTGCCCCTTCAAAGTGCCATCAATATTTTCGAACGTGTTGTCGTTGTTTCTCCTGTATTCTAATACATTTTGATAATTGTTCATTGGATATAAATCCCCATTTTCATTCTAGAGCGATGGTAATCCATGCTTTATGACATCATTAAAAATCTTCTTAAAAGTAGAGATTTCGCTCATAAGCACATGTCACTTAGTTTCTGCATTTTGAAGTAATATCCTTTTTGTAATGACTCTTTTAGCATCCATTACAATGTTAGTTCTATCATTCACTTGAAAATCCTCAACTCCTCTTTAGTTCTACTGTTCAAGAACTTGGTTGTATCAACTGCCAAATCAGGTTTATTCTCTAAATCATGTGTTGTTCCTTTTATGTCTTTCAAGACTACGTTGATTAGATCAAACTCATACTACACCATGGTAAAATAAGACCAGTTCTTAAAAATTGTGTTAGCTCTATCGTCTGAAATAATATGCTTATCTCCTTTCATGGCTAGTCTCCCTGTCACCCTTGCCTTCATTTTATTTTCTTCCTTCTGATGTTCCTCTTTAGCAGCATTGATTTGTTCCAAACATAATTGTATTATTTTCACTTGATCTTCTAGTTATGCTACCTTGGCATCTCTTTGTTTGAGTTTATTTGTCATAGTGTCAGACTCGATCTCCTTCACACTCAAATCAACCATGACTTTTGATAAGCCCTTTGTTGGGGCCTAATGGAGAAGTTTGCATTGTGGCTGACTTGGCTTCCCGTAATCAGTGAGTTTGTTGGTCTTTCAAGGTTTCAATTTGATCTTGTAGGTGTTCTATGATCTTTCTACTTTCTAATAATTGTTGGTAAAGTTGTTCCTTTTCCTCATGACTAGCCTGCAACTCTAGGATCTAAACATGTTACATCAGGAACATTTATCTTTTTCTTAAGGATCTTAATCTCATTATCCTTTTCTTTGATTAGGTCTCCTACAATAGTCAAATTTTTAGGATATTTTCTTAGGGAAATAATCTTTCTCTCTAACTCATTAATCTAAATTCTATTGTCTTTAGTGGCTACCCTCTCTTGCTTCAACTACTTCACTATTTTGATTCCATTTTTTGCATCTTCCTATCACTGACAGAGGATTGCAATACCTCTATATAAAACATATCACTTGTTTGTTGGTGCAATTCAATCATATCCATAAGGTGGATACCCCCAATCTTTACTCTCATTTGAGTGGATTTGTAATCTGCAGGAAAAAGAGGCTTCAGTACCTTTGACTCTAGTACATCCAAATTGAATATACCTTGTTGGTAATCCACAATAGATAGCAATTTTGTTTGAGCTATGTTTTTTCCCCAAGCCCAAGGATACATTTCATTTTTCACTCCATGATTTTTTCTCTTTATATCCAAATACTGTGAAAAGAGTGAGGGTTTCTTATCAGAGGTTACTTCAGTTGTACAGGTCTATGAAACTTCTGGTGTTGATAACATATATGAAGTGAGATGCTCAATAGTGATAGTAGGTCCCTATGAGGCTAAACTAGCTTCATATGATCCTTGTCTGATTTGCAATATACCCTTCCCTTCTCCCGTAAACTCAACTAAGAACACCTTTAAGTCTAATTCTTCATCACCTTTAGTATTTTTACTTATCTACTCACTCAGTTGATCATCAATATACATTTCAAAATGCATGTATGAAAACGTCCTCTTTCTAATATGTAATCCGTGCTTCTGAGGAGTCTGAATTACATTGGTTTGATCCATTGACTGAGTGGTAGTTTGATTTTGGACCTCTGCCTGTAGAATGTCCTTAACATATTTCCATGTATCCAAGTTATCATTTTTTTCCACTATAGGATTTGGTAGATTCTTGTACATGGGCCTTTTGGCTACAATCACACCATGTGGGTCATACACCCATTGTATAATTTCTTTTATAACAACTAGAGTAGTTCTAATATTGACCAAGAAAGGGCCAACCTCATGAAGAAGCTTGGAAGTGATGGCCTACATATGATGGGAAAAACAAAATTGATTTGAAATGAGCCTTTGTTTGATATATTCCAAAGAAAATATTCTTGGAGTTAGGAAAATTGACAACTTGTATTGCACCTGTTCAAAACCATATACTCTAATGATGGTGTGATCCTTAGCTAGGTACCAATCTCCTAATATAGTATCTTTGCTCAGTTACAGTTTCGTTTTAAACTCAAAAAACATCTTATGAGGTTGAGTGCCATGGAGAAGAATGTAGCATGCACTCATGAACGTTTTTACATAAAGGCTAAAACCTTTACTCTGGTCATGTTTCCTCAGTCCACTCAATTACTGGTTTGGTTTTATCTAAATTTTCTATTCTTTTGATGCCAAAGCTCTAAAAAAATGAATAATTACTGAATAATATGAGGTGCACCAAGTAGGCCTGGTACCTAGAAGACTTGGTGATGTGGAAATTTGACAATTGGAAGTTTATGACTTCCTGTAGGCACTAGCAACAATCAAATTTTGTGAGGGTGATTGACTCTAGTTGACATAATACAAAAATAGTCCCTAAAATGGTCATCCACTGCTCTATCATGTTAATAGTCTAAAAAATAACAAATCATGACGATAACTTTCTTGGTTAGTTTGGGGAAGATGGTGGAATTGAAAGGAGGTTGACCAATTGGCAATGGGGCATCTGGGGCTAATAGATTACTCAAGAAATTATCTCTTTTATATTGTGATAATTATTGGTACTTAGAGGCAAGCTCATCATCATCCAAGATTTCATATACAACATGGTCTGAAATTTGGAGCATTTGGCCAATGGGTTCTTTACTTATTTCACAAACTATTCTAGAATCATGTACACAAATTATTTATTGCCTATCCACTAAGTAATTGACAACACACCAATTGACTAATTATAGAAAGTGATAAGTTTGTGGAACAATTGATCTGGTCAGGTTCTATTCCCATAAGTTCAAGTAGTTTTGACCATTGTTAGAGTCATCCTAGGCTCTTTGAATTAATTGTTGAAAGTCAGGGAAAGACTGTTTGTGGTTGAAAACATCATTTTCCCTATCCTCCAAGTGGTCATCAAATACAGTCATTTTCTTGGATGGTTTTATTTGTCTAGGGTTTGATTTATTTGCCATTTGGGGAAAAATACTTACTACCTTTCTCCATCTAAAGAGGGTTAGATATCGGTTACCTTACCCGGAAATTGCACCTTTTCTAATCTGTTTCTAAAGTGAATGGAACTCAAACATAACCATTGTGAACCATTTAATATGTAACAACCAACTATTGGATCTACATTCTCTATCTACATCATCAACAAGGCTACATACCGACGACATTTTCCTAGTAAATCCCTATGATGCACAGGTGGGTTTGATATCTCCTTGTCCTGGTTTGCTCCTCTATGTGTTGTCATTACTAGAAGCTCACTGTCGATCCAATGCAAATGTTAACAAGTTTATCCTCTCCACAAAATTTTTACTGGTAGGTGGGGTTGATCCAATGCAAATTTCAGTGGGTTTCTCCTCTGCACACTCTCCTTACTAGTAGGTGGGGTTGAACAATGCACTCATCAACCGGTTTGGGAGAGGGTTTACTTGGTTGGGATTTGGCATCATAATGTTTTTTATGTTTGAAATGTATATATATTTTTATTTATTTTACTTTTGTTTTTTATTTTTTATTTGTTTGTAATATAATTTAAACGCGTATTTGTATTTAATATGTTTTTTATAGTTATATATAAGGGTATAGGGCTGAAGTGAAGGTAGGTTCCTATGCATGGAGGGGGTGAGGAAGAGAACTGGAGGGAGGGAGAGAGCCAACAAGAGCCATCTATTTCATTTTTAATGACACTGTTGGCATGTAGCTTGGTTTTCCCTACCACCTGAAATCGATATACATGATTCATTCCATTCATGAATTTTCTCATAAGTTATGGGGATAAGTCGGGTATGGAAGATTCGTATGGATTTATTCATCTTATTTTTCTAACACATGTAACTATAGCCATGATCAAGGTTGAGGTCATGGTTGGTCTCTCAATATTTGTCCTAGTTACGATTATGTAGTCCCCATGGTGAACAACTGGGACCTAGGGGATTATATTTTAAAGTTCTTTGAGGCACTATTATCACTTTCCTTGGTCTTCCATTCCCCCTCTCTCTACCCCCCCCTCTTTCTCTCTTCCTCTCTCTCTACCCACCCTCTTTGTCTTCATATCTCTCTACCCCCCTCTTTGTCTTCCTCTCTCTCTCTCTCTACCCACCTATCTATGTTCCTCTCTCTCCCTCTCACACTCTCACACTCTCTCTCATATATCACATGTGAGTAATTTAAATTACATCATCTCTATTAATAATGTTCACAAATTATTCTCATCAAAGAAATCGCAGTGCCCAAAATAATAGAAAATAAGTCAAAAAATAATAATAACAACATTGTTATCATGTGCTTTAGTTGGGTGTGGGGGGGACTAGGTTAATCTAGTTAGATATAGGCAGGGCCTAGTGTTAGATATGTTTTTGGATGAAGTGGAGGTAGTTTCTTATGAATGGATGGGGAGAGGGAGAGAACTAGTTGAGGGATGGAGATAGCCAACCAGAGCCATCTTTTTCATTTTTAACAACATTATTAACATGTGCCTTGGTTTTCCATTCCACCTATCTCTAACTCCCTCTCTCTCTACCCACCTCCCTCCCTCTCTCTCTATATCACTCATGACCTCTCTCTCTCTCTCTCTCTCTCTCTCTCTCTCTCTCTCTCTCTAACAGACGCTCTCTCTATCCCTCCCCTCTATGTCTTCCTATCTCTATACCCCTCCTCTATGTGTTTGGTGCAGACCCCCCTCCTCTCCAAGGGCTGTGCGACCTCCCGGTCTTAGGATATTCTCAAGACTGAATTGAAAAACAGTCTTTGATTCCCTACCGGAACCTCCCCTAAACAATTCATAGGTCTTTGCAATTTTTCACCCACCTGCACAAGCACTAAGCGCCAATCTTCTCCATGTGACCACGCCTTGTGACCACACACTTACCCAAAAAAGCACATTGCGATTTTGAGTATCAGCTATATGAGTCAACCGAATCTCCATCTTTCGAACTCCCGAGTCCCGAAATTCCAACAAGGGCCTAGTTCGTACTAGCTCCTCCCTTAATTTCAACCATATGACCTCTCGCTATGACCTAGGGCCAATCCTTCCGAGCACGTCGGGATTTCGCGTATCGAAACTCTTGATGTGATTCACCTCCTTTCCCTCGATACCCGAAATTATGAAAATTTCGGATCAGATCAACGGTCCACAATAGCTCTCCAGCCAATGACTGTGATCAAGTCACAATTTTGCGTTTCACAAATTCTCACAACTCCTCCCTTTGACCTTTCCACTCTGTGAGTCAGCAAAATGATGATCTCTTGCCACGTGTCCCTTCCGATGGATGGTGCTGATGATTACAGGATTTCACAAACTTCACCTTACTTTTTCCAAATCCTTTGTTTTTGCGAAATTCCAATAACTCCTTGCAACTAACCAGTGCGCTACTTCTCCGAGATCTAACGTATTGAAATATTTTGGCTCTTTCTGAATGGATCTTGACCCTTGATCTTGTTCAATATTCAAATTCTTTTCTAAAGGATTTCTCCCACTCAATCCTCCGTACTTGTCCCTTTTTCGAACTTCAACTTCTGCACTTCACCTTTGAACATTTCAATTCTTAAAAACTTATAAAATTTTCTAAGTGTTTCATCTCGAGACTTAAAACCGCTACTCCTCCTGAGCTTCTGGTAAATGAAATTTAAATCTCGCCCCTTAGTGAACACTTTCACTCTGTGTCTTCTTCAAAATATGTTCTGACGCCCTCCTGGTATACTCTGCACTCACCCTCCTGAGCTTTCAAACTTTAACAAAAATTTGTTTCTATATGCACTCCTTGCACTCAATGTGCACACTCTGCATACGAAATTTCCCCGCTATCTCTTCTGAAATTTTAATCGAAAAAGACTTCTTCACACACACTCCTTGTGCTCTGCATGCACTCCTTGCATAATCTTATAGAAGAGAAATAATTGAACTCATTCAATTATTCATTCATTCACTATGAACATCATCCATTCACAAACACATAACAACACAGTCAAACTGTAAACAATATCAACAATGTGTATTTGGGTCAAATTCCTCTGTTATATTCATTCAGAAGAAAACATAATTACATTTGGTTTTCCTTAAAACTATTACAAGAAAACTTGCCTAAGGACCCAAAGATTTTTCGTTCTCCTTCCTCCTACCTAAATACTATTTCATACTGTTCAAGCGGTTACCTACTCCATTAATGCAGCCTAATGACTAATATCCCACACCTGTAATATATTATAGTCATGTAAAGGATTTACAATTGTTCTGTCATTTCAAATGGTGGCTCGACTTTACATACAGTTAATAAAATAACAAGAAAATCAAAAAGATCTTCACACCACCACCAAGCTGTTTAAGGTCGGTTTGGCTCCTCCGATGTGTTGAGGTGTCGATTCTGATTCCACATCTGCTTCCTTTTGATGTGATTGTGATGCTCCTGCATCATACTCCTCTAGCCAAAAATATTCATGGACTCATGTCCATGAGCTATCGTACTGTTTTGCCATGTTTCAAAATATCAGGTTCAGTTACCCAACTCGAATCTCCCACAGGGTGATCCTTCCACTTTACCAAATATTCAGGATACGTTTTTCTTTTAGTTTTCCTTCCAACTCTCTGTTATAAAATTTTCTCCATATGAGGTTTTTCTACTATAGGCATCTGTTCTTCCCATTGATTTTTTTCTTGATCATCCAATTCTCCTATGTCATCTCTGTTTTAAGGATACAAATCTTCAACATTGAATATCGGTGATATCCCAACATTATCTGGCCACTCAATTTCATAAGAATTTGCTGCAAATTTTCTAAGGATATTGCATGGTCCTATCTTTTTCATCTTCAACTTATTATATGTTCTTCTTGGAAACCTTTCCTTCCTCAAATGAGATAAAAATTCATCTCCCACTTCAAATTGAACTTCCCTTCTTTTCTGATCAACTCTATCCTTATACTTTTGATTACTATCTTGTATCTGCCTCCTAACTTGATCATGAAGTCTTTTCATTTCTATAGAAAAATATTTTGCTCCAGCGCTCATGAATTCATCTTGTTTCAGTTCTCTCAATTCTACAACCCCTCTCGGTTGTCTTCCATATACTATCTCGAATGGAATTTTTGCAATACTTCTATTAACTGAATTGTTAAATGCAAATTCTGCTTGTGCCAGAATATGATCCCACTTACAACCTTGTTCAATGACTAAATTCCTTAACAAATTTCCCAGACTCCTATTAACCACTTCAGTCTGTTCCTCTATCTGAGGGTGATATGTTGAACTAAAAGATAGATTATCTCCCATCCTCTTCCATAAATTCCTCCAAAAGTGTCCCACAAACTTAGTATCCCTGTCTAAAACTATGCTTTTGGGCAATCCATGTAGTCTCACAACTTCTCTGAAAAACAAATTGGCTATGTGTGTAGTGACATTTGTTTTCTGGCATGGTATGAAATGTGCCATATTGGAAAATATATCAACCACAACAAATATGGAATCACTTCCCTTCTAGGTTCTAGGTAATCCCAATACAAAATCCATACTAATTTCATCCCAAGGCCTTTTTGGAATAGGCAATGGTTGATACAAACCAGTGTTTTGTCTCTTTCATTTTGCATGTTGACAAATCTTACATCGATCTACAAATTTCTTCACATATTCCCTCATACCTGGCCAATGATACAAACTATTCAGTTGTGCAAATGTTTTTTCGTGACCAAAATGTCCAGCTAAACCTCCACTATGTTTTTCTTTCAACAAATTATCTCTCATTGAACATCTTGGTATGCACAATTGGCTTCCTTTAAACAACAATCCATCCTGGATAAAATATTATGACCATGAGTTGTTATCCCTCAACAAAGGATTTCCATATGCTTCATAAGCCTCCTTAAAATTTGAATCTTCCTGATACATTTCCTTAAGGTGCTCAAACCCTAATGTCTTCACTTGAAATTCTTGTATAACCAAATTTCTCCTACTCAAAGCATCTGCAACTTTGTTAGCACTTCCAGAAATATGTTTAAGGACAAAAGTAAAATTCTTCATGAATTCTACCCACTTAGCATGTCTCTGATTCAACTTCTCTTGCCTAGTAATAAATTGCAAAGCTTGATTATCACTATACAAGACAAGTGCTTTTGGAATTAAATAATGTCTCCATTTTTTCAAAGATTGAATCACTGCATAAAATTCCTTGTCATATGTTGAATATTTCTACTTAGCATCATTCAACTTCTCACTGAAATAAGAAACCGGCCTATTATCTTGACTCAAAACTGCTCCAATGGCTATTCCACTTGCATCACACCTCACTTGAAATGTCTTTCCAAAATCTAGTAAAACTAGAAATGACTGCTCTGTTATCTTCTTTTTCAATACTTTGAAGATTTTTTCAACCTCCTCTATCCAATTAAGAGACTTATGTTTTGTCTTCACGGTGTCCATCATGGGTGCACATATACCACTAAAATTTCTGATAAAATTTCTATAAAAACTTACTAAACCATGAAAACTTCTCACCTAAAATATGCTTGGGTGACGACCATTCTTTGATTGCTCTCACCTTTTCCGGATCCATCTTTAATTCATTTGAAGAGATCACAAAACCCAAATACGTGAGCTCTGTCTTCATAAAAGAACTTTTCTTCAAATTTATTAACAACTTTTCTTGTTGCAATATCCTCATCACTAATGTCAAGTGCTTTAAATGTTCTTCCTCTATTTTGCTGAAAACTAATATATCATCCATATATACAATGGAAAATTTACTTATGAAGTCCTTCAATACTTCATTCATCAATCTCATAAATGTACTTGGAGCATTTTTCAATCCAAATGGAATGACTATCCATTCAAAAAAACCTTCATTTGTCTTGAATGTTGTTTTCCATTCATCTCACTCTCTCATTCTTATCTGATGATATCCACTCTTCAAGTCTATTTTTGAAAAATAGCTTTCTCCACTCAAAAAATCCATCAAATCATCCATCCCGGGTAAAGGAAATCCATACTTGATAGTTATCTTGTTGATGGCTCTAGAATATGTACACATTCTCCATCCCCCATTCTTTTTTGGACTTAATACAGTTGGCACTGCACATGGTCTTAGACTTTACCTGACTAAACCTTTATCCAAAAACTCTTGAACTTGCTTCTTAACCTCTTCATTCTCTCGGGGTGTCAATCGATATGCTTCTTTGTTTGGTAAACTGGCTCTTGGAATCAAGTCAATATGGTGGCTAATACTCCTAATAGGTGGTAATGAGTGAGGTAACTCATCCACTACTATGTCAGCAAAATTCTCCAACAATTCTTGGATTTCTTCAGGTAAATCATCCACATAAGTATTGGTAAGGATAACTCTTGGTTTCCTTACTACAACAAATTGCATTTCCCGATATTTCTTGATCTCCTTCAAGAGTTCCTTCCCACTCATGAGAAGTATTCTTGTGTTGGCTTCTTCCTTTTCTTTCTTCTCTTCTATTGGCAGTAACATGTAGGTTCTACCGTTCTTTTCCAGAGTATAAGTATTTTTCCTCCCATCATGAATAACATTCCTATCAAATTGCCACGGTCTTCCCAACAAAATATGACAAACATCCATGGGAATTACATCACACACAATCTCATTTTTATAGCCTCCTATTTTAAATTCAACTTTTCATTGTTGACTTACCATTACTTGATTTCCTTTCTGCAACCACGATACTTTATATGGACTTGGGTCTGTAGTTGTCTCCAGATCCAACTTCTCCACCATCTCTATTGATACTAAACTATTAATGCTCCCACTTTCTATAACCATCTTACAAACTTTGTCCATTGTCTTACAAGCAGTCCTGAACAACCTCGTTCCCTAAACTCAAACTTCTATTTCTTTCTCTGGCTTTAGAAGAACTTTCTTCATCATAAGATTTTGTCCTCCTTCTGCTGCCTTTGCTTCCACATTCTTCTAGGATTCAAAAATATGTGATTCTCCTCCTCCTTCTCTCTTCCTCTCAGGACATTCCCAAGACATATGCTCTGTCTTTCCACAGGCATAACACTTAACTCCACCTCCTCTACTTCTTCCTCTCCCTCGAGGAAAATAATTTCTCTCACCAAACGGTCTTCTTTGGGAAATTCCTCCTCTTTCAAAATGACCATATGATTTTTCATTCTCATCCTTAGCTTTCGATGCCTTATCATAAACAACTCCCTTACCTCTATTTAAGCCTCTTCTTCTATTTCGCTGAATCTAGTTTCTGGCCAAATTTTCTTCTGCCTTCAGTGCAATTTGATAAGCATCTTCCACGGTCCTCACAGTCATCATGTTGATTTCATCCTAAATTTCATACCTCAAACCATTTATATACCTGGAAACCTTTTCATCATCCTTCTCTCTTTGTCCAGTCCTAATATTCAGCCTATAAATTCTTCTGTATACTCTTTCACTGTCATACCTCTCTATCTCAGGTTTTGCAATTTTCTGAACAACTCTATCTAGTAATCACTAGGTATGAGTTTAGCCTTCAATTTGGCTACCATTCTGTCCCAATTCTTTATCTTTTATTTTCCTTTGCTCCTTCTTTCTGTCCGCAGTTCATCCCACCACAGTGTTGCATGTCCTTTTAATCTCGTGACAACATGTCTCACCTTCCTTCCTTCCTCAACATCTTCATAGTCAAAATACTTATCCAAGGACCTTATCCAGTCCAATAAATCTTCAGCATCCAAGTTACCCTCATACATTGGGACGTCCATATTTTCTCTAGCTCCCAACTTCACAACAACTTTCAGTAAGCGTTCTTGAAAAATATCTTGCTCCACTCAAGCAATCCATCAAATCATCCATTCTGGGTAAAGGAAATCTATACCTAATAGTTATTTTTTTGATGGCTCTAGAATCTATACACATTCTCCATCCCCCATCCTTTTTTGGACTTAATACAATTGGCACATCACGTGGGCTTAGACTTTCCCTAACTAAACCTTTATCCAACAACTCCTGAACTTGATTATTAACCTCTTCATTCTCTCGGGGTGTTAATCGATATGCTTCTTTGTTTGGTAAACTGGCTCCTGGAATCAAGTCAATATGGTGACTAATACTCCTAATAGGTGGTAATGAGTGAGGCAACTCATCCACTACTATGTCAGCAAAATTCTCCAAAAATTCTTGGATTTCTTCAGGTAAATCATCCACATAAGTATTGGTAAGGATAACTCTTGGTTTCCTTACTACAACAAATTTCATTTCCCGATATTTCTTGATCTCCTTCAAGGTTTCCTTCCCACTCATGAAAAGTATTCTTGTGCTGACTTCTTCCTTTTCTTTCTTCTCTTCTATTGGTAGTAACATGTGGGTTCTATCGTTCTTTTCTAGAGTATAAGTATTTTTCCTCCCATCATGAATAACATTCCTATCAAACTACCACGATCTTCCCAACAAAATATGACAAACATCCATGGGAATTACATCACACATAATCTCATATTTATAGCCTCCTATTTCAAATTCAACTTTGCATTGTTGACTTACCATTACTTGATGTCCTTTTTGCAACCACAATACTTTATATGGACTTGGGTGTGCAGTTGTCTCCAGATCCAACTTCTCCACCATCTCTGTTGATACTAAATTATCAATTCTCCCACTATCTATAATCATATTACAAACTTTGTCCTTTGTCTTACAAGCAGTCATGAACAACCTCGTTTGTTGAACTTAATCTTCTATTTATTTCTCTGGCTTTAGAAGAACTTTCCTCGTCATAAGATTTTGTCCTCTTTCTGTTGCCTCTGCTTCCACATTCTTCTGGGCTTCAGAAATATTTGCTTCTCCTCCTCCTTCTCTCTTCCTCTCGGGACATTCTCAAGACATATGTCATGTCTTTCCATAGGCATAACACCTAACTCCACCTCCTCTAATTCTTCCTCTCCCTTGAGGAAAATAATTTCTCCCACCAAACAATCTTCTTTGAGAACTTCCTCCTCTTTCAAAATGATCATATGATTTCTCATTCTCATCCTTATCTTTCGACGCCTTATCATAAACAACTCCATTACCTCTATTTAAGCCTCTACTTTTGTTTTGATGACTCTAGTTTCTGGCCAACTTTTCTTCTTCCTTTAGTGCAATCTCATAAGCATCTTCCATGGTCCTCATAGTCATCATGCTAATTTCATCCTGAATTTCATACCTCAAACCATTTATATACTTGGAAACCTTTTCATCATCCTTCTCTCTTTGTCCAGTCCTAATATTCAACCTATAAAATTCTTGTGTATACTCTTTCACTATCATACCCCTCTGTCTCAGGTTCTGCAATTTTCTGAACAACTCTATCTAGTAATCCCTAGGTATGAATTTAGCCTTTAATTTGGCTACCATTCTGTCCCAATTCTTTATATTCAATTTTCCTTTGCTCCTTATTTTTGTTTGCAGTTCATCCCACCACAGTGTTGCGTGTCATTTTAATATCGTGACAACATGTCTCACCTTCCTTCCTTCCTCGACATCTTCATAGTCGAAATACTTATCCAGGGACCTTATCCAGTCCAATAAATCTTTGGCATCCAAGTTACCTTCATACATTGGGACATCCATCTTTGCTCTAGCTCCCAACTTCAAAACAACTTTCAGTAAGCGTTCTTCATCCGAATCTTCCCCTATAACTTCTTCAATATCTATTTCTTCGCTTTCTGCATCACTAACATCTCCAGCGGTAGATGTTCTCCTTTGCATTGCTTCCATCACTTCCAACCTTCTGCGAAGTTCTCTCACTTCTCTTCCTATAACACGGTTTTCCATAGGTGGTCCTGTGCGTATCCTCGACGACATCGCTTCAACTATTTCCAACACACTGAGTTCAACTTTAGATCTTTTTCAGTCTTTGATACCACTTGGTGCAGACCCCCCTCCTCTCCAAGGGTTGCACGACCTCTCGGTCTTAGGATATTCTCAAGACTGAATTGAAAACAGTCTTCGATTCCATGCTGGAACCTCCCCTAAACAATCCACAGGTCTTTGCAAATTTTCAACCACGTGCATAAGCACTAAGCGTGAGTCTTCTCCATGTGACCATGCCTTGTGACCACACGCCTACCCAAAAAATCACGTCATGATTTCGCGTATCGTCTATATGAGTCAACTGACTCTCCATCTTTCGAACTCCCGAGTCTCGGAATTCCAAAAAGGGCCTAGTTCGTACTAGCTCCTCCCTTAACTTCAACCATATGACTTATCGCTATGACCTGGGGCTAATCCTTCCAAGCGCGTCAGGATTTTGTGTATCAGAACTCTCGATGTGATTCACCTCTATTCTCCTGATACCCAAAATTACAAAAAAATTGGATCAGATCAATGATCCACAATAGCTCTCCATCCAATGGTTGTGATCAAGTCGCGATTTCGCATTTCACGAATTCTCACAACTCCGCCCTTTGACCTTTCCACTCTGTGAGTTAGAGAAATGCTGATCTCTTGCCACATGTCCCTTTTGATGGACGGTCCTGATGATTTTGGGATTTCACGAACTTCACCCTACTTCTTCCAAATCCTTTGTTTTTGTGAAATTTTGATAACTCCTTGCAATTAACCAGTGTGCTACTTCTCCAAGATCTAACGACTTGAAATATTTCAGCTCTTTCTGAATGGATCTTGACCCTCGATCTTGTCCAATCTTCAAATTCTTTTCCAAAGGATTTCTCCCACTCAATCCTCTGTACTTGTCCTTTTTTGAACTTCAACTTCTGCGCTTCACCTTTGAACAATTCAATTCTTAAAAACTTAGAAACTTTTCTAAGTGTTTCCTCTCGAGACTTAAAACCGCTACTCCTCCTGAGCTTCTGGTAAATGAAATTTAAATCTCACCCCTTAGCGAACACTTTCACTCTGTGTCTTCTTCAAAAGACGTTCTGACGCCCTCCTAGCATACTCTGCACTTAGCCTCCCGAGCTTTCAAACTTTAACACAAATTTATTTCTATACGCACTCATTGCGCTCAATATGCACACTCTGCATATGAAATTTCCACGCTATCTCTTTTGAGATTTTAGTCGAAAAAGACTTCTTCACTTGCACTCCTTGCACTCTGCATGCACTCCTTGCATAATATTACATAAGAGAAACAATTGAACTCGTTTAATTATTCATTCATTCACTATGAACATCATCCATTCACAAACACATAACAACACAATCAAACTGTAAACAATATCAAAACTGTGTATTTGGTTCAATTTCCTATGTTCTATTCATTCAGAAGAAAACATAATTACAGTCGGTTTTCCTTAAAACTATTAC
>ML778067.1:1033805-1044007 GCA_009831015.1 Picea engelmannii
ATATCTCTCTACCCCCCTCTTTGTCTTCCTCTCTCTCTCTCTCTACCCACATATCTTTGTTCCTCTCTCTCCCTCTCACACTCTCACACACTCTCTCATATATCACATGTGAGTAATTTAAATTACTTCATCTCTATTAATAATGTTCACAAATTATTCTCATCAAAGAAATCGCAGTGCCTAAAATAATAGAAAATAAGTCAAAAAATAATAATAACAACATTGCTATCATGTGCTTTAGTTGGGTGTGGGGGGGACTAGGTTAATCTAGTTAGATATAGGCAGGGCCTAGTGTTAGATATGTTTTGGGATGAAGTGGAGGTAGGTTCTTATGAATGGATGGGGAGAGGGAGAGAACTAGTTGAGGGATGGAGATAGCCAACCAGAGTCATCTTTTTCATTTTTAACAACATTATTAACATGTGCCTTGGTTTTCCATTCCACCTATCTCTAACTCCCTCTCACTCTACCCATCTCCCTCCCTCTCTCTCTATATCACTCATGAACTCTCTCTCTCTCTCTCTCTCTCTCTCTCTCTCTCTCTCTCTCTCTAACAGACACTCTCTCTATCCCTCCCCTCTATGTCTTCTTATCTCTATACCCCTCCTCTATGTCTTTGGTGTAGACCCCCCTCCTCTCCAAGGGCTGTGCGACCTCCCGGTCTTAGGATATTCTCAAGACTGAATTGAAAAATAGTCTTCTATTCCCTACCAGAACCTCCCCTAAACAATCCATAGGTCTTTGCAAATTTTCACCCACCTGCACAAGCACTAAGCGCCAATCTTCTCCATTTGACCACGCCTTGTGACCACACACTTACCCAAAAAATCACATCGCGATTTTGCGTATCAGCTATATGAGTCAACCAAATCTCCATCTTTTGAACTCCCGAGTCACAAAATTCCAACAAGGGCCTAGTTCGTACTAGCTCCTCCCTTAATTTCAACCATATGACCTCTCGCTATGGCCTAGGGCCAATCCTTCCAAGCACGTTGGGATTTCGCGTATCGAAACTCCCGATGTGATTCACCTCCTTTCCCCTGATACCCGAAATTATGAAAATTTCGGATCAGATCAACGGTCCACAATAGCTCTCCAGCCAATGACTGTGATCAAGTCGCAATTTTGCGTTTCACAAATTCTCACAACTCTGCCCTTTGACCTTTCCACTCTATGAGTCAAAAAAATGCTGATCTCTTGCCACGTGCCCCTTCCAATGGATGGTCCTGATGATTTCAGGATTTCACGAACTTCACCTTACTTCTTCCAAATCCTTTATTTTTGTGAAATTCCAATAACTCCTTGCAACTAACCAGTGCGCTACTTCTCCGAGAACTAACGTCTTGAAATATTTTGGCTCTTTTTGAATGGATCTTGACCCTTTATCTTGTTCAATCTTCAAATTCTTTTCTAAAGGATTTCTCCCACTCAATCCTCCGTACTTGTCCCTTTTTCGAACTTCAACTTCTGCGCTTCACCTTTGAACACTTCAATTCTTAAAAACTTATAAATTTTTCTAAGTGTTTCATCTCGAGACTTAAAACCGCTACTCCTCCTGAGCTTCTAGTAAATGAAATTTAAATCTCGCCCCTTAGTGAACACTTTCACTCCGTGTCTTCTTCAAAAGATGTTTTGACTCCCTCTTGGTATACTCTGCACTCACCGTCCTGAGCTTTCAAACTTTAACAAAAATTTGTTTCTATATGCACTCCTTGCACTCAATATGCACACTCTGCATATGAAATTTCCCCGCTATCTCTTCTGAAATTTTAGTCGAAAAAGACTTCTTCACACACACTCCTTGTGCTCTACATGCACTCCTTGCATAATCTTATAGAAGAGAAATAATTGAACTCATTCAATTATTCATTCATTCACTATGAACATCATCCATTCACAAACACATAACAACACAGTCAAACTGTAAACAATATCAACAATGTGTATTTGGGTCAAATTCCTCTGTTATATTCATTCAGAAGAAAACATAATTACATTTGGTTTTCCTTAAAACTATTACAAGAAAACTTGCCTAAGGACCCAAAGATTTTTCGTTCTCCTTCCTCCTACCTAAATACTATTTCATACTGTTCAAGCGGTTACCTACTCCATTAATGCAGCCTAATGACTAATATCCCACACCTGTAATATATTATAGTCATGTAAAGGATTTACAATTGTTCTGTCATTTCAAATGGTGGCTCGACTTTACATACAGTTAATAAAATAACAAGAAAATCAAAAAGATCTTCACACCACCACCAAGCTGTTTAAGGTCGGTTTGGCTCCTCCGATGTGTTGAGGTGTCGATTCTGATTCCACATCTGCTTCCTTTTGATGTGATTGTGATGCTCCTGCATCATACTCCTCTAGCCAAAAATATTCATGGACTCATGTCCATGAGCTATCGTACTGTTTTGCCATGTTTCAAAATATCAGGTTCAGTTACCCAACTCGAATCTCCCACAGGGTGATCCTTCCACTTTACCAAATATTCAGGATACGTTTTTCTTTTAGTTTTCCTTCCAACTCTCTGTTATAAAATTTTCTCCATATGAGGTTTTTCTACTATAGGCATCTGTTCTTCCCATTGATTTTTTTCTTGATCATCCAATTCTCCTATGTCATCTCTGTTTTAAGGATACAAATCTTCAACATTGAATATCGGTGATATCCCAACATTATCTGGCCACTCAATTTCATAAGAATTTGCTGCAAATTTTCTAAGGATATTGCATGGTCCTATCTTTTTCATCTTCAACTTATTATATGTTCTTCTTGGAAACCTTTCCTTCCTCAAATGAGATAAAAATTCATCTCCCACTTCAAATTGAACTTCCCTTCTTTTCTGATCAACTCTATCCTTATACTTTTGATTACTATCTTGTATCTGCCTCCTAACTTGATCATGAAGTCTTTTCATTTCTATAGAAAAATATTTTGCTCCAGCGCTCATGAATTCATCTTGTTTCAGTTCTCTCAATTCTACAACCCCTCTCGGTTGTCTTCCATATACTATCTCGAATGGAATTTTTGCAATACTTCTATTAACTGAATTGTTAAATGCAAATTCTGCTTGTGCCAGAATATGATCCCACTTACAACCTTGTTCAATGACTAAATTCCTTAACAAATTTCCCAGACTCCTATTAACCACTTCAGTCTGTTCCTCTATCTGAGGGTGATATGTTGAACTAAAAGATAGATTATCTCCCATCCTCTTCCATAAATTCCTCCAAAAGTGTCCCACAAACTTAGTATCCCTGTCTAAAACTATGCTTTTGGGCAATCCATGTAGTCTCACAACTTCTCTGAAAAACAAATTGGCTATGTGTGTAGTGACATTTGTTTTCTGGCATGGTATGAAATGTGCCATATTGGAAAATATATCAACCACAACAAATATGGAATCACTTCCCTTCTAGGTTCTAGGTAATCCCAATACAAAATCCATACTAATTTCATCCCAAGGCCTTTTTGGAATAGGCAATGGTTGATACAAACCAGTGTTTTGTCTCTTTCATTTTGCATGTTGACAAATCTTACATCGATCTACAAATTTCTTCACATATTCCCTCATACCTGGCCAATGATACAAACTATTCAGTTGTGCAAATGTTTTTTCGTGACCAAAATGTCCAGCTAAACCTCCACTATGTTTTTCTTTCAACAAATTATCTCTCATTGAACATCTTGGTATGCACAATTGGCTTCCTTTAAACAACAATCCATCCTGGATAAAATATTATGACCATGAGTTGTTATCCCTCAACAAAGGATTTCCATATGCTTCATAAGCCTCCTTAAAATTTGAATCTTCCTGATACATTTCCTTAAGGTGCTCAAACCCTAATGTCTTCACTTGAAATTCTTGTATAACCAAATTTCTCCTACTCAAAGCATCTGCAACTTTGTTAGCACTTCCAGAAATATGTTTAAGGACAAAAGTAAAATTCTTCATGAATTCTACCCACTTAGCATGTCTCTGATTCAACTTCTCTTGCCTAGTAATAAATTGCAAAGCTTGATTATCACTATACAAGACAAGTGCTTTTGGAATTAAATAATGTCTCCATTTTTTCAAAGATTGAATCACTGCATAAAATTCCTTGTCATATGTTGAATATTTCTACTTAGCATCATTCAACTTCTCACTGAAATAAGAAACCGGCCTATTATCTTGACTCAAAACTGCTCCAATGGCTATTCCACTTGCATCACACCTCACTTGAAATGTCTTTCCAAAATCTAGTAAAACTAGAAATGACTGCTCTGTTATCTTCTTTTTCAATACTTTGAAGATTTTTTCAACCTCCTCTATCCAATTAAGAGACTTATGTTTTGTCTTCACGGTGTCCATCATGGGTGCACATATACCACTAAAATTTCTGATAAAATTTCTATAAAAACTTACTAAACCATGAAAACTTCTCACCTAAAATATGCTTGGGTGACGACCATTCTTTGATTGCTCTCACCTTTTCCGGATCCATCTTTAATTCATTTGAAGAGATCACAAAACCCAAATACGTGAGCTCTGTCTTCATAAAAGAACTTTTCTTCAAATTTATTAACAACTTTTCTTGTTGCAATATCCTCATCACTAATGTCAAGTGCTTTAAATGTTCTTCCTCTATTTTGCTGAAAACTAATATATCATCCATATATACAATGGAAAATTTACTTATGAAGTCCTTCAATACTTCATTCATCAATCTCATAAATGTACTTGGAGCATTTTTCAATCCAAATGGAATGACTATCCATTCAAAAAAACCTTCATTTGTCTTGAATGTTGTTTTCCATTCATCTCACTCTCTCATTCTTATCTGATGATATCCACTCTTCAAGTCTATTTTTGAAAAATAGCTTTCTCCACTCAAAAAATCCATCAAATCATCCATCCCGGGTAAAGGAAATCCATACTTGATAGTTATCTTGTTGATGGCTCTAGAATATGTACACATTCTCCATCCCCCATTCTTTTTTGGACTTAATACAGTTGGCACTGCACATGGTCTTAGACTTTACCTGACTAAACCTTTATCCAAAAACTCTTGAACTTGCTTCTTAACCTCTTCATTCTCTCGGGGTGTCAATCGATATGCTTCTTTGTTTGGTAAACTGGCTCTTGGAATCAAGTCAATATGGTGGCTAATACTCCTAATAGGTGGTAATGAGTGAGGTAACTCATCCACTACTATGTCAGCAAAATTCTCCAACAATTCTTGGATTTCTTCAGGTAAATCATCCACATAAGTATTGGTAAGGATAACTCTTGGTTTCCTTACTACAACAAATTGCATTTCCCGATATTTCTTGATCTCCTTCAAGAGTTCCTTCCCACTCATGAGAAGTATTCTTGTGTTGGCTTCTTCCTTTTCTTTCTTCTCTTCTATTGGCAGTAACATGTAGGTTCTACCGTTCTTTTCCAGAGTATAAGTATTTTTCCTCCCATCATGAATAACATTCCTATCAAATTGCCACGGTCTTCCCAACAAAATATGACAAACATCCATGGGAATTACATCACACACAATCTCATTTTTATAGCCTCCTATTTTAAATTCAACTTTTCATTGTTGACTTACCATTACTTGATTTCCTTTCTGCAACCACGATACTTTATATGGACTTGGGTCTGTAGTTGTCTCCAGATCCAACTTCTCCACCATCTCTATTGATACTAAACTATTAATGCTCCCACTTTCTATAACCATCTTACAAACTTTGTCCATTGTCTTACAAGCAGTCCTGAACAACCTCGTTCCCTAAACTCAAACTTCTATTTCTTTCTCTGGCTTTAGAAGAACTTTCTTCATCATAAGATTTTGTCCTCCTTCTGCTGCCTTTGCTTCCACATTCTTCTAGGATTCAAAAATATGTGATTCTCCTCCTCCTTCTCTCTTCCTCTCAGGACATTCCCAAGACATATGCTCTGTCTTTCCACAGGCATAACACTTAACTCCACCTCCTCTACTTCTTCCTCTCCCTCGAGGAAAATAATTTCTCTCACCAAACGGTCTTCTTTGGGAAATTCCTCCTCTTTCAAAATGACCATATGATTTTTCATTCTCATCCTTAGCTTTCGATGCCTTATCATAAACAACTCCCTTACCTCTATTTAAGCCTCTTCTTCTATTTCGCTGAATCTAGTTTCTGGCCAAATTTTCTTCTGCCTTCAGTGCAATTTGATAAGCATCTTCCACGGTCCTCACAGTCATCATGTTGATTTCATCCTAAATTTCATACCTCAAACCATTTATATACCTGGAAACCTTTTCATCATCCTTCTCTCTTTGTCCAGTCCTAATATTCAGCCTATAAATTCTTCTGTATACTCTTTCACTGTCATACCTCTCTATCTCAGGTTTTGCAATTTTCTGAACAACTCTATCTAGTAATCACTAGGTATGAGTTTAGCCTTCAATTTGGCTACCATTCTGTCCCAATTCTTTATCTTTTATTTTCCTTTGCTCCTTCTTTCTGTCCGCAGTTCATCCCACCACAGTGTTGCATGTCCTTTTAATCTCGTGACAACATGTCTCACCTTCCTTCCTTCCTCAACATCTTCATAGTCAAAATACTTATCCAAGGACCTTATCCAGTCCAATAAATCTTCAGCATCCAAGTTACCCTCATACATTGGGACGTCCATATTTTCTCTAGCTCCCAACTTCACAACAACTTTCAGTAAGCGTTCTTGAAAAATATCTTGCTCCACTCAAGCAATCCATCAAATCATCCATTCTGGGTAAAGGAAATCTATACCTAATAGTTATTTTTTTGATGGCTCTAGAATCTATACACATTCTCCATCCCCCATCCTTTTTTGGACTTAATACAATTGGCACATCACGTGGGCTTAGACTTTCCCTAACTAAACCTTTATCCAACAACTCCTGAACTTGATTATTAACCTCTTCATTCTCTCGGGGTGTTAATCGATATGCTTCTTTGTTTGGTAAACTGGCTCCTGGAATCAAGTCAATATGGTGACTAATACTCCTAATAGGTGGTAATGAGTGAGGCAACTCATCCACTACTATGTCAGCAAAATTCTCCAAAAATTCTTGGATTTCTTCAGGTAAATCATCCACATAAGTATTGGTAAGGATAACTCTTGGTTTCCTTACTACAACAAATTTCATTTCCCGATATTTCTTGATCTCCTTCAAGGTTTCCTTCCCACTCATGAAAAGTATTCTTGTGCTGACTTCTTCCTTTTCTTTCTTCTCTTCTATTGGTAGTAACATGTGGGTTCTATCGTTCTTTTCTAGAGTATAAGTATTTTTCCTCCCATCATGAATAACATTCCTATCAAACTACCACGATCTTCCCAACAAAATATGACAAACATCCATGGGAATTACATCACACATAATCTCATATTTATAGCCTCCTATTTCAAATTCAACTTTGCATTGTTGACTTACCATTACTTGATGTCCTTTTTGCAACCACAATACTTTATATGGACTTGGGTGTGCAGTTGTCTCCAGATCCAACTTCTCCACCATCTCTGTTGATACTAAATTATCAATTCTCCCACTATCTATAATCATATTACAAACTTTGTCCTTTGTCTTACAAGCAGTCATGAACAACCTCGTTTGTTGAACTTAATCTTCTATTTATTTCTCTGGCTTTAGAAGAACTTTCCTCGTCATAAGATTTTGTCCTCTTTCTGTTGCCTCTGCTTCCACATTCTTCTGGGCTTCAGAAATATTTGCTTCTCCTCCTCCTTCTCTCTTCCTCTCGGGACATTCTCAAGACATATGTCATGTCTTTCCATAGGCATAACACCTAACTCCACCTCCTCTAATTCTTCCTCTCCCTTGAGGAAAATAATTTCTCCCACCAAACAATCTTCTTTGAGAACTTCCTCCTCTTTCAAAATGATCATATGATTTCTCATTCTCATCCTTATCTTTCGACGCCTTATCATAAACAACTCCATTACCTCTATTTAAGCCTCTACTTTTGTTTTGATGACTCTAGTTTCTGGCCAACTTTTCTTCTTCCTTTAGTGCAATCTCATAAGCATCTTCCATGGTCCTCATAGTCATCATGCTAATTTCATCCTGAATTTCATACCTCAAACCATTTATATACTTGGAAACCTTTTCATCATCCTTCTCTCTTTGTCCAGTCCTAATATTCAACCTATAAAATTCTTGTGTATACTCTTTCACTATCATACCCCTCTGTCTCAGGTTCTGCAATTTTCTGAACAACTCTATCTAGTAATCCCTAGGTATGAATTTAGCCTTTAATTTGGCTACCATTCTGTCCCAATTCTTTATATTCAATTTTCCTTTGCTCCTTATTTTTGTTTGCAGTTCATCCCACCACAGTGTTGCGTGTCATTTTAATATCGTGACAACATGTCTCACCTTCCTTCCTTCCTCGACATCTTCATAGTCGAAATACTTATCCAGGGACCTTATCCAGTCCAATAAATCTTTGGCATCCAAGTTACCTTCATACATTGGGACATCCATCTTTGCTCTAGCTCCCAACTTCAAAACAACTTTCAGTAAGCGTTCTTCATCCGAATCTTCCCCTATAACTTCTTCAATATCTATTTCTTCGCTTTCTGCATCACTAACATCTCCAGCGGTAGATGTTCTCCTTTGCATTGCTTCCATCACTTCCAACCTTCTGCGAAGTTCTCTCACTTCTCTTCCTATAACACGGTTTTCCATAGGTGGTCCTGTGCGTATCCTCGACGACATCGCTTCAACTATTTCCAACACACTGAGTTCAACTTTAGATCTTTTTCAGTCTTTGATACCACTTGGTGCAGACCCCCCTCCTCTCCAAGGGTTGCACGACCTCTCGGTCTTAGGATATTCTCAAGACTGAATTGAAAACAGTCTTCGATTCCATGCTGGAACCTCCCCTAAACAATCCACAGGTCTTTGCAAATTTTCAACCACGTGCATAAGCACTAAGCGTGAGTCTTCTCCATGTGACCATGCCTTGTGACCACACGCCTACCCAAAAAATCACGTCATGATTTCGCGTATCGTCTATATGAGTCAACTGACTCTCCATCTTTCGAACTCCCGAGTCTCGGAATTCCAAAAAGGGCCTAGTTCGTACTAGCTCCTCCCTTAACTTCAACCATATGACTTATCGCTATGACCTGGGGCTAATCCTTCCAAGCGCGTCAGGATTTTGTGTATCAGAACTCTCGATGTGATTCACCTCTATTCTCCTGATACCCAAAATTACAAAAAAATTGGATCAGATCAATGATCCACAATAGCTCTCCATCCAATGGTTGTGATCAAGTCGCGATTTCGCATTTCACGAATTCTCACAACTCCGCCCTTTGACCTTTCCACTCTGTGAGTTAGAGAAATGCTGATCTCTTGCCACATGTCCCTTTTGATGGACGGTCCTGATGATTTTGGGATTTCACGAACTTCACCCTACTTCTTCCAAATCCTTTGTTTTTGTGAAATTTTGATAACTCCTTGCAATTAACCAGTGTGCTACTTCTCCAAGATCTAACGACTTGAAATATTTCAGCTCTTTCTGAATGGATCTTGACCCTCGATCTTGTCCAATCTTCAAATTCTTTTCCAAAGGATTTCTCCCACTCAATCCTCTGTACTTGTCCTTTTTTGAACTTCAACTTCTGCGCTTCACCTTTGAACAATTCAATTCTTAAAAACTTAGAAACTTTTCTAAGTGTTTCCTCTCGAGACTTAAAACCGCTACTCCTCCTGAGCTTCTGGTAAATGAAATTTAAATCTCACCCCTTAGCGAACACTTTCACTCTGTGTCTTCTTCAAAAGACGTTCTGACGCCCTCCTAGCATACTCTGCACTTAGCCTCCCGAGCTTTCAAACTTTAACACAAATTTATTTCTATACGCACTCATTGCGCTCAATATGCACACTCTGCATATGAAATTTCCACGCTATCTCTTTTGAGATTTTAGTCGAAAAAGACTTCTTCACTTGCACTCCTTGCACTCTGCATGCACTCCTTGCATAATATTACATAAGAGAAACAATTGAACTCGTTTAATTATTCATTCATTCACTATGAACATCATCCATTCACAAACACATAACAACACAATCAAACTGTAAACAATATCAAAACTGTGTATTTGGTTCAATTTCCTATGTTCTATTCATTCAGAAGAAAACATAATTACAGTCGGTTTTCCTTAAAACTATTAC
>ML778068.1:27151-39357 GCA_009831015.1 Picea engelmannii
AATCATCAATTATAGGCCAATGATACCTTTAGGAGGCCACATGTGATTGTTCAAGGCATTCTTCTTGGCCCTAGATGGATAAATGATTACTTTAGGGCCTAAGGTTCATGTTTCCTCCCCTAACCATGTTCATGGCCCCAAGACCCATACCTAGTTCCAAAAAATGCTAATGGTACCTATATACCTAGTTAGAGGTAAAGGATACCCATGAGAGATCATTTGTGTTGCTTCAAGGTGTCATTCTTGGCACCAAAAGCATAGAATATTCCTTTATGGCCCAAATCTTAGGTTTGTTTTCATGATTGTATCTAGGGTCTAGAGAGTCATACTTAATGTTCAAAAACTCCTAATACTAACTATCCCCATCTGGAGAGCAAGGATACCTTGGAAAGGTCCTTTATGGTGGTTCAACATGTCATTGTTGGCCCTAGATGCCTAGAATATTCCTTTAAGACCTAAGGTGATCCAGATTTAAGTAGGAACACAATGAAATATAGAAATACACATAAACGCAAAGATGCAACGGAAATAAGACTTCATTTCATTAATAACAAATGACTGAAAAATGCTTACAGACGGAATGGAAATAAACTAGCTAGGGTGCTGGTAGCTTATCTCTGAGAAGAGATGTGGTGGCTACTGGCCTCTGAACTGCTTGTTACAATGAAGCTCGAAGGCCTATATATTACTGAGAAACAATGGAAAACCCTAAACATCCAAAAACCCAACCCTAGGAGATGAAACGCCAGAATATGGACCCTGTTGGGGTAAATTGGTACATCAATTTCCCGGGGTCGTAACTTTGGCATACTATCTTCGTTTAACGCACATGATACATCATTAGAAAGATATATCTGAGGACTACACTGTTGATAGCGAATATCAAGTCTAGAATGGACTCATATTCGAAGCATTCACGCCCAAAAAATGTCGTTTAGGGCCTCAAAACAGCTCCGGAAGTTCAGGACCCGAAGAACTGCTAAAAATAGTAAATTGTGCTACAATTAAGGAAACTGAAAAACTGAAAGAAACAATGGTGTGGGTCCAAGTGGAATAGGCAAGTGGCCACCAATATTCACCTGGATCAATCCTTCCCCCTTAGGAAGCAATGGTCCCCATTGCATTGAGTTCCTCCATGAGATGAGGAAACTTCTGCTGATCTTGGTCCCTGGTGAGCCACTTTCCCTGGTGAAGGAGTTGGCCTGCTTTGACAACTCAATATAGTTGGATCCTCTGTTGTCGGGTGTTCTTGATTTGTGTGTCCATAATTCAATTAGTTGTGTCTTGTTCCATGCAATCTGATTTTAACTCTGTTGGTGTGAGTTGTTCTGCCATGTCGAATGTGTCTAGTAGAGGTGGAAAGTAGGGCTGAAGGTGGTCCACATTGAGCATTGGGTGCAGAACAAGGAATGGTGGAATACCGAGATCAAAGGCATTGTCCCCTACAGCCTTGGTGATGGTGTATGGCCCATATCGGAGCAGGGCGAGGGAATCTTACGGTAGGGTCCAACGAGGCGCTCCTTTTGCAAATGTAGCCACACTTTGTCACCCACCTAGAAGTTGTGTGGCACCCGATGTTGATCATGTCGTTGCTTGTACTTAACATTGGCTCTGTCCAAGATGTCATGAACTTGTTGGTAGATGTGCTAAATGCGCTCAATGAAGTTGTTTACCTTGTCAGCCTCAGACTGGACATGGGCTGAATCTGCCCGAGTAGCTGCAAATGGCATGGCTACATCAATGGGACATAGTGGCTGGAATCCCAAGCCCACTTGAAAGGGGATGTGGCTAGTTGACCTATGGAGAGCCTAGTTGTAGCTGTGTTGTACATAGGGGAGTCTCTCAGCCCATGTGCATGGATGCTTTGAGTTGTACATGTGTAGAATGTGTACAATCATCCAGTTGACGACCTATGTTTGGCCATCAGTTTGCGGATGGAAAGTTGTGGACTTGGTGAGATTGGTGTCCAACATCGACTAGAGGCTGGACCAAAATGTACTGAGGAACTTGTTGTCCCAATTTGAGATGATAGACTGTGGGATCCCAAAGTGTACCCACACTCTTTCAAAGAAGAGTTTAGCAGTGGCTTCTACTGTGATATTCTTCTTGTAGGCCATCATAATGGACATCTTTGAGAATCGGTTGACAACCACAAAAACACAGTCATTTCCATGCTTAGTAGAAGGAAGGCCCGACATGTAATCCATAGAGATGGATTCCCAAGGTCGACTGGGGGTAGGAAGCAGAGTATAGAGGCCTTGATTCTTGATGGTCGGTTTGGCAATGGCACAAGCAGTGCAGCACTTGATGTACTTCCCGACATCATGTCGAAGGTTCGACCAATAGAAATAATTTTGCAGTACTTCCATGGTTTTCTTGACCCCGAAATGCCCAGCGACCTGACTGTATTGCGCCTCCCAAATCATCTTGGCACACTCTCTTGAAGGAAAACAAAGGTGTCCTAGGTGACAAAGCAGGGCATCCTGGAGGTGAAAATTGGGAACTTGCTTACCCTCCAAGAGTGTATTGTATGTGTGGTCGAATTCTGGATCACTTGTGTAGAGAAGCGGCCAATTAGAAGTCTCGTGCCCACAAGAGTTGAGCACAGTGGTTAGCGCCACGATGGGTGGTCGACTGAGGCTATGTGCAACATTATTGGTGCTGCCTTTCTTGTACTTAATGTTCAAATGAAACTGTTGCAGGTATGTGGACCACTTCTGATGGTGATCATTCTGCAACTTCCCTTGTGTTTGTATGAACGGGGTCGGTGGTCTGTGTGGATGACCATTTCCTTTCCTAAAATGTAATGCTTCCATTGCCAACAAGCTTGCACAATGGAATACATTTCTTTATCATAAGTGGGATACTTCTAGACTGTGTCGGAAAGTGTCTCACTGTGATATGCCACTGGATGCCCATGTTGAGTAAGGACTGCCCCAATGGCATAGTCAGAGGCATCTGTCTCGATCTCAAATGGTTGTTGCAAGTCTGGTAATGTGAGCACTAGTGCAGAGCAGAGGTGATGCTTCAACTCCCCGAATGCCTTCTGTTGAGATTCAGACCAAAATAATTTTTCTATAGCTCCTCCCTTGGTGACTTGACTCAAGGGCCAAGTGATATGAGAGAATCCCAACACAAACCTACAGTAGAAATTGGCAAGACCTAAAAAGTTACGGAGCTCTGTTAGTGTGGTTGGGGCTGGTCAATCCTGAATGACTTGGATCTTTGCTGGATCCACATGCACCCCCCGCTCATCAATAATGTATCCCATATACTAAACTTGGGTCATGCCAAAGGTGCATTTCTCCAAATTGGCACACAACTTGTGTTGTCGCAGTGTTTGGAGGACCTGTCGAATGTGGTGGAGGTGCTCTTCCCAAGTCTGGTTGAAGATCAGAATGTCATCCAAGTACACCACTAAAAATGAGTTGGTGAATGGCCGTAGGATGTCATCGATTAGCCTCATGAAGGTTGCAGGGGCATTCGTCAACCTGAATGGCATGACCAACCATTCCAAAAGGCCCTCCTTGGATTCGAAGGTAGTCTTCTACACATCAGAGGATACGATTGGTACCTGGTGATACCCAGACTTCAAGTCGATCTTGCTGAAATAATTTTCCCCCTTGAGTTGGTCCAGAAGGTCATCAGTTTGTGGGATCGGGTACCTATTCCGAACAGTGATCTTGTTCAGTGTCCGATAGTCAATGCAAAGTCTCCAAGTCCCATCCTTCTTCTGCACCAACACGATCGGGCTCCCACAGGGTGATGAACTCGGTCGGATGTGACCTTTCTACAACAGTTCCTGAATCTGCCTCTTGATTTCGTCATTCTCCAGAATAGAGCACCAATAGATGGGTCCATTGGGTAGCGGCGCACCTAGGGTCAGATCGATGGGGTGCTTGACTTGGCAGTGTAGAGGCCCCCTTGTGGGGGAGGTGAAGATGTCCTCTTACTCCTCCACGACCTTATCCATCTGTTGTTTTCATGCAGCGGGGCCCTGTCTGGAGGTCATTGCCACAGTCTTACTCTTTCCCTGAGGGTGGATCATCAGGAAAACAAATTTCCTGGTTTTGGAAATGAGCTTACTGCATTGTTTTGCAGTAACCAAAGAGATGGTGGTAGGTGGTGCTATCTTCGGTATCCTGTACAGCTTATTGTCCAAGGTGATAATAACAGCATGAGGCCTGGATTCATACACAACATGTTGCTTCCACAAGTACGGTTGGCCTAATAATACATCAGAAACATCAAGAGGAGCAATGTCACATAATACCTCATCTATGAAGGGCTTGATGTTGTAGGGAAGGCGACATTGTTGGCTGACGCGGAGGTCTTGTCCTTGGTGCAACCACCCGATGGTGTATGGTTGTGGGTGTGCTGTGGTCGGCAAGCCCAGCCGCTTCACGACCTCTACCGAGATGAGGTTCTTTTGGCTCTCGCTGTCGACAATGAACTGCAACAGGGAACCCTTTACCCACATCTTGGAATGGAAGAGACGATCTGCCTCCTCTAGATCTTCTGGTTCCTCCTTCTGGATCTTCGTGGTGGCAGCGGTGGCATTGGGCTCCGCATCGATAATATGCTTCTCCCTATCATTCCCCTTGTCGGGTTCCGATTCAGAGTCGGAGCATGCATCCAATTCAGAAGCCTTCAACTCGGCTACCAGTGACTGCTTGGCCCAACACTCACTTGTGTTATGAGTGGAGCTCTTATGGAACTCACACTACTTCCCCGTGTCCTTTTTTGGCTTCGTGGTGTTGTTCTTTTCTTGTGGCTTTGGTGGGTTATCCTGGGCCGCTCCGCCTTGGCTTGGTCCTTTGTTCTACAGTTTGTGGGTACCTTTCCCTTGCTTCTGATTCGCAGACCCAAAGTCTCGCTTTCTCTGTTTGAACTTCTGCTCAATCTTGGCAGCATATCAGTATGCCACACCAAGTGAGGAGATGTCGAGGAACTCCATTTCCTCCTGAATGTATCTGTGTAGACAACTGTGGTACTTTAACACCAAATGTTTCTCTGAATCTTTGATACCCAACTTTGTGCGTAGGGTATGAAACAGATTCGTCATCTCATGCACATCTTGGTCCCTTTGCTGCCGTAGCATAGTCCATTGTATGTATTTGTCCTCATAGCTCCCCACAGGATAATATTGTTCCTTGATGGCATCTCGGAAAGAATTCCAGGTTGTTAGCATCGGAAGTCACTCCTGGATTGTAGCAGGAGCAGAGCCCGATGCCCATCAGCTAATGTCACGATTTGTTTATAAAATGGGCGATCAAATGGAGGTAAACTCAAGAAAACATCATTTCAATTCTGAAACTAGGTCAGGCATGCATGGGCAAGTGAGGTCTTAGATAAACTTCAAACAGTGAGTTAAAATAAGGGTGAGTAGGGGGAAGACTTGTATACAAAGAGTGCAGGGGTCTGTTATAAACATCAAGTTTCTAACAGACTGTGAGAGAAAGCATCCAAAGGCAAGATCTTCTTACATTCAAATGCGGAAAACCAGATAATACAATAATGCAACAATAAATCCCTTATCATAACATAACTGCAACAATTCATGCGAATTAGTCGATCATGAACTCTCTGGTATGAGATGAAAACATAGACGGAGCAGGAAAAATGTTTTTCATAAAACAAGAAATCTCATATACAGATGCACAACCTGAGAACTAGAAAGATTGTTGAAAACTTTACAGTCGGGAGCTTCGCTCTACCATCGATGGATACAAAAATGGCGAAAACGCCTACATATACTCAAAAAAACAACGGAAACAAAATCGAGACGTTGCATTAAAACTTTGCGTCTGCATGGCTGCTGATAATCTGCACCCGCAGTCTTTGACTGGTCGTGCACCTATGGCAGATGCAATCGAACTTCTGACAGTCCCGTAGGCGAATCGACGTGCTCTTAATTCGTTGCCAGGACTTTCCCATTATGGTAGAGACGATGTCTAACCACCACCAACCACCTTAATAACTGCTTCAATGGGATTGAGAATGGCCCGGCCAACTCGGCACCTTTGGGACGTGGAAGACCCCTCACGCTGCCACTTGGATTAACTAAATGGCCTGATGAATATGCGTGGAGGCCAGCGTGAAGGACGGGGTGCATAATGGGAGTGGTGGCGCCAAACTTATGAGGGTGAGATACAAAGTGATGAGGTGTGGGAGATGTGACAGGGGAAGACACGTGGCGGAAGACAATAAGCGGAGGAGGTAGGAGACGGAATGTAATGGGCACATTAAAGCTGACGTAGAAGTGAGTGGGACACATGGCGGGTGGTGAGTGGATGATGAGATGGGGGGAGGGACCACATGGACTAGAAAAAAGGGGAGGTGGACAGATGTCGGAGGATGAGGAAGGGCTAAAGGAAGCGAGCCTCATCGCACAGCCAGGAGGAGAACATATGGCAAGGGGAAGGATGGCACAAATGACTACACGACAGGAAAGGGGCCCACGTTGGTTAAACGCAGAAAGACAGAGGATGTTCGGATTGCCTGTGCATCGTTGATTTGGGTGCTCTAATCGCAGCCTTCAGAGAGATGCGTCCTCGATTCCAGACCCCCCCCTTCCGCTTAAAGGTAGAAAGGCAGGGGGGGGGTCCGGAATTACCTTGCATGCCATTGATCTGGGTGCTCTAATTGTAATCGTTGAGGAGGTGCGCCCTCGATTTCGGACCCCCCCCCTTCCACTTAAAGGTAGAAAGGCGGGGGGGATCCAGAATCCAACGTGTGTCATTGATCCAAGCACTCTAATCCCTGCCATCCAGATTTGATTTCCATTTAAACACAGACACATTTGCATCCCAAACTTAGGACAAGTGGGTTTTTTACCCATTCCTTCGCATTTTACCCCCCTTTACAAGAAATGTCACTAACATTAAGCTCCATGGGGGATAGAGTCATCCCTGTGATGCTGTAAGGACTCTTTTGCAGATTCAGTGCCTTGTTGTTGGGCTATGGAGTCATTTATTAGGATGAAAACAAAAAACAATATTTACAAAAACAAAAGAGCTGACTGCGGCTCACAAAAAACATTTTTTCAAAAAATGCCCATTCACTGGGCCATTAAAAACTTCTTTGCCTTCCAGATCCTCCAACCTATAAGTGTTGTTTGAAAATACTTCAATGATCTTGAAAGGCCCAAACCAAAGGGCATCAAACTTACTCTGCTTGCCCCTATCCTACCTAGGTGCATCCCATTTGGGCACCATATCACCCTGCTCGAAATCTCTCTTCTTGCTCTTCCTATCAAAGGTTTGCTTGATCTTCTGCTGATGATTGTGGGCCCTGTTCATGACCTGTTCCCTGATCTACTGTACTTCCACCATCTGATGAATCCTTTTGACCATATGGTCAGGCTCTCCTTCTAGGTCCTGGAGGAATTTCGCCACAGATACAACGAGCTGAGTAGGGAAAACAACTTTTGTTCCATAAACAAGTTGGAAAGGTGAGATGCCCAGGGAATTCTTTGTTGTTACCCGATCAACCCATAGAACAAATTTGAGCTTTGAATCCCAGGCCCTTTTATTGTCTTCCAGTAATTTCATAATGAGATTGATTAGGCTTTTATTGGAAGATTCTGCCAGTCCATTTCCTTGAGGATAATAGGGAGTAGAGTGAATCAGTGAAATCTCAAACTGTTCACAGAACTTGACCAGAGGCTCAGACCTGAAAGGGGCGGCGTTGTCAGTGACAATTTTGTTAGGACAGCCAAATCTAGCTATGATATCTTCCAGGAAGCTGATAATTACTTTGTGAGAAGTGCTCCTGGTGGGAAAAACTTCTATCCATTTGGTGAAATAATCTGTCATAGTCAAGACCCATCTATGCTGGCCACTTGAGGGAGGATGAATTTCTCCAATGAAGTCCAATCCCCACTACTAAAAGGGTGCTGAAACTACTACATGCTTTAATGGCAGAGATTTGAGCTGCTGCTTTCCTGAGAAATTTTGGCATTTGATGCAAGCTCTGATTTCTCTGCAGACATCAGGGAATAAAGTGGGCCAGTAATACCCATCCCAGAGGATCTTATGAGCTGTGGTCTTCCAGAAATGATGACCTTTGCAAAGACCGCTATGGAAATCAAACATAACCTTCTGGGCCTCTTGCGGGTCCATACACCTTAAAAATACCCCTAGAGGGTCTTCCCAGTACAAGGCTTGGCCAATGAGGCAATATCTGACTGCTTTGAGCTTTAAATCTCTTGCCTTGCTTTTTCCCATTCCATCAGGAGGCTTCAATTCTTGAAGAAAGTACAAGATATCCTGGTACTAGGGGCATGCTTCTAGGGATAAGGCATTCTGAGAATTCTTACTGGATGATTCGACTTGCGGATTTTCTGAACAGGCGTTGATGAAACTAATCCCCAAAGTTTTGCAATTTGATTCAGCTAACAGCTTGGCTAAAGCCTGCCCCTTTATCAACTTGGTGGGCTTAATCTCCAGATAAAACTCTAGGATCTTGGCAATCCACTTACCTCTTCTTCCGTCTATGTCAGGCTGTATAAGAATGTCCTTCACAGAGGCCGAAGGAACGTACGTAGTGATCCTTGAGTGCAAGACATAGACTCTGAAAGCTTTGAGAGCTTTCACCAAGGCATAGGCTTGCTTCTCCATGATCTCGTACTGGAGTTCTGCATCTCTCAATGCCTTACTGTAGAAGGCAATAGGTTGCTCTCTCCCTTGATCATTTTTCTGCAACAAGACCGCTACTACTGTATCACAAGAAGCAAAAGAAAAAATCAGGAAATCCTTGGAATAATCAGGACTGATTAGCATAGGTGCCTCAGTCAACGCCTTCTTTACTTGGACAAAAGATTCCCTAGTTTCAGTGGTCCATTGCACTTCATTTCCCTTCCTGAGCATGGCTGTGATGTGTTTCACCAATTCAACAAAATTTGAGATGAATCTCCTCAGAAAATTTATCTTCCCCAAAAAGGCCTGAACTTCCTTCTTAGATCTGGGAAGTGACAGGGTCTAAATTGCCTCTACCCTACTAGGATCAATTCTCACCCCCTCTGCTGATACTATATGGCCTAATAGCTTCCCCTCCTTCATAGCAAACAAATATTTCTCGGGGTTCAAAGATAGGCCAAACCTCCGACATTTCAGGAAAACTTTCTTCAAGTGGCAGCAGTGCTCCTTGTCTATCCTAGAGAAGACCATGATGTCATCTAGATAGATTACCACAAACTGGTCCTTCTCCCCAAAATGGCCTACTGAAATGTTGCTCCGAGTAGGTTTCCCACCAGTCCTTGACATGGGGGCGGCTTTGAGGAGTGCGAAAATAATCCTTTCTTGGTCGAAAAATTCATGAACCGAGAAATATCCTTCTAACAGATTCAACCATCTATCTACAACATGTGCATCTATTTGGCCCTCAAATATGGGAATGTCAAAGTTTACTTGTACCTTAAAAGGAGTGGTGCCTCCAGAGTGGCTGTTGGATGTCGATGCATTGCTAGTGGGAATCCGTTGAAAAGTCTTGGCAAAGTTGTCCATCATCGTGTTCCTTTGTTTCTCGAGGGTCTCCTCGAGCAACATTTTGATAGGATATCCTTCTCCCTCATCTTTCTTTTCTTCCCCCATGGGCGCTCGTCGGGGTTTGCGAGATTGATCTTGCAAAGGTTCAACCAGATCAAGCCCCAACTGCTTATACCCCGACCTCGTTGGGGACATGCAAAGAAAGATCAAGAACGAGTAGACCGCTCTGATACCACTGATCCATATTTATTTAGGAACACAATGAAATACATAAATACACATAAACACAGAGATGCAGCGGAAATAAGACTTCATTTCATTAATAACAAATGACTGAAAAATGCTTATAGAGAGAATGGAAATAAACTAGCTAGGGCGTTGGTAGCTTATCTTTGAGAAGAGATGTGGCGGCTACTGGGCTCTGAACTGCTTGTTACAATGAGTCTCGAAGGCCTATATATTACTGAGAAACAATGGAAAACCCTAAACATCCAAAAACCTAACCCTAGGAGATGAAACGCCAGAATATGGGCCCTGTTGGGGTAAATTGGTACATCAATTTCCCAGGGTCGTAACTTTGGCATACTATCTTCGTTTGACGCACATGATACATCGCTAGAAAGATCTATCCGAGGAATACACTGCTAATAGTGAATATTGAGTCCGGAACAGACTCATATTCACCAGAGCATTCATGCCCAAAAAATGTCGTTTAGGGCCTCAAAACAACTCTGGAAGTTCAGGACCCGAAGAACTGTTAAAAATAGTAAATTGTGCTACAATTAAGGAAACTGAAAAACTGAAAGAAACAATGGTGTGGGTCCAAGTGGAATAGGCGGGTGGCCACCAATATCCACCTGGATCGTAAGGCCTAGGTTTCCTCTCTTAATCATAGATGATTTTAGGGGATAAATTTCGCAAATGGGATAATTTTCCATGCTTTTTCCCAAAAAAAGATTTGCCAATTTCCATTTTTTCTAGAAAAGATTCGCCCAAATTCCTTAGAATAAAATTATTTTACCTTAAAAATCACCAAACGTTTATAGAAACTATATAAAATCCTTAGAAATTTAAATATTTTTACAAAACTATCGCCAAACATTTTACATTTTTCACATTAAGGACTAGTAAGATTAGACCATGTTTCTACATTTTAATATAAATTTCCATCCTTAAAATCATTCTTTCTTTTAATCATGCCCAAGTAACCAAGACCCATACCCAGTGCTCAAAATCTCCTAATGATGCTCATATCCCCACTTGAAGGCCAAATATCCCCTTGCGAGGTCATCTATGGAGGTTTGAGGTCCCATTCATGTCCCTTGAGCCTTAGAAGCTACCTAAAACCTCGAGAGGTTAGGTGTTGCGGTTTGAGGCATTGTGTGTGGCCATCGATCCATAAAATTTTTGTACTTTGGCTAAGTCTTCGTTTTCCCTCAATCATATCAAGGTTTTAAGACCCATACCTAATCCTCATAACCTTGTGAGGGAACTAACATCCTTTCTTAGAGGCCAAGGATAACCTCTAAAGGTCATGTGTGGGGCTTCAAGGCATTGTTCATGGCTTTGGATTCCTCAGAGATTTATTTAGGATCTAAGGAATGGCCTTCCTCCCTAGATCATATCTAAGGCCCCATGACACATCCCTAATGCTAAAAACCACCTAGTAGCATGTACATCCCCAATCATAGGCCAAGGATACCCTTAAGAGGCAATGTGTGGTTATTCGAGGAGTCCTTCTTGGTTGAGGATTCCTTTAGGGCCTATGTTTACTCCCCTAACCATCATGTCCAAGGCCCCAAGACCCATGTTTGAGGTGAAATTATTGGCCCTATATACTTAAAATATTTGTTTAGGACCTAAAGCTACGGTTTCCTCCCCCAACCATGTTCAAGGCACTGTGACCCAAATCTAGTGCTAAAAACCTTCCAATAGAGCTCATATCCCCTCTTAAAGGCCAAATATCCCATAGAAAGGTCATGTGTGGTGGTTCACATCCTCATTCATGTTCCTTCAGCCATAGAAGCTAACTTTAGGGATTGAGGCTTGAGTTTCCTCCCCCAAACATGGTTAAGGCAATGATACTCATACCTAGTGCTCAAAACCTTCTAATGGTGCCCATATCCCAACTAAGAGGTAGATGATACTCTCAAGAAATTGCATGTGGTGGTTTGAGGCATTTTTCTTGGTGTTAGATTCCTGGAAGCTTACTTTAGGTCTTAAGTCTCGATTTTCCTTTGTTGACCATATCTAATGCCCCATAACCTAAAATTGGTGCTCAAAACCTTCTAATGATGTCCATATTGCAACTCAAAGGACAAATATCCCATAGATAGATCATAAGTGGTGGTTCAAGGACTTATTGATGAATATTGAGCCCTAGAAGCTAATTTTTAGTATTAATGATCAAGTTACATCACTTGAACTTGGTCCAAGTATTTAGACCTATACCTACTTCTCCAAAAACCCTAATGTCTTCAGACTGGTACCTAGTTCACCAAAAACACTAATGGTGTCAATATGACCACTAAGAGGTAAATGATACACTTGGGAGGTCAAGTGTGTGGGTTCAAGTTGTTGTTATTGACCCTAGATGCATGCGATCTTCCTTAAAGTCCTAAAGAAGAGGTTTCTTCCTGCCGCCATTTTTAGGAACCCTTCACCCATAACATGTGCTTGGAAATTGTAATGGTGCACATAACTCCACTTGGAGGCCAA
>ML778068.1:43384-63170 GCA_009831015.1 Picea engelmannii
GCCCCCCAACTTGGAACTCGTTCCTCTCCCTCAAGGAACTTAGGATAATTAATATCCTCTTTACAAATTTTAGAATAATAATTATATATTATTCTCTTGGGTTTAAGCTCTTAAGCTTAGCCCCTCTTTCCTAGACTCTCATCTCCATCCCTTTCCCTACCCAGTGGAGCTTAGTCCCCGATAACTCTTTCTTCTTGGTTGGTCTACACGCAACGATTTTTTTATATTAATAATATGAATATTTACATGTACAAAATAGGCTCTTGGCCTAATCAACACATAAGCCTACCAACTTATTATAACTCGGCTCATTAGCCTATCAAACATGTTTACAATTCATAATTACAATTGGGGTTCTACCTAGGGATATTACAATCCCCTCCCCTTATTTTGTGTTTTTCTCAATGCAACTTGTTTATACATATACAATTCAAAAATTCTTCAAAAAACTCCAAGCTTTAGCTATTATAAGAATGTTATCCACTTGGTGCTCTACTTTCAAGCACCAATTCTGCTGTTCATACTGCAGCTGAAATTCAATTGCTTTGTTTAATAGAGCTTCTTCAGGAAAACATTCATCTCATTGTTCCTTATTACATGCTTCAATTAAATCTCATTGAAAGCACCGACTGGTTGTAGATCCATGATGTTCCACCCAGCGTTAGATCTCATTGTTGATAAACTCTCAGCAAGGGCTATGACTCCATAGACATAAACACTCTTCTCACACACCTATTCATTCGGAAGCAACATTAGAACATACATGCAATATATATAAAATAAATTCTAATAACCTTATAACTTATATACAATATACACAACATACAATGAATAGAGAATTGATACTTATCTTTTGATTGAGAAGACATTCCACCCCTAAGCAGGGCTATGACTCCATCAGGGCAATGGATTCCAAACATAGCCACAGTCCACAATCCATATCAACATGGTCTAGGCCAAGGTACCAAAGCTCAACAACACTCCAACCAACAATCTCTCATTCCCCACATGCCTGTACAACCCAAGGTAGTATGCACCTTCCTTCCAGGGCTTCAACATAGGCTGAATAGGAAGTCTTAGAGAACCATGGCTTCAGGAGTTCCAACTCCCCTCAGAGGTCTCCAGGTACCCTCCAGGCCTCATACCGGGGAACCTATCCCCGCACTTCTCCCTCTAGGGCTCCATCCTTCTCCAAGGCAACCCAAGGAGAAGTGTACACACACCTAGATCAACTGGGGATGCACAGGGTAAGATCCATTGTCTCCAACTAACATCTTCCCCAAGCTACTCTTTGTAGTCAACATTCCAAATTTAATCAATATCATCTCATCTGCATCAACAACATGCAATTATCATGAGAGAACATAAAATAATTCATTTAGGAACTCAAACTTAGTTAAAAAAAAAGAATTCAACTTTTCCCCAAAACATGAGAATTTATTTCATAATTCTTCTTGTCTGTTGCCATATCAGGAGTGTAGCCTTCTTGGTGGTTTTCCACAAGAACCAAACTGCATACCATTTTTCCTGCAATACTTCCTCTTGCATACAGGCAACAATTGTCAGTATTTCCTGTACATCATAATTCAATTGTAATATGTACAAAACCATATTTAGTGATATTAGAATTGCCTGCACCTAGCAATTCAATCATAATTACTAAAACTATTTAATAAAATAGAATGACTCATCATTCTATGCATATGCATGTTCATAATTAATATCTATATGTTTATTACTTCTCTTTTCTTTTTTTTTGAACAGAAAATTTTTCTACAGTCAATGCTTACGTGACTACTTGACTTGCAACTTTTCTGTTGCAATATCTAACAACTCCTGAAATGTCCTTAACTTCATGAGTTAACAACATTACAGTTGTTAGTAACAATTATTTCCATGCAATAATATATACGCATGTACTTACAAAACACATTCAACAAATGTATTCAAGTATACAATTCTATCACTTACTATGCATGAGTGTAATTCTCGACGCATATTTATTCAATGCATCTTGCATTGAATTACATAATGCTCTTTATCTCAATCTAGTGGTATCTTATTCATGTTAACACATTCAATTAATACTATCATGTGTATCATAAAAATTCAATAAAGGAAAATTTTTATCTGAATTTCCCTCTGGCAATTATGTAACATAATTTCAAAAGAGAATACTTACGTGCATAGCTTCCATTAAATAAATTTGATGTTACCTGATTAGTTGATGACAGTAGAATCTTTCATGCTTCTTTTATCAGACTTATAACCAACACTTTAGCTTTATGTTGCTTCCTTCCATATGCAACAACATCATCAACAACACTTTGTAAACATGCAAGCATTTTTTCTTTAGCTATCCCAACAAGCCATAATGGCGCAACCCCCTTCCCTTCAAAGAGATACGTGACCTCCCGGTCTTGGATCGTTTGAAAATACTAAGTCATAGCGACCCCTTGGGTCCCTACGGGTACCCAGAACTATTTTACCCACACACACAGGTCTCTTCCACAAGTGGCCACAGCTATGACCATGGGCCTATCCCTTCTCCCTCAGGTTTCAGGAATATTCCAAACTCTCACTTCTCCCTTTCCCGAAACACATTGTTCTGAGTTTCTGAACTTCTGCCACGCGTCTCCTTAGATTCGCGGCCTCACTTCGGTTCAGGTTTCGCAACTTCGCAAAACTCTAGGCCTTCCATTCACAATTTTTGATCTCCTGATTCCCGAACTCCTTAGCCCGTTGCCACGTGTTCCTCTGTGATCAACAATCGGGATTGAATTGCAACTTCAAACTTCACAACTTTACTTCATCAAGTCTCCATCTTGCCGAACTCCAATGTATCGAAACACTCCACGGTTATCCTCCTCGTAGCTTTACTAGATCTGGCAGTCTAGGACTAATCTTGCCCACTGACTTTAGGGACTTCTCTCCTTGAAGATTTTCGCCGCTCTTCCTCCTGATCTTGACTTCATCTTCCTTAGAATGCTCCCTTTGACACTTAGTCGAAAACTCAATCTGTGCACACCTTGCAACAGATTTTTTCCACTCTCAACTTTTCCTTGTGGATGGTCTCGCATTCCTTGCGACTGTCCTCCAACCGCTTTCTGGCTCTCGTGACTGAAATCATGCTATCTCTCCTGAGATTTCGAGTCTGAAAACTTTGTCACAAACTCCTTGCGGATGTCAATGCACCCCTTGCAGACATCAGAGTTTCACTATCCCTTCAGAGCTTTCGAGTAGAAAACAAACTCGGTCACGCACTCTTTGCGGACACTATGCACGCCTTGCACTCACTCAGTGAAACAAAACAATTGAAACCCATTATCTCTTCATAGTGACTCATACATTCATCAAAGAAAATGTAGTCATGGATACAAGAACATGAAAAATAACATTGTGCTGAAGCAAACAAAAAGGTCCACTATTCATTCAAATAGACACGAGCAATACACATTTGGGAAAACATGTTCCTCTATTATATTCATTCACCTAAAACTTGTATACATATAACGCTTCTTGGTATTCCCAGCTCTTGGCTTGCAATGGAAATCTACACACACTAGATTCAACAACCTCTTCTCAGCAATAATACAATGCTTTATACAAAGGGACTCTCTTGAGTTTTTTTCCCTCCAACTACTCCACGCTACCTTAATGGAATTGAATGCTATCAACTACTTAATGCTTATTACAATAAATTTCGAGTCAGACAGATAAGAGTGTAATGCTCCAAATCTGTATTGCGATCCAATTCATAAAACAAAATACACTTCCCCATCAATCTTACATGATGGCTCAGTCTCCAATCATTAAAGATATTCATAACTCAAAAAGTTTTGTCAGATACTACATTAATACATTGATCTTTTGAAATTCAAAATGTTTTCAAAATATACGCTAGTGCACCCAGTTGTCTTCCACACTTGAGCTTTGTTGGCGATGCTCCTGCATCATACTCCCTTGGCTAAAAAATTCATGGAATCATGTCCATGAGCTCCTACACCGATCTTCCATGTCTCTGGATACCTCCTTCACCAATCCAACTGGCATCTTCTACTGGTAGTCCTTTCCACTTAACCAAGTACTCAAAATACATCTTCCTTCTAGTCTTCTTACCAACCCATTGATCTATGATCTTTTCCATCTACAACTTCTCTGCCACAAACATCTGTTTCTCCCACTGAATCCTCTCTTGATATTCAAATCTTTCAGTTCCATCTTCCCTGTAAGGATACATGTCTGAAATGTTGAATATGGGTGATATACCCACGTCTTCTGGTAGCTCTAACTCATAAGTATTTTCACCAAACCTCCTCAAGATTTTACATGGCACTATCTTTTTCAACTTTAGTTTATTGTATGTCCCCCTTGGGAATCTTTCTTTCCTCAGGTGTGATAGAAATTGAACTCCAAGTTCAAATTCAAGCTTTCTCCTATGTGGATCAACTATGTGCTTGTATTCATTATTGCTCTTCTTCAATTTCTCCTTGATCTGATTGTGAAGTTCTTGCATTTCTGCAACAAAATCTTCTGCTCCCGTGCTCCTGAATTCACTCTTCTTCAAATATCTCAATTTTGAAACTCCCCTCGGATTCATTCCATATATGATTTGAAATGGACTTTTCCCGGTGCTCATGTTCACCAAGTCATTATATGCAAACTCGTCTTGTACTGGAATCTGATCCCATTAACTATGGTGTTCAGTGACCAAAATCCTCAACAAATCTCCTAAGATTCTATTCACCACTTTGGTCTTTCCGTCCGTTTGCAGATGATATGCAGAACTAAAAGATAGCTCTGTCCCCAATTTTTTCCATGACGTCCTCCAAAAATTACCAACAAATTTGGTATCCCTGTCTGAAACTATGCTCCTGGGCAATCCATGGAGTCTCACAACCTCTTTGAAAATAAGTTCGCAACATGTGTTGCATCACTAGTCTTCTGGCATGGGATAAAATGTTCCATCTTCAAAAACCTATCAACCACCACAAATATGGAATCACTTCCTCTCTGTGTTCTTGGCAATCCCAACACAAAATCCATGCTTATTGCATCCCAAGGCCTCTCTAGAATAGGCAATGGATGATACAACCCAGTTTTTTGTTTCTTCCCCTTGGCATACTGACAAATCTTACAAATGTTTACAAATTTTTTTACCCTCACTCTCATACTTGGCCAATAATACGAGCCATTCAATTGGGCAAATGTTTTGTCATGGCCGAAATTTCCGGCTAGACCTCCACTATGTTTTTCCTTCAACAAATTCTCCCTCATTGAGAATCTTGGTATGCACAATTGACATCCTTTGAACAAAAACCCATCCTAAATCAGATATTCATCCCATTGGCTTCTGTCTTTGAGTACATGATTTTCACATGCTTCATATGCTTCTCCAAAATCTGGATCACTGTGATACATTTCCTTAAGGTGGTCAAACCCCAAGGTCTTGACTTGAAATTCCTGCAGAATCAAAATTCTCTTGCTCAATGCATCAATAACCTTGTTAGCATTTCCAGAAATAAGTTTAATGACAAAAGTGAAATTTTGCATAAACTCTATCCATTTGGCATGTCTCTGGTTTAACTTCTCCTGTCTAGTTAGAATTGGAAAGCGTGATTATCGCTAGACAAAACAAACTCCTTGGACACAAGATAATGCATCCATTTCTTTAAGGCTTGGATTATGGCATAGAATTTTTTGTCATATGTGGAATAATTCTTTTTAAATTCATTCATCTACTCGCTGAAATATGCAGTAGGTCTATTGTATTGACTCAAGATTGCTCCAATTTCAACTCCACTCGCATCACACCTTACCTGGAATGTCTTTTCGAAATACGGAAAAACAAGAATCGGTTGTTCAATTATCTTCTCCTTCAATACGTTGAAGCTCTTCTCAGCCTCCTCTATCCATTTGAAAGACTTGTGTCTTTTCTTCACCGTATCCATCATCTAAGCACTAATCCCACTAAAATTCATGATGAACTTCCAATAGAAACTTGCTAATCCATGGAAACTTCTTACCTCAAAGATATTCTTCGGTGACGGCCATTCTCTGATTGCTTTCACCTTTTTGTGATCCATCTTCAACTCATTTGAAGAAATCACAAAACCCAAATATATGAGTTATGTCTTCATGAAAGAGGAATTCTTCAGATTAATCAATAACTTCTCTTGCTGTAGCCTCCTCATCACCAATGTTAAATKCCTCAAGTGTTCRWCCTTAGTCTTGCTAAATACCAGTATATCATCCATATATACAATCAMAARCTTACCAATGAAATCCTTTAACACTTCATTCATCAGTCTCATAAAAGTACTTGRGGCATTCGTTAATCCAAACAACATAACAAGCCATTCATACAACCCCTCATTTGTCTTGAATGTTGTCTTCCACTCATCACCTTCCCTCATTCTGATCTGGTGATATCCACCTTTCAAATCTATTTTTGAAAAATAGTTAGCTCCACTTAGACAATCCATCAATTCATCCATCCTTGGTAATGGAAACCTGTATCTGATGGTGATCTTGTTTATGGCCCTTGAGTCCATACACATCCTCCATCCACCAACCTTCTTCAGACTTAATATAGTTGGCACTACACATGGACTCAAGCTTTCTCTGACCAATCCCTTGTCTAACATATCTTGAACCTGTCTTTTCACCTCCTCATTCTCTTGAGGTGTCAATTTGTACACTGCTTTATTCGGCGAGCTTGCCCCTGGTATCAAGTCAATATGATGACTGATGCTTCTGATAGGTGGCAATGAGTTTGGCAACTCATCCACTACAATATCAATAAAATTCTCTAATAGTTTCTAAACTTAGGAAAATATTTCAGTGAAGTACTGGTAAGGATAACTCTCGGCTTCCTTACTACAAAAAACTACATCTCTTATTCCTTCTTTACTTCCTTAAGGAGTTCCTTCCCACTCATGAGAAGTATGCTCACGCTAGCTTCATTCTTCACCTTCTTTTCTTCAATTGGCAGCAACATATGCATCCTACCATTCTACTCTAAGGTGTAAGTATTTCTCCTCCCATCATGGATAACATTCCTATCATACTGTCAAGGTCTCCCCAAAAAAACATGATAAACATACATAGGGATCACATCACACAAAATTTCATCTCTATATCCCCCTATTTTAATTTCAACCAGGAATTGTTTAGTAACTGTTACCTGATGACCCTTCTGCAATTAGGGGACTTTATACGGTGTCAGATGTGCAGTCGTCTCCAGCTCTATCTTCTCCACCATATTTGTGGATACTAAGTTGTCAGTGCTCCCACTATCAATTATTACCTTGCAAACTCTGTCCTTCATTTTGCAAGCTGTCCTGAACACATTTTTCCTTTGAACTAGCTTTTTAGTCTCTGGCTCTTGCTTCAAAAGAACCTTCTTCATCATCAAGGATATTCCATCCTCTGCACCTTCTACCTTAGCATCCCGCTTCCACGCTTCCGAAATGTGAGTTGCTCCCCCTCCTTTCTTCCTCTTAGGACAATCCCAAGACATATGTCTTGTTTTTCCACAAGCATGACATCTCACTTCTCCTTCTCTACCTCTTCTTCTTCCTCTGGGAAAAGAGCCTCTACCACCACTCTATATTCCTCAGGAACTTCCTCCTCTCTCAGAGTGACTATGTGGCTTCTCCTCCTCATCCTTGGGCTTCTATGCTTTATCCTAAGCAACTCCTTTACCTCTGTTAAGCCTCAACCTCTGTTTTGTTGACTCTGCTTCCTGGACAACTTCTCCTCTTCCTTCAACGCCATTTGATATGCATCCTCTACTGTCTTGATAGTCACCATGCTGATTTCTTCTTGAATATCATATCTCAGGCCATTAATATATCTGTAAACTTTCTCTTCGTCCCTCTCTCTTTGTCCAACTCTAATGTTCAATTTGTAGAACTCCTCTGTGTACTCCTTCATAGTCAATCCTCTCTATCTCAGGATCTGCATCCTCCTGAACAGACTTATCTGGTAATCTTTGGGTATGAATTCTGCCTTTAGCTTGGCTACCATTCGATCCCAACTCTTGACCTTTTGTTTTCCTTTTCTCCTCCTGTCGGCCTGTAGTTCATCCTACCACAGTGCTGCATGTCCTTTCAACCTAGTGACAACATGTCTTACCTTTTTCTCCTCTTCGACATCCTCATAGTCGAAATACTTATCCATTTCTCATATCCAATCAAGCAACTCTTATGTGTCTAGATTTCCCTCATACATAGGGATGTCAATCTTCGCTCTGGAACCCAATTTGACAACTGCTCTTAACAAGCGTTCTTCCACAACATCCTCCGCTATAGCTTCTTCAACTTCTACTTCTTCCATTTCTACCTCACTGACATCTCTAGCATCAGGCACTCTCTTTTGTGTTATCTCCATGGCATCCAACCTCACACGCAATTCTCTCATTTCCCTTTCCATAGCTCTATTGGCTACAGGTGGGTCAACACGTCTTCTAGGTGGCATTGCACTGATGCTTCTGATATCCCTCCTCCTGATATTAGTTTAATCCTTTCTTTACAGAAGTCAATTATGTACTCGCTCTGATACCACACCTGATGCAACCCCTTCCCTCTAAAGGGCTACGCGACCTCTTGGTCTTGGATCATTTTAAAATATTGAGTCGGAGCAACCCCTTGGGTCCCTACGAGTACCCGAAACTATTTTACCCACACACATAGGTCTCTTCCACAAGTGGCCACGACTATGACCATGGGCCTATCCCTTCTCCCTCGGGTTTCGGGGATATTCCAAACTCTCACTTCTCCCTTTCCCGAAACACACTGTTCTGAGTTTTCGAACTTCCGCCACACGTCTCCTTAGATTTTCTGGCCTCACTTCAGTTCGGGTTTCGCAACTTCGCGAAACTCTAGGCCTTCCATCCATAATTTCTGATCTCCCAATTCCCGAACTCCTTAGCCTATTGCCACGTGTTCCTCTGTGATCAACGGTCGGGATTGAATCATGACTTAATGCTTAGCGACTTTCCTTCGTCAAGTCTCCATATTGCCAAACTCCGAAGTATCGAAACACTCCACAGTTATCCTCCTCGTAGCTTTACCAGATCCAACGGTCTGGAATCACTCACCTCCCTATGGGACTAATCTTGCCCACTGACTTTAGTGAAGACTTCAGGGACTTCTATCCTTGAATATTTCTGCCACTCTTCCTCCTGAACTTGAATTCATCTTCCTCAGAACACTCTCTTTGACACTTAGTCGAAAACACGATCTATGCACACCTTGCAACATATTTTCTCCACTCTCAACTTTTCCTTGTGGATAGTCTCGCAATCCTTTCCTCTGTCTTCCAATCGCTTTTTGGCTCCAATGACTGAAATCATGCTATCTCTCCTGATCTTTCGAGTCTGAAAACTCTGTCATGCACTCCTTGCAGATGTCAATACACTCCTTGCAGACATCAGAGTTTCACTATCCTTTCTGAGCTTTCGAGTCGAAAACAAACTCGTTCACACACTCCTTGCGAACACTATGCACGCCTTGCACTCGCTTAGTTAAACGAAACAATTGAAACCCATTATCTCTTCACAGTGACTCATACATTCATCAAAGCAAATGCAGTCATGGATACTAGAACATGAAAAATAACAGAGTGCTGAAATAGACAAAAAGGTACACTATTCATTCAGATAGACACAAGTAACACACATTTCGGAAAACATGTTCCTCTATTATATTCATTCACCTGAAACTTGTATACATATAACTCTTCTTGGCATTCCTAGCTCTTGGCTTACAATGGCAATCTACACACACTAGATTCAACAACTTCTTCTCGGCAATAATACAATGCTTTATACAAAGGGGCTCTCTTGAGTTTTTTTCCCTCCAACTACTCCATGCTACCTTAATGGAATTGAATGCCATCAACTACTTAATGCTTATTACAATAAATTTTGAGTCAGACAGATAAGACTGTAATGCTACAAATCTGTATTGCGATCTGATTCATAAAACAAAATACACTTCCCCATCAATCTTACGTGATGGCTCAACCTCCAATCATTAAAGATATTCATAACTCAAAAAGGTTTGTTAGATAGTACATTAATACATTGATCTTTTGAAATTCAAAATGTTTTCAAAATATGTGCAAGTGCACCCAGCTGTCTTCCATGCTCGAGCTTTGCTAGAAATGCTTCTGCATCACATAACATACTTGCTGCCAAAGAAATTGCAACAATTTCTTTCTCCCTATAAAACTTTTCCTTACTAATCCCAGAAGTCTTTAATTCTTCCTGGATTCATGAATCTTCTTGAGCTCTCATTGTAGCCACTGCACGTGATTATTTTTTTCCTGAGCACTTTCTATCCAATCACCCTTGGTTTCCCTTTGCATTTGCAGCCAATACTCAGCTGATAGTAGCCTTCAACTTTCATTGTTCCCTCAATCCTACTATCCTAACTCATATTTGGATGACTTATAATTCCAAACATGTTGTCTTATAGACTTTGGATCTTTAATATCCAGTTACTCTTCGGAATTGAACTCCTTCAGACCCTTTCTGACTAAATACTTTAGTACTTGAGGTTTTCTTGTACTCTTCTCTTCTCTTTTCCAACTAGCCTCAAACTTGACTTGCCTAGCCAATCTCTAGCATACTGTAAGGATGCACATATGCCTCCTTTTCTATCTACATGGAATTAACTGAAAGTACTTATTTTACCTTACCAGAATAGCTTCAAGTGATACCTACAACCTCTTGGTTTCCATTCATGGCTCTATGTCACTTAAGATGGATTCTTGTCAGGTACCATCTCCTCTGTATTCAAACCCATGCATAGAACCATTTTTTTTCTTCATGGTTACTTTTTGTTTTCTCTTTAGAAATCATTTCACTTTTAAATTATTCTTGAATTGATTTCTACCTCATGAATTCTTCTTCTATTATCTTAGGATGTTCATGGACTTGACTCCATCCAGGATTCCTTCCTTGTGTACCTTGCATACTTGCAACCACATATTATGCTGATATTAATTTTCAGCATTCCATTATTATTTGGATTCCTCTGATCCAGCTTCTGTATGAACGAATTATAATTCGAGTCATGTTCTCTGAGTAACCTTGGTTAGTTAGCATCAACTTCTTTCTTGTAGCAATTTGATTTAGCCTTCTGACATGCATATTCAACTTCTGTCCTGCCATATTTTATTACCTTCATGCCATGATTCCATTGTGAATTCTGATAACAATAATGGAGGTGCTATCTCCAACTGCGGGATTCTTCATGGTTACTTTTTGTTTTCTCTTTAGAAATCATTTCACTTTTAAATTATTCTTGACATGATATCTACCTCATGATATCTTCTTCCATTATCTTAGGATGTTCATGGAATTGACTCCATCCAGGAATCCTTCCTTGTGTACCTTGCTTACTTGCAACCACATATTATGCTGATATTAATTTTCAGCATTCCATTATTATTTGGATTCCTCTGATCCAACTTTCGCATGAACGAATTATAATTCCAATCATGTTCTCTGAGTAATCTTGGTTAGTTAACACCAAATTCTTTCTTGAAGAAATTTGATTTAGCCTTCTGACATGCATATTGAACTTATGTCCTACCATATTTGATGACCTTCATGCCATGCTTCCACTGCATATTCTGATAACAATAATGGAGGTGCTATCTCCAATTGTGGGACTGATCCTTGGAGATGTCACATCTTATCTCCAAACTCTTTCATATTCCATAAAACCTTCCTTCCTTATTCCCATTCTTTGCATCTCCATATGAAATTATGGTTCATGCATTATCATGTATCACAGATGGCTGAATACCTAGAATCCTCTTTCCAAGATCTTTCCAATGATTGCCTCCTTGCTCAATTCAGAATCCTGAGCAGAAAGTTATAATTGTTTACACAATGGTTGTTTCTGGAAGGCGATATTTGTACAACTGTTTTTATTTCACAAAGTTGAATTGCCTCTTGGATCCTTGCTAGATCCTCTCTTCAAGTTTACATACCTTCTTTACTTCTTTCGAAGCAGGTATGTTCAATCATGGACCCCACATGATCTATCTCTAAGCCCTTCTCTGTTCTAAAAAAACAATTTCTAGGCACTAGCCCTCTTTCTTTGGCCCCCAATCTCATATGACCATCGGTTGTGACCAAGCACTAGTCTGATAGACGCTTATCTGGAGCTTCGAGACCTTGGGGCTCCAGAACTTCAGAGGTTTCCCTTTCTGCACATCACAAACATCATAAAACATTGAACTGGCGAATTCACAAAGGACGATGGATCTACGGTCCACATTCTCTGTTCAGATCTACAATGGACAAGAACTCCAGGACTTTGGGCTTCAGGGTTTCTAGACTGTCCATACACTCAATATTTCTGAAGTACCAAGTCTCTAGACTTCTGCATATGTTGCCAAGTGTCATTTCCTGATCAACGGTCGAGATTAACACCAGCCCTCCAGTGTTTGGGCCTTCGAGGCTTCGTGGTTCCGAGACTTCATAGGATTTCACATCTGCACACCCCAAAACTCCCGAACTGTGAATCTCTGAATACTTCCATGTCACCCCCGGGACGTCATCACGTTACATTACTTCGACGCTACAAAACTTCGAGGATTTCTTCCTACCATTCCATCACGAACCATTTCTTCTGTAGTGTCAAGTATTTGGACCTCAGGATCTGATGCCACATGTCCTCTGTGACCATCAAGGGCCCCACTAACCATGTTCAAGAAGAGTACCACATGGAGGAATACTAGAAGCATACACATGGCCCAATATGAGGGGTGACATGTGTCACGTTCTAACTGGCGTTTCTATCTTCCAAATGTTCTTAACTCACTGACACATGGCACACATCCCATGTGTCCACGTCATCACTGGTGACGTCAATAGGCCACGTCACTTCGAGACTTCGAGCTTCAAAAGATTTTACACTTGCACACTCTAATTCTCCCAAACGTCCAACTCCTGAACTTCTTTACTTTCCAGGGTCCACATGGTACAACTGTCAACAATTAAGGTGGTGGCATGTGGCATGCCTAGGAAGAGACCACATCACCACTGGTGACATCATCATGCCACACCACTTATGTTCTTTGGCTTCAGGACTTTTCACACTAGCACACTCCAATTTTCTCGAACGTCAAACTCCCGAACAGGCTAATCTTCTGACACATGTCCCTTTTGATGGACGGTACTGATCAACTCCGAACTTTAGGACTTTGGGAGTTTTTGCCTTAGCATACTTTGTTTCTCTCGAACGTCAAACTCCTGAATACATTGATCTGTCGACACATGCCTCTTTGTGATGAACGCTCCGGATTAACTCTGGACTTCAGGACTTCAGGAGTTTTCACCTTAGTATACTTTATTTCTCCCGAACACTGAACTCATGAATACACTGATCTGTCGACATGTGCCTCTTTTTGATGAATGGTTCGTATTAACTCTATACTTCGGGACTTCGGGCTTCGAGATTTTTCACAGTAGAATGTTTTCTTTCTCCTGAATGTCGAACTCCTAAACTGCTGTGAGATCTATGTCTCACAATCACTTGCGTGTAGATCTGATGGCTGAGATATGTTTTTCACCATTGCTCCTTACCTATTTCTCTTGGATTGATCTAATTGTTTTGATTTGTCTTCAGCCGATCCAATGGTCAAGCACTTCTCCCTGGATATGTGGTGTAGATCCACTTTGGGACTTCATAGCTTCGACGCTTTGGCCCCTTTGACTCTCTAACTCATAAACTTTGCCGAAGTTATGAAGTCCCGAGGACTTTGGAGGTTAACTCTCATGCACCTTTTTCCAGATTTGACGGCTAGAAAATGTTGGCCTTTCCCTTGCACAGATATTACAGCCCAACTTCAAACCTTGTAGTTCCAAACCCACGGTTACTGCAGTCTCTTTTCTCTGCTATCTTTCTTGAACCGCTATACCTCCTGAGCTTCCAAACACGACCAAGGTGTTCTCTTAGCACTCTGGGATGCTATGAAATTCAAATTTTGTCCCTCTCGACAACAATTTTCTTTGAGATTTTGATTCCATAACCACTTACATGACCCAATTCAGGCTCAGTGTCGAAAACTGGGCTCTGAACTTCAATTTTTTCCATTTCAACAACAATTCCTTTCCGAAACCTTTTCTTCAACTTCCACTTTCCTGGCCCATCCAGGCTCAGTGTTGAAACCATGGCTCTGATACCAATTTGTAATGTCCCCAACCACCAACAGGCCAGGCAACATCACTCTGTAAACATACTTTTCGCTCTGATACCAATTTGTGACACCCTCGGTCACCTAGGTTGAGCCATGCTACTCCAGAAAAATATCATGCTCGAATATACATAGTACATATATCTAATGCAATTTTTAACCAGACATAAACATTCTGTTCATACATAGATTAATGCGGAAGCAACAATAACACATACAAATTAAGAGTTGATTTGCATTCTGCTATCACACAACATAATGCATAAATAACAATAAAAATCATACATACAGTAATCACAAGAAAAACCGATAAATATAACAACATATATAAATACACAACATGTAACCAAACTTGGAAATGGTACTTATATTTTAATTGAAGTACACTAACTGCGTACAGACCTTCCACGAACCTCCCAGCCTTAGACCACGTTTCTCATCAATATCAGCATTGAGTCACCCCCAATCTAGGAATAAACTCCACTAGCAAGGGATTTCTAGGCTAGGTAGGGACAACAGGAAGTTGCAGAGTACAATAAGAAGTGTTTCCTCCAAGGAGCCAATTTTGCCCAAAACTCACAAACTCTCATTCCCCACATCCGTTCCACCCTAGGAGTGTACACCTTCACTGTCACATAGTCCATCGATTGTTACACCTCCCTTTCTAGGGATTCAGCAATAGGCTGGATCAAGAATTCTTAGAGTTTTGTAGTTGCTACTGGACTTCCTCCACGAGAGCTCACTTCCTCAACACATGGGCACGGTGATGGAAGCAACAAAAAATGGATGTGGGGAAACGGTACTGATAGGAAAATACATAGGAAAAGAACAGGTGCATGGACAATGAGGGTATCAAATTTGGCTTGTAGAAGAGGTTCAGGTGGTTGAGGAATTCAACAATGGCGAAAAAAATGACTAACTGTGTGCTTGCTCAGTGTCTACATGCATGGGGAAAAACCATGGCCAGAAAAGAGAGAATGGTGAGTATTTGATTCGGATTTTAAGAGTGGAACAAAATGAATATAGATTATTAACCAGCACTTAACACAAAATAACAGAGATACAGTAAAACTGGTTTTCTATTCAATAACGAAATAAGATGAAACTGTAAAAATGCAGCGGAAACAAGCTTACTGGAATGGTGGCGACTTATCTCTGAGAAGAGATGTGACGGTTGTGCTCATTCACAAGAAGATGATTACAATGAGGCTCTGAAGGAATTTTTACAATAAACAAGAATGCCAAAAACCCTATACATCCAAAAACCTAACCCTAGGAGATGAAGCGCCAAAAGTCATGTGGGCCCCATTTGGGTAAGTTAGTACATTAACTTCTCGGGGTCGTAACTTTTGCATACGATCTCTGTTTTAGGCGTATGATAGCCAATTGGAAAGGTATCATCGAGGAGATTCATTTTGGGGCCTCAATCATTCCATAGGCTATAATTGAGTTGGGACGATCCCGAAAAACCTTCATTTAGGCCCTCAAAATGGCCCCGGAGGTTAAAACTACTAAAAACAGTAAATTGCCAAAATTGTCAGAAAACTATTTTGAGACAGTTGGAGAAGGTGGGTGGCCACCGATATCCATATGGATCAATCCTCCCTCCTTATGAAGCAATGGTATCCATTGCATTGAGTTCCCCCATCAGACGAGGAAATTTCTGTTGAATTTGGCCCTGGGTGAGTCACTTGCCTTGGTGTAGGAGTTGCCCTGCTTTGATGACTCGATAAAGATGGATCCTTTGTTGTTGAGTGCCCTTGATCTGTGTGTCCACAATTGGATCATTGGATTATTGTTGTATGCAGTCGGGGTTGATCTCTATTGGTGTCAGCTACTCTGCTATGTCTGAGGTGTCCAATAATGGTGGGAAATAAGGGTGAAGGAGATCCACGTTGAACACTGGGTGCAGGCCAAAGAAAGGAGGAATGTTGAGCTCAAAAGAATTATCTCCCACGGCCTTGGTGATGGTCTACAAACCATAATGGAGTGGGCGAAGCTTCCGATGGGGTCCTGTAAGGCGCTCTTTCTGCAAGTGCAACCAAACTTTGTCACCCACATGAAACTTATGTGGCACCCGATGTTGATCATGGCGCTGCTTGTACTTGTCATTGGACTTCTGTAGGATATCCTGAACCTGTTGGCAGATGTGTTTGATCCACTCAATGAACTGGGTGGCTTTTTCACCTTCAGTTGGAGCAGGAGATGAGTCGGTCGAGCTGACTGGAAGGGGAAGTGCAACATCTATGGGACCCAATGGTTGGAATCCCAACCCCACCTAAAAGGGGTTGTGGTCGGTTGAGCTATGCAAGGCTTGGTTGTAGTTGTGTTTGACATAGAGAAGGCTCTCATCCCATGTGTGAGGGTGCTTTGAATTATACATGTGAAGGATATGCACAATCATTTGATTGACGACCTCGGTTTGGCCATCTGTCTGGGGGTGGAAGGCCGTGGATTTGGTGAGCTTGGTGTCCAACAGTGACTAGAGGATTGACCAGAATGTGCTGAGAAATTGGTTGTCCCGATCTAAGACAATGGTTTGTGGGATCCAAAAATGTACTCAGACTGATTCAAAGAAGAGCTTGGAAGTGGCCTCTGCTGTGATGTTCTTCTTGCAGGCAACCATAATCACCATCTTAGAAAAGCGATCAACAACCACAAAAACACAGTCATTTACCCACTTGGTGGATGGAAGGCCCAACATGTAGTCCATTGAGATGGATTCCCATGGTCTATCAGGAGTAGGAAGAGGGGTGTACAGGCCTTGTTTCTTAGTGGTCGGTTTGCCAATAACGCAGGCAATGCAGTACTTGATATACTTGTTGACCTCCTGCCGAAGTTTCGGCTAGTAGAAATTTTTTTGTAGCATCGCCACTGTCTTTTTGACGCCGAAGTGTCCTGCCACCCAATTGCAGTGAGATTCCCAGATTAGCTTCGCTCGCTCGCTTGATGGAACAGAGATATGGCCCAGATGACATAACAACCCATCCTAAAGATGGAAATTATCGATAACTGTGTTTTCACCCAACATTTGGTAGGTGGTGGTGAAGTCTGAGTCTGTCTCATAGAGTTGGGGCCATCCAGAAGTCTCATGGCCACAAGAGTCTAGCACCATGGTGAGTGCTGCGACTGGCGGTCTGTTGAGGCAATCAACGACGCGATTGGTGCTTTCTGTTTTGTACTTGATGTTGAGGTGGAATTTTTGTAAGTATGTGGACCACTTTTGATGGCGATCATTCTGTAATTTTCCTTGTGTCTGCATGAACTGCAGTGGCTTATGATCAGTGTGGATGACTGTCTCCTTCCCAAGAATGTAATGTCTCCACTGGCAGCAGGCTTGCACAATGGATTACATTTTTTTGTCGTAAGTAGGGTACTTATAGACAACATCTGATAGTGTCTCACTATGATAGGCCACGAGGTGGTCATGCTGAGTGAGAATGGTGCCCACCTCATAGACTGAAGCATCTGTCTCGATCTCAAAGGGCTGCTACAGGTCTGGTAGTGAAAGTACTGGGGCTAAGCACAAGCATTGCTTCAAATCGTTGAACGCCTATTGTTGGGACCGACCCCACACAAATTTTTCCTTACCACCTGTAGCGCACCTTTTAAGATACCATGGCTTAATCTCTCTTAAAAGGAAACTTTAACACCACTTGGTACATAACTCATATAGGTATTATATAATCCACATGCATTTAAACAAATAAACACATTCTACACATAGTATTCATATGAGTTACTGCCATAATTAACAAAGCAATAACGTTTCATACTAATTCATATACACAGCGGAAATCATGATAACATAAGCAATAGAGTCATGCAAAACATGATTAAAACATAATCAGATACTTATCTTTTAACAGTGGTAGAATTAACCAACCAAGTGTAGGCCTTCCACGAACCTCCCAGCCTTAGACCACACTCCTCATCAGCTTAGCAGTGGGTCACCCCCGAGCTGGGGCTAAGCTCCACCCCGAGACAAGGAATCCTAGGTTAGGCTGAGATTACAGGGAAAAAAACACATAGCCACAGGAAGGGATTCTCTCCCAGAAACCACCCACACTCACTGCCCATAGACCCTCATTCCCCACATGCCTGTTCCACCCCAGGAGTATAAACCTTCTCTGTCACCTAGACAATCCTTCGGCTGCTAACCTCCCTTGCCTTGGGTTACAACAACAGACCGCACTGGAAGTTTTCGGGCTCTGTGGCAGCTACAGGGTTCGTTCCAAGAGTTCTCTCCTTCCTCTGCGCACTCTCTCGCCTGGAGAGAATCGCTCACAGGTCAACAAAACTCCCACGCAGTCCAGCACTACGTGGCCACACAACCAACGGAAAAATAAACATGGCTTTTTCCACAGGCTCAGTAATGGAAAAATGGCTCAGGGTCACAACTTCGGGACAAATATCTCATACACAGGCTCGATCTCAGGCAGTGGATGCACACAGATTCTCCAGATACAACACGGGCTTTTTCGATTCAAACAGAGGTGAAATCGACTCTTTCAGAATCGATCACAGGCTTCTGGTTCAGTACGGAGGTATACACGGGTTTTTCAGTTCAGAAGGTGTACGATGTTTTTCTGCAGAGCTCGGGTCAGTCATACTGCTCAGAGCCCGTACACCCTCAGATGGTCCGCTCGAATGAGAGAGTGAACCCCCCTCACGGTCCACCCAAACTGTTTTATTCACATGCACCAGGGTCGACACTTGTCGCCCTGGAGACTGCATGCGTTCCACCAGCACGCATCATCTTCCTTTGGTCAGGAACTTAGGATAAAAAATATAAATGGCACATGTTCTTTTGGAATAATAATAAAATATTATTCCTAGGCTTAAGCCCCCCCTAGGCTAAACACTTAGCCCCTTTTTCCACCTTCCATCCCCTAATTCCTTGCCTTCTCTGTGGAAACTTAGTCCCCCTTCACTCATTCATCGTGGTCAGTCTGCACCTGGCGGTGTTTACAATTTTATTAATTTTTTTTGCATATATACAAGTACAAAATCAGGCCCTTGGCCTCCAACCCTTAGGCTCTCTGGCCTAACAATCACATAAGCCCACCGGCTTATACAAACTTGGCTCACTAACCTATAACACATATTTACAATTCATTTCATACATCAGATTTACAACCGTGCTCGGCCTTGGGGACATTACAATCCCCATCCCTTATTTTTGCACTATCCTCAGTGCAACTTACACTGTCTCTGCAAGCCTTTCAAAATTTTCAAAAAGATGCGGGTACTCTGCCCGCATAACTTATTCATGCTCCCATGTCGCGTCCTCAGGACCGTACCAGGTCCACTGAACCTTTATAAGCTCTATGGCTCGATTCTGGAGCTGTTTGCTTTTCCTGTCCAATATGTGCACAGGATGCACTTGCAGGACACCTTCTGGTTCCACCTGAATCACATTACAATCGATAACATGATTAGCATCAGGTACATATTTCTTAAGCAGTGAAACATGAAACACATTATGTACAGTCATAGATGCAGGTAGTGCAAGCATGTATGCAATTGGCCCAATCCTTTCCAGGATCTCAAATGGCCCACAAAA
>ML778068.1:63324-73866 GCA_009831015.1 Picea engelmannii
AAAGTGCTTCGAATGGGCTCATCTTCAATGATGCATGATACCCATTATTGTAGGCGAATTCTACCAAATACAGGTAGTCTTCCCACCTTGATGGTTTGTCCATCACATACATTCTCAGTATGTCTTCTATTACCCTGTTCACCTTCTCTGTCTGACCATCAGACTCAGGATGATACGCTATACTAAAGTTCATATTCATTTCGAATCCCTTGAACAGTCCTTTTTAGAAATTCGAGGTGAATTTCAGGTCCCTATCAGACACAATTGTCTTAGGAATTCCGTGCAAGCGTGCAACTTATTTTAAAAAGATATCAGCAACATCAACTGCCCTATGGGTGGTTTTCAGTGGAATAAAATGGGCGGCTTTAGTAAGCTTGTCCACCACCACCATGATTGAATCATGCTGCTTGTTGGTTCTAGGTAGTCCGGTGATAAAATCCATTGTTACCACGTTCCATTTCCACTCAGGAACGGGTAAAGGCTGCAACAACCCTGTTGGGTGTCTATGCTCAGCCTTAACCTTTTGGCACTCCATACATTTGGTGATGTATTCAACAATTTATTTCTTCATACCCAACCAAAAATAATGGCTTTTGACTGCAGCCATAGTCTTCTGATATCTAGGATGTCCAACATAAGCCACGTTATGCATCTCCTTTAGAATTTCCAGCTTCAATTCTCAGACATTGGGTACATACACTCTATTTTTATATAGAAGTAAACCATTAGTTCCCAAGGTGTAACTTTCCTTGGTCTGTGGTCTCTTGCGTTGATGTAGCTTTGCTACAAGACTTCTGTACTGCAAATCAATATTTGCAGCTTCCAAAATTCTATCTTTCATCTCAGTCTTGTACATGCTAATGGTTGTAGCATGTAATTTGTGCACTTTTCTGCTGAGTGCATCAGCCACCTTATTTTCTTTCCCTTTGATATGCTTGATATCAAAGTCATATTCGCACAGAAACTCCAGCCATCTGGTTTGCCCCACATTTAAAGTCGGCTGATGAAATAAATACTTCAGACCATTGTGGTCTATTCTTAATTCGAATCTCCTTCCCATGAGGTAATGTCTCCATTTCCTCAAGGCGTGGACGATTGCTGCTAGCTCTAAATCGTGAGTGGCATAATTCCTTTCATTCTCTTTCAGCTTTCGGGACTCATAACAAATTAGAAATCCCTCTTGGTTGAGAACTCCTCCCAGCCCCTCCTTACATGCATTTGTGCACACTACGTAATCCTTATTTGGATCTACAATCTTCAGGATTGGAGCACTAGTTAGTAGCTGCTTCAATCATTGGAAGCTGCTCTCACATTCTTCAGTCGACTGGAACTTCTTCTCCTTCCTTTGCAAGGAAGTGATAGGGTGAGCTATCTTTGAGAATCTAGCTATAAACCTTCTGTAGTAGCCTGCCAGACCCATAAAAGATCTAACTTCCACCACATTCCTTGGCGCTGACCATTCTCGAATGGTCTCAACCTTTTCAGGATCCACAACGATCCCTTCCTTTGATATAATGTGCCCCAAGTAATGAATCTGCCTTTGGTAAAATGAGCACTTGCTCAGTTTTGCATACAGATGGTGTTCTCTCAACACCTGTAGCACCATTCTTAGGTGTTTTTCATGTTCTTCCTCTATCTTGGAATACACCAAGATGTCATCCAGGAAGACTATGACAAACTTGTCCAAATAATCTCTTAACACTCCATTCATTAAGCACATGAAAACAATAGGTGCATTTGTTAGTCCAAACGACACCACTGTGAATTCATAATGACCGTACCTTGTTCTAAAGGCAGTCTTTCTAATGTCCTCATCATTTATTCTCACTTGGTGATATCCAGATTTGAGATCTATTTTTGAAAATATTTTCGCATCCTTCAACTGATCAAAAAGATCATCAATCCTTGGCAGAGGATACTTGTTCTTGACAGTGACCTTATTCAACTGCTGGAAATCAATGCACAGTCTCAACATCCCATCTTTCTTCTTCATGAATAAGATCGGGGCTCCCTAAGGTGACATGCTGGGGTGAATGTATCCCTTCTTTAGTAGCTCTTCAAGCTGCAATTGCAACTCTTTCAGCTCTGGCGTACTCATTCTATAAGGAGCCTTCGAAATTGGAGCTACTCCAGGCATCAAATTTATAGAAAAATCAATGCCCCTCTTCGGAGGTAGTCCAGGTACCTCCTGAAATACATCCTTGAATTCTTTGATTACCTCGTGATCTTCTAGATTTGAGACTACATCTCAGGATGCTTCTTCCACCCGAGCTTCATATAATTGATAGCCTTTCCGGTAACATTTCTTCAGCTGCATGGCTAAGATTTCCCTAACAGCCATGGCTCTGGGAATTCCTTGGGCTGTTACCAGATTTCCCTCTTCATTCAGGCAGGTAAACCTCTTGTTATGGCAATCCAGAAGGGCATGGTGCTGGTCCAACCAGTCCATCCCAATTAAGAAATCGTATGAGCCTAAAGGAAAAATGTTCAATTCAGCCTTAGTGCTCATTCCTTTCATGTCCATTGAACATGACTTAACCAATTCACTGACCTTCCTCTTAGCCCCTGTGGCAAACTTCATTAACCAAGACTTTTCATGTTTGCTTCTTGTTAAATGCAAACTTTCCACCACTCTAGGATCTATATAACTATGGCTAGCCCCTGAATCAATTAAAATAACAAGTGGTCGGTTGTTGATCGTACCTTCCACTTCAATCATGTGCGATTGAAATTCTTCTTGTTTGTTGTCCAGGGCTGCGTAGATCCTCGACATTCCGCTGCCCATATCCTCCACTGTTTCAACTTGCTGAACAGTATGGACAGTTCTTGCTTTGTCTTTTCTGTGGGGGCAGTCTCTGTACCTATGATTCTCTTTACAACCCTAACACTCCATAGGTGGAGACCTTGGCATCTGCTCACTCCATTCAACTTTCCTGAGGTCTCTAAAAGATGACTGTCCCCAAGGGTTGTTCTTGAAAAAAGGTGGCCTGCTTCCCTTCTGCTTCTGTTCTTTCTTAAACCTCTTCTGGTCATCCCAAGTCTTCTGAAAGGTAGGCTTTTCTCTTTGTTGTTCGTATAAGCATTTCACCCTTCTTATTGTTTCTTCCATAGTCTTAGGATCATCATATTGAATCTTGTCACCAATGGAAGGTGGTAGTCCACTGAGATACCTCTGAATTTTAACAGCCTCGTCTTTGATGAATGAAACATACTTCAGTAGTTCCAGAAAACTTCGTTCATACTCATCAATGGTCATACTGCCCAACTTGAGTTCGAAGAACTCCTTCATCTTTCTGTCATAGTATCTTTTGGTCAGGTATTTCTTCTCAAAATACCTCTTAAACTCCTTCCACATGACCTCTTTCTCTCTGATGTGTTGCACCTGCACCAACTGATCCCACCACATGGATGATTTTCCTTTCAGCTGGTACATTGCAATTCTTCCTTCTACATGGGCAGAATAATTCTGCAGTTGGAAGTATTTCTTTATACCCAACAACCATATTTCGGCATCTTCTTCCTTCTTATGTTCACCATCAAACGTAGGCGGTTTAATATTGTTGATTTCCCCTTTCAATTCATCCCTTCCAGATTTTCGGTGCTTTCTGGTAGGAGAAGAGCTCGAACTACTACATGTTCCCCTACTGGAATGTCTTTGGGAGCGACTAAGATGTCGGCTACCACTCCTCGACCTCCTTTTTCTCTCGAGAGTCCTGACACTTCTTGATCTCCTTCTTCTCCTAGGGGTTTTTTGACTCTCCATCTTACTTGAGTCTCTTCCCTTCTCGAGTTTCCTCTCTATTCTTTCCAGGCTCTTCAAAAATTTTAGGTTTAATACACCCTGCCGATCCCTGACTTTCATGAGCTTTCGGCTATCAGCTCGACGAGCCTGGGCCTCTCTTTGCAATCCTTCAATGATTTTCATTATGTGTCCTTCCTTATCCTTTTGTTTTCCGTGCCCATTGGAGTTTGATCCTTCCACTTCCACATTGACATCCTTTCCTTCCTGTTCGTCTCCTGTTTCGGAGGCAATCTGCACCTTTTCCCATTCCATACTCGGCGTTGGTTAACTAGAGTCCTGACCCTCGTTGAACTCTGCACATGCACTGTGCAATTCAATTTGAATTTTTTCAGGACATTAAAACTTCATGAACAATCCACAACATTTATATGCCAATACGAACAAGAACAAAAGACATTTCGATTCAAATAAGTTTTCTGAGCTCTCATTCGACTCTGCAATTTTTGGGTCTTCGAAACTTTCATTTTCGGCACTTTGGGACTTTCGGGCCTTCGGGTTTTCGGTACCTGGGACTTCAGGTTTTTGGTCCACGAGGCCTTCATACTTTCTTTCCTTTCCAACCCCCGACTTCCGAAATTCCGATTTACTTTACCCTCGGGGCCCACATAGCACAGTGGTCACCCACAACCACAGTGGCACGTGGCACGTTCATTAGGGTCCACGTCGCTTTTAACAACGTCATCAGGTCCCAACACTCTCTCTTTTCTTCTCGACCCACTGGCATGTGGTACATCTCCATGTGTCCACATCCATTCCTAGTAAAATCCAACGGTCAGATCTTTCTCAGATCTACAGCGCAAATCCTTTCGGCGTTTCGAGGTTTCGGGCATCGGAAGTTCATGCATCCACACATCTTGAACTTCCATTTGCCGAAATCCCGAAATCACTATCTATTTAACTACTTGATCCAATGGTCAAGTTCTTCTCCCCATGATCTATGGTGTAGGTTGTTTCAGGATTTCGGGGTTTTGGGTTTCGGAGCTGTTCACCTCTCCTCACTTCCCATCTCCCAAAACGTCGATTTCTTCCTGGATAATTAATGGTCCAGATCTCTCTTAGATCGACGGTTATGATCCAATAATGAATTCGCGTTTCGTGAATTCTCACAAACTCACCCTTTGACCATTTCAAGTTACGAGTCAGCTAAAGGTTGATCGCTCCCCACGCGTTCTTTTTGATGGACGGTCCTGACTAATTCGGGATTTCGCGTATCATGATTTCCACACTCCTGTGCAATTCCAAAGGGATTTAAACCCTGTGCACACTTTCCAGATCTGACGGTCACGAGGGTTCACCTTCCCTCCCGAACAGATCTTAAATCTCCAGCACTTTTGGTGTGGAGTCCTCTCTCCCTGTGGACTTATACCACACTGGCTACAATTTCATAACGCCGCTATGCCTCCTAAGCTTAAAAACTCGTCAAGTAACTCCTTGACACTTTGGATCAAACCAGGGTCCAAAATTGGCCTTCCAGACCCAATTTCCCCTTGCATTCTCGGTCCAAAGACCGCACCACTGGCCCATCTAGGCTCAGTGTCGAAACCTTGGCTCTGATACCAAACTGTAGCGCACCTTTTCAGCTACCATGGCTTAATCGCTCTTGAAAGGAAACTTTAACACCACTTGGTAGATAACTCATACAGGTATTATATAATCCACATGCATTTAAACAAATAAACACATTCTACACAGAGTATTCATATGAGTTACTGCCATAATTAAGAAAGCAATAACATTTCATACTAATTCATATACACAACGGAAATCGTGATAACATAAGCAGTAGAGTCATGCAAAACATGATTAAAACATAATCATATACTTATCTTTTAACAGTGGTAGAATCCACCAACCAAGTGCAAGCCTTCCATGAACCTCCCAGCCTTAGACCACACTGCTCATCAGCTCAACAGTGGGTCACCCCTGAGTTGGGACTAAGCTCCACCCCGAGACAAGGAATCCTAGGTTAGGCTGAGGTTACAGGGAAAACAACACACAACCACAGGAATGGATTCTCTCCCAGGAACCACCCACACTCACTGCCCACAGACCCTCATTCCCCACATGCCTGTTCCACCCCAGGAGTATACACCTTCTTTGTCACCTGGATAGTCCTTCAGCTACTAACCTCCCTTGCCTTGGGTTACAGCAACAGACTGGACCGAAAGTCTTCGGGCTCTGTGGTAGCTACAGGGTTCCTTCCAGGAGTTCTCTCCTTCCTCTGCGCACTCTCTCGCCTGGAGAGAATCGCTCACAGTCAACAAACCTCCCACGCAGTCCAGCACTGCATGGCCACACAACCAACGGAAAAACAGACATGGCTTTTTCCATAGGCTCAGCAATGGAAAAATGGCTCAGGGTCACAACTTCGGGACAGAGATCTCACGCACAGGCTCGATCTCGGGCAGTGGATGCACACGGATTCTCTAGACACAACACGAGCTTTTTCAATTCAAACAGAGGTGAAACCGGCTCTTTCATAATCGATCATGGGATTCTAGTTCAGTACAGAGGTATACATGGGTTTTTCAGTTCAGAAGGTGTACGAGGTTTTTCTGTAGAGCTCAGGTCAGTCGTACTACTCAGAGCTCGTACACCCTCAGGCAGTCTGCTCGAATGAGAGAGTGAACCCCTTTCATGTTCCACCCAAACTATTTTATTCGCATGCACCAGGGTCGACACTTGTCGCCCTGGAGACTGCATGCATTCCACCAGCACACATCACCTTCCCTTGGTCAGGAACTTAGGATAAAAATATAGAAATGACACATGTTCTTTTGGAATAATAATAAAATATTATTCCTAGGCTTAAGCCCCCCTAGGCTAAACACTTAGCCCCTTTTTCCACCTTCCAACCCCTAATCCATTGCCTTCTCCGTGGAAACTCAGTCCCCCTTCACTCATTCATCATGGTTGGTCTGCACCTGGCGGTGTTTACAATTTTATTAAATGTTTTTGCATATATACAAGTACAAAATCATACCCTTGGCCTCCAACCCTTAGGCTCTTTGGCCTAACAATCACATAAGCCCACCGGCTTATACAAACTTGGCTTACCAGCCTATAACACATATTTACAATTCATTTCATACATCATATTTACAACTGGGCTCGGCCTTGGGGACATTACACCACCACCCCTGGTTATTTGGCTTAGGGCCCATGCAATATGGGAGAATCCCAACACGAACCTGCGGTAGAAATTGGCAAGGCCTAAGAAGCTTCGAAGCTTAGTGAGTGTGGTTGGGGCTGGCCAATCACGGATGACTTGGATCTTGGTTGGATCCACATGTACGCCATGCCAATCAATTATGTAGCCCAGGTAATGGACCCTGTCCATGCTGAAGGAGCATTTTTCCAAGTTGGCATATAGCTTGTGCTGCCGTAGGGTGTGCAAAACTTGTTGAATATGCTGCAAGTGTTCGGCCCAAGTCTTGCTGTAAATGAGAATGTCATCCAGATACACCACTACAAAAGTATTGGTGAATGGTCGCAGAATATCATCCATCATCCTCATGAAAGTGGCTGGAGCATTTGTCAACCCAAAGGGCACACCCAACCATTCAAAAAGGCCTTCCTTTGACTTGAAGGCGGTTTTCCATACATCTCTCTGTTCTATCGGGACTTGGTGGTAGCCAGACTTCAGATCAATCTTACTAAAGTATTTGGCCCCTGTGAGTTGACCAAGGAGGTCGTCGATTCAGGGAATCGGGTACCGGTTTCTGACTGTGATTTTATTTAGAGCTCGGTAATCAATGCAGAGTCGCCAAGCTCCATCTTTTTTCTGTACTAGCACAAGTGGGCTCCCACAAGGTGATGATTTGGGATGAATGTGCCCCTTGTCGAGCAGTTCTTGGATCTATCGCTTTATCTCCTCATTCTCTAACAGAGAGCGGCGATAGAATGGTCGATTGGGCAACGATGCATCGGGGGTCAGATCGATGGGGCGCTTGACCTGGCAGTGCAGAGGTACCCTGGTAGGTGAGGAGAAGATATCTGAGTATTCTTCCACGACCTTATCTACTTGCTTCTATTGTGTGGAGAGGTTGGCCACAGAGACCCTGGATGTGGTTGTGATCTTTCGCTTACTCTGAGAGCGAATCACGAAGAAGACAAACTTCTTCGTCTCAGAGATGACCTTCCTACATTGCTTAGCAGAGATCAAGGAAATAACACTAGGTGGGACTGCCTCGGGTATCCTGTACAATTTTTTGTTCAAAGTGATAATAACACTATGGGGCCTAGACTCATATACAACATGATGTTTCCATAAATAAGGTTGGCCCAAAAGAACATCACAAACTTCGAGAGGAGCAACATCACACAATACCTTGTCTTTGAACGGCTTGATGTCGTATGAGAGTTGACACTGTTGGCTGATGCAGAGATCACTTCCTTGGCGGAGCCATCCAATGGTGTAGGGTTGTGGGTGAGGTGTTGTCGACAAGGCCAACTTCTTGACGACCTCTGCCAATATTAGGTTCCTCTGGCTACTGCTATCCACGATGAAGTAGAACAGGGTGCCTTTTACCCACATATGTGAATGGAAGAGGCGCTCTCCTTCTTCTGGCTCATCTGGTTCACCAGGCTGGAGCTGGGTGGTAACAATGGTGGCACTGGGTTTCGCGTCAATGATCCATCTTCCCTTTTCTGGTTCTGGCTTAGAGTTAGAACCTGCATATGATTCATAGGTTTTCACTTCAGCCACCAGCAATTGCTTTGAGCAGCAGTCAACAGTGTTATGCCAAGGGCTCTTATGGAAGTCACACCACTTCTCAGTATATTCAACCACTTGTCTACAACATCTGCATCTATCTGACCTTCAAATATAGGAATATCAAAGTTTATTTGTACCTTGAAGGGGGCGACGCCTCCACTCAAAGAAGATGCGTCGCCTGTTGGTAGCCGCTGAAGGATTTGCGTGAAACTATCCATCATCTCATTCCTTTGTTGCGTGAGGGCTTCCTCATTCAATAGTTTGAAAGGATCTCCTGTCCCATCATCTTTATTTTTGCTTGCCATGAGAGGTCGCTTGGGCGTGCAAGAGCTTTTGTCCCCAAGAGAAACAAGCTCGAGACCCAACTCTTTGTACTCCAACCTCATTGGGGACATGCATTAAGACGACAAGGAGCAGACCACTTTGATACCACTGATCTGGATTTTATGAGAGGAATGAAATGAATACAGATTATTAACCGGTACTTAACACAAAATAACAGAGATACAGTAAAACTGGTTTTCTATTCAATAAGGAAATACGCTGAAACTGTAAAAATGCAGCGGAAACAAGCTTGCTGGAATGGTGGCGGCTTATCTCTGAGAAGAGATGTGACAGCTGCGCTCATTCACAAGAAGATGATTAAAATGAGGCTCTGAAGGACTTTTTACAATAAACAGGAATGTCAAAAACCCTAGACATCCAACAACCTAACCCTAGGAGATGAAGCGCCAAAAGTCATGTGGGCCTCGTTTGGGGAAGTTAGTACATTAACTTCCTGGGGTCGTAACTTTTGCATACGATCTCCGTTTTAGGTGTATGATATCCCATTGGAAAGGTATCGTCGAGGAGATCCATTTTGGGGCTGCAATCATATTGTAAGTGAACACTGAGTTGGGACGATCCTAAAAAACCTTCATTTAGGCCCTCAAAATGGCCCCGGAAGTTAAAACTGCTAAAAATAGTAAATTGCCAAAATTGCCAGAAAATTGTTTTGAGCTAGTTGGAGAAGGTGGGTGGCCACCGATATCCACCTGGATCAGTATCATCTGAATGGTGAGAATCCCCCTCGAGACTGGTGAGAGCGCCCCCATAAAACTGCATGTGGTTTGGATGACACTTGGCTCTCCAGGATCACATTTCCCCCCCACTTGGAACTTGTTCCTCTTCCTCAAGGAACTTAGGATAATTAATATCCTCTTTACAACTTTTAGAAAAATAATTATATATTATTCTCTTGGGTTTAAGCTCTTAAGCTTAGCCCCTCTTTCCTAGACTCTCAACCCCATCCCTTTCCCTACCCAATGGAGCTTAGTCCCCCATAACTCTTTCTTCGTGGTTGGTCTACACGCAACGATGTTTTTATATTAATAATATGAAGATTTACATGTACAAAGCATGCTCCTGGACTAATCAACACATCAAACTACTAGCTTATTATAACTCTTCTCACCAGCGTATCAAACATGTTTACAATTCATAATTACAACTGGGGTTCTACCTAGGATATTGCACTTGGTGTAGACAATCAATTAGCATTGATGCACTAAATATGTGACCTCATAAATCTCCAGCACCATTATTTTGCAAAGAAAATAACAAGTGGGAGTTTGGAGAATGTTGGAGAAGTGTTCTACTCTTTGTATGTAGATTATGCAGTCATGCACAAGAAATTTTTTGTAGCACGTGGATTTTACACTCATCTACAAGTGTTAGCTGGGGTTTAGGGTTTTTTTTTCTTTTTTTCCTTTTGTGCTTTTTCAGCCCATTGTGATCTAATCATGGTTAAGGGATTATGGTTGTTATCTCATGTAGGTTAGTGAATTAAGGTTTTGAACGGTGTGTAATACCTAAATGTTGTATTATGAATGCTTAGGTGTATACACTAAAGATGATAGAGGTGTGGCTCTGATTTAGGTTTGTTTTCCCAATTAAGTGTTTCTAGGTTAAATCTATGTGTATTGTGTGTCTACCATTGTTACTCTTTATATTTTATGGAAGAATGTGTATACATTTCTTCACT
>ML778068.1:108140-132469 GCA_009831015.1 Picea engelmannii
TTTGGATACTCTAGGAAGAAGTTATGATTGTTTTACCTGGAACACCTTCTTGAGACTAGTCAATAGGACTAGTCAGATACCCTATCTTACACAGGGTGTATATACAAATTTAAGATGACCTAGAAGCTGAAATTTTTACCACAAATACATTACCAATTTCTGTAAATGGACTTTGGAGTTCATGGTCTGAAACGTTACAGAAAATTTTTTATAGACAAAATTCCGCAATGACTCATTTCAGGATGATTCCAGAACCCTATCTTGTTCAGGCTGTATCTTTGAAAGTATAAGGCTTCAGAAGCTGAATTTTTAATCCAACGTACCTTGATCCATCTTCTAAATATCCTCCAAGACGTTCCTTCTGAAACATTGTAGAAAAACAGTTATAGCAAAAATTCCACTGTGTCTCAGATGTAGCAGTGAAACCCCAAGACCTTGAGCTTTGATACCATATGTTAAGAACCAAACATCAATATAGCATATAAAAAACTCAAGAAAAGTACTCAACGCCTTGAAGAAGAGATAATTTTAGATAATAAGCGTCTTCGAGGGGGCAACCTCCTTTTACCCCACTTAAATGTTCAAGTCCCAGATGATTCAAAATGAAAATGTCTCCTTGGTATATATAGGAGACTAGGAGGTATAATTACAAATAATGGCTTAAAGCTGACATAATTAAAATAACATTACTAATCTAAATTACAACTAATGGCCTAAATCTGACATAAATAAAATAGCATTACTAATCTAATATGCCCCAATTAAGGGGTAATGAGCCAATATTAGGGCTTAACAACAGGGGAAATGGTGTTCTGTACGTTGGCGCATGCTTCCACTTCTGCGTCCAAATTGCAGGTGTCACTGAACAATGTTCAAACATAACTCAAGCTGGAAAATATATCGTCCTTTACAAAGGACAATAGGATCAAAACTTTGGAGGAGCTGGTCCTCAAGATCGGTTATGATCCTTCAAACGTGAAAGCAACAAAGGAAATGCTAAAGAAGAAAAATGCGGACATAGCATCCTTGAGGAAGAAACTGAAGCTCCTGCCCACAGAGGATTCGTAGGCGAAGGAGATAGCAGAGAAAGAAGGTGAGAAGGATGAAATGCTAAGGCTGCTCATGGAGCAGAATGCACAGCTCAAAGAAATGGAAGCTGAGATGGAGAAGCTGTTAAAAGAGAAAGAGCAATTGAAGCCAATGGAAGTCATTCCATTGAGTGCTATCCCAATTTCAGGAGCAAGCACAACATCAGTGATAGAAGTTCCATCCGTAACTCCATTGACATCCCAAGAGAAGACAACCGACCTAGCTGAGTCCATGTAAAAAATGAACCTACAGGAAACAGAGATCAGCAGGTTGAAAAAGGAGATTGAGAACCTTCAGGAGCTCAAATCTTCCTTTTAGACCAGCCTCTCCAAGGAAAAGCAGGTAACAGAGCAGCTCAAGCAGGAGCTACAACAGCTCCGGAAGCAAACAGTGGCAGGGAAGACTTTGGCTGAGGTTAAAGAGAATGTACGGATAGACATCACTAAGTCTATAAACGAGATATGGCCCATGATCCAAATCATCTTTGAGCAGAATGAGTTGGTCCAGAGGAGAAAACAGACCATTGAGAAGATCTGAGTAGAATTGGGAGACATGCCAACACAGTGAAATGAGATCATCAAGTTCCTCAATTCTAAGACTAGGGAAGAGCTGGAAGAGCTGAAGATTGAATACAGAATAAAGACCATCCTTGAGGTCAAAAGGGTTCTGACCAAGAGAGGATTAATGCTTCAGCTGGAAGAAATGGTTCAGGCCATGGACCTAGGGGTACAAAGATTCTTCAGTAAGATTGAGGCTCTCCAGAAGCAAGGTCTACCTCGTCTGAAGGTAATTAATGATAAATTGATGACACTCCCAGATTACAAGAAGAGATTGGCTGAGGTGTCTAAGGACAGTTCAAAGTTTGTAGGGATTCAAGGGAGCATCACTGACAAAGCATTTCTAGATTCCCTTTAGTGGGACATCAACATCCAACACGAGATTCGATACATTTTCCTCACCAAGCCTACATTCGCCAAGTACACAGAGATGGACGAAGTGTATCAAAGGATGCTCAAAGTCAACGTGCCCAGTCATCTTAGATGGAAGGAACTCTGTGACCTGATCGATTAGCAGATGAGCTGTCCAGGTCCAGTCAGCTGTCCAGTTAGATGAAGTCATGCAGAGGCCTCATTAATGGCCCACCCAGAAATCAGCGTGCAGTTGCACCACCTCATCAAACAATTCCTAGATTTAGGAAATTTGTTAAGTTAGTTAGGCTAAAATTAGATTTAGCACGTCTTGGTCATTAATGAAAAACAATTCCTAGATTTAGGAAATTTGTTAAGTTAGTTAGGCTAAAAATAGATTTAGCACGTCTTGGTCATTAATGACAGGACCGTTTGTAATTTGAGTTATAAATACTTCACCTTTTGAAGTATTGAGGGTTGTTGATCTTCACACCCTGACGCTATCAGACTGTAATATTTTTGAAGAGATCTTCCATTAATAAAAAGGAGGCATGTTTACAGGATTCTTGCGTGTATTCACTGGTGATGTTTTCTTTCTAAGTTGAATGTTATTCTCGCTTTGTTATCATACTGTTTTCTAAATCTAATCTTTAAGAGTAACAAATGTAGCAGGATTTATCTCGTATACCCTGTTTCTGACTCGAAATATTTTAGTGTTTTATCTTCTGGTGTTTTCAATAAAAAAATTCTTAACTGCTTCTTTGTTGAAATTATCTTTCTCATCTTTTCTGCTATTTCATCATTTACGCTATTAAAGAATCTAGTGATTATATTATCTCGCCCTGTGGAATTTTTTCCTTTGCGTTTCAGGTTCGGATTTCATATTTTATTAAATCACAGATCCCATAGCCCAATGGATGTGTAGACTGTCTCAACCAATTCGAAAAAACACTTTGACAACAAAATGGACCTATCTCTTTACCTAGCCTAATATTTAAAGTTTGAAAACATAGCTAAATCATAATAGAGAGATCCCTCTTTGAAGTTGGAAGGGCTAGATCCTAGCTTCGAAAGTGGTTGGATAAAGTTACCTTTGTAGATTTCTTCTGCTGTCAACCTCTAGGAAATTTACCAAGTGCTAACATAGTGGCGACTCCACTGGGGAAGAACATATAAGATTTATAACCGCACGTTTTCTTTCCCCCAAAAAAGAAAGTTTGTTCCTGGAATATTGCAAATTTGAGAAGAAAGTAATGTTTAGAGGTTGATTGAAATTTGTACATATTATTTTCGGACTCATAAAACTAAAAAGCATATATATAAAAAATCAAAAGAGATATGGCTCCTAAGAAAGTTTATACTCGATCTCTTCCAGAACCAGAACCTGCGATAGTGACAGATAACCCAGAACAGTTACTCTGGAAGAAGAGCGTAGCTGAAAGCTCAGTGAGTCATACTCCCTTGCATAAGTCCCTTTCCTTTTCGGGGGAACCTGTTAGCTTTCAAAACCCTGACTTTGATACCTTTTCGCAACAAAGCCTAATTAGAACACGGTCAGATAGTGTCGTGACTGGAATAATTTTTGACTCAACCGTTTTACAACTCCGAACCCCTGAAGTTCTGTCTCCCACTACTAAACCGCAAGTCACTCCCTCAGTGCTATCTAGTCCCTCCTCGTCCTCGTCTTCAGTCACTACCTCACTGATCATCCAATCTATTATCCCACCTCCTCCACACATCATGGCAGCTCGATATGCTCCCTTGGTGTTGGCTGCACCTCTTCATGCCATGCTTCAAGACTATCAAACAAGACTTCCACAGTTCGATGCAACAGGACCTTTGAGCGCACAACAACACGTAGATAAAATGAATGATTATTATGATCTGCATGAAGTAGATGAAGCTGACGTTCAAATGAGATTGTTTGCTCAAAGTTTGACAGGTGACGTTAAAAAATGGTATAAAGGGTTGCGTTCTGCCTCAGTCCTTGACCTTACCGCATTCCAAAGAAGTTTTCTAGACAGATGGGAGGTAAAGAAAAACCCTCTGTAAATTTTGTCGGAATACAAAAATATCAGAAGAAATCAAGGTGAGACAGTGCAAGATTACTGCACTCGTTTCAACAACTTGTATAACGCAATCCCAGCTAAAATCAAACCTCCAGAGGGTTTGGCATGATAAAATTCCCTGATGGTTTTGACGCTGACATGTCATACCAACTAAGGGAAAGAAATTCTACCACCCTGGACGACATGCAAAAAAGTGCTATAAGTGTGGAGGCCAATTTGTTGGGAAAAAGGGCACGTCAGAGGTCAGAGAGGAGAGTCACAATTAAAGAAGAGCCTTCCACGTTGACCTCAGATTCCAAATTGGATTCTTTGGCCAGAGAAATGGAAAGAATGATGGAAATACTTACTCTGTCAGACATAAATCCTCCGAGAGAAATTCCACCAGCTCCTTAGGTTCGGAACCCTAATTTTAGGAGAAACCCTCCTCAAATTAGATAGAGAGATCCTAGGGATCAAAGAGAGCAGACGGTTCCAGATCAGCAGATCAGACCTCCCCTACAAGAAAATTATGTTGATGAAGGGGAGGAAGTAATCGAAGAACTAGAGGACACTCACATAAATCTCATGGGCATTCACGATAATGAAGCTATTTTCCTTACCCAAGAAGAGAAAGAACTTTTTCTTCTCAATCAAACAAAAGTAAGTGAAGAAGATGAAGATGCAGAACAACAGGCATTCCCCAAAAAAGACGATTGAAACGAAGAAGGTAGTCGAAACCAAGAAGGCCTCTGAGCCATCTACCGAGAAGATTCTTGAGATGAGTACTGCCAAAGTTCCTGTGAAGAAAAACCTTACTATTATGAAAAGATCGTCACAGCCCGAGGTTTCACCTACTACTCCGCCCAGTACTTCTGGCCAGAAGAGTGTGGCGGACAAACTAGAATTGATGAGCCAAAGCAAAGCTCCTACACCATTCAGCCTTGAGGGGGAATTAGCCAAAGTAAAAATTCCCATCCCACTTTCAGAGTTGATGAACAAAGACGTTTATCGTTCACAGGTGATTAAAGCACTGAGAATTGAACTTGACATAGGCACGAAGGCCTTAACCATTGGATCAACGAATCATTCAGATAATGTGAACCTTACAGATGATCAACCCGAACTTCTGTTCGGACTTGAAGTAGATGGTCGAGATGATACTGGTGAGGTCGCTCCTTTTTACATCAGTCTAAACATACATGACCTGATCTTGCATAATGCTATGCTTGATTCAGGTGCTTCCCACAATCTGATGCCTAAAGCAGTAATGGAGAAAGTGGGTCTGGAGGTCACCAGACCTTACAAGGATTTACACTCATTCGACTCCAATAAAGTTAGATGTATTGGTTTGATCAAGGACCTATGCATCACCTTGGTTCAGATTCCTATGAAGAGCATGGTAATGGATGTGGTAGTTGCAGACATCCCTTTGAAGTATGGAATGTTGCTATCCCGGTCTTGGGGGGCTAAGTTGAAAGGAACCCTACAGCTAGATATGTCTTATGCCACTATCCTAGTTTTCAGGCAACAAAAAAGGCTATACAGAGAAACGTTGATGAAATACATGGTCAGTAGCCAAGAAAAAACGCACAACTATCCCCTCTACTCTGCACATTCCGACTTGGATTCTTTTATCTTGTACAATGATGGTGACATGGGAGAACAAGATACTCAGCTGGCAGAAGATACATCTAGTCAAGATGAAGGCCAAGAAACCATTGAGGTAGCAAGGATGAAAAACGTGATAACTGAAGAGTTATCGACAGATTTTTGGAGCATGGATTTTGATGGAGCAGTAAGCAAAGAAGGAGCTAGAGCAGGAGTCTGGCTGCATAATCACAGAAACAGGTATTCAGAAAACCATTCTTACAAGTTAAATTTCCAATGCACTAACAATATTGCCGAGTATGAAGCCTTGATGCTCGGTCTGAAGCTTTTGAAAAGAGTTGGGGCTAAACAGATTATGGTAAGAGGTGATTCTAAGTTGATAATCAAGCAAATCAAAGGTGAGTACGTTGTGAAACACCCACATATTAGAGCTTATAGGAATGCTGTTCTTGATGCCCTTAGATGTTTCACTGAAGTTGACTTGCAGGTAATGCCGAGGGGACAAAACATTCTTGCGGATGGATTGGCTATGTCAGCAGCCACATGTAAGATTCCTTTCCGCTCGACTCGCCTGTACACTGTGGAGGTGAAATGCAGACCAACCATTCTCGATAATATCAGGTACTGGCAAGTGTTTGGTAATGATGATCAAATCGAAGACTTTCTGCAGTGCAAAAATGATTTTGAATGTACAAATATAGATTTAGAGAACGAAGATGAAAATGTAAATAGATCTGATTTTGAAATTGATAGTGTAAATAGCATAGATTCAGGAGAACTAGGAGATGACGAAATGGATGCCGATGTTTTACATTTGAAAAACAACGTTTTGCCTAGGGGTCTAGTTCCTCTAGAGGACTTGTTTGATTTTAACGATGTAGCCAAAAAATCCAAAAATGAAGCACATGGACAAGAGGTAGAAGACTGTAATATAGGGACTGAAGAGAAACCCAGGATAGTCAAACTGTCTAAATCATTACCCCTAGAGAAAAAACTCAAATACATTGAGTTGTTCAAAGAATATTCGGATGTGTTTGCATGGGGTTATGAGGATTTGAAAGCTTATGATACAAGCATCATACAACATAGGATTCCAATAAAAGAAGACCAAAAACCATTTAGGTAGAAACTTAGGAGGATAAATCCCAAGTTTCTCCCTCTGATAGAAAAGGAAATCAAAAAAATGTACGATGCCAAAATCATAGTTCTGTTGCGTTTTTCCAAATGGGTCTCTAATTTAGTCCCTACACGTAAGAAATCGGGGGAAATCAGACTTTGTATAGATTTTCGAAATATGAATAAGGTCTCCCTAAAGGATAATTACCCCTTGCCAAAAATGGATCACATCCTTCAAAGGGTAGTCGGATCTAGTTGAATATCTTTGCTGGACGGTTTCTCGGGTTACAATCAGGTCCTAGTTCACCCAGATGACCAAGACAAAACCGCCTTCACCACACCATGGGGCACTTTCATGTATGTGAAAATTCCTTTTGGTCTGATGAATGCAGGAGCCACATTCTAGAGAGTGATGGATATCGCCTTTGTGGAAGAATAGGGTAAATTTTTTGTCGTCTATTTAGATGATGTAACTGTGTTTTCCCAATCCGATGAAGAACACCTGTGACACCTCAGACGAGTCTTCAAGAAATGTAGAAGGTTTGGGATCTCTTTAAATCCTAAGAAAATCCTTTTCAGGCTAGAGGAAGGCAAACTTCTAGGACACATCATCTCCAAGGATGGAATCAAAATAGACCCCAGCATAATCGAGGCCATACAAAAATTAGAACACCCAAGAAACCTTAAAGAACTACAGTCTTTCATCAGGAGAATAAACTTTCTACGAAGATTCATTCCCAATCTGGCCGAGCTCCTTAGAAACATTACAAATATGCTAAAAAAGGATGTGAAAATAAAATGGGACTCTGAGTCCAGACAGGCTTTCGAACAAGTCAAACGAGCACTCATAGAGGCCCCTATCTTAATCAGTCCTGATTTTACTAAGGATTTTTATCTTTTTTCTTTCGCTTCCGAACATACTATAACAACGGTCTTACTACAAAAGAACAATGAAGGGTATGAACAAACCATAGCTTTATTTAGTAAAGCGTTGAGGGATGCTGCTCTGAATTACAAGATAATGGAGAAACAAGCTTTTTCCTTGGTAAAATCCATAAAGGACTTTAGAGTCTACATTCTTCATTCCCACACCATAGCTTATGTTTCAAATGTGGTAGTAAAAGAAATTTTGACCCAGGACAACCCTGATGGAAGAAGGGGAAAATGGATTGCTGTCATTTTAGAATACGATATAGAGATTAAGCCTACAAAACTAATCAAGGGTCAAGGCCTAGCAAAATTAATGGCTGAATCAAATTTCCATGCTCTTGACATTAACTGTTTAGCTGTAGTAGATGAACAGGGCGAGATGGCGACTCCAAGTGTGAGATAGGTATTTCTCAACTCTCCATGGTACGCAGACCTTATATTCGTTTTGCAAAATTTACAAGCTCCCCCTGATTTGACTAAGACTAAAACTAGATTTTTAAAGTTGAAAGCCTTGAAATTCCGTATTCTAGAAGGCAATTTGTATTGGAAAGATCCTGGAGGCATTCTGTTAAATTATTTTGTGAAAGATGAAGCTGACAACGTGTTACAAGAATTTCATGCAGGAGAATGTGGTGGCCATTTGAACTGGAAGGTCACAGCCACAAAAATACTCAGAGCTGGATTCTATTGGCCCACCCTATTCAACGATGTACATCATAAAGTGACTGCATGTCATCAATGTCAGCTGTTTGAAGGCAAAAGGAAACTCCTTCCTCTCCCCCTAAAACCGATCTCAGTTGAAGCCCCTTTCCAGCAATGGGGACTGGACTTCATTAGAGAAATACACCCCCCTTCTTCAGGCCAGCACAAGTGTATTCTCATTGCCACCGATTATTTTACCAAATGGATCGAAGAAGTACTAAGCAGGCAAGCCACTGACTCTGTTATTATCAAATTCCTTGAAAATAATATTTTGTCTCACTTTGGATGTCCTAGAAAGATTATAATTGATAATGCAGCTGATTTTCAGTCGAAGAAGCTCATAGATTTCTGCAACCAGTATCACATTGGTTTGGGGCATTCCACAACCTACTACCCTCAGGGGAATGGGCTGGCGGAATCTTCAAACAAAACCTTGGTAAATATCATCAAGAAAGCATTGCAGGAAAACAAGAAATCATGGCACAACAAGTTGGTGTTCGCGTTATGGGTTGACAGACTGACCACCAAAAGGTCAATTGGTATGTCACCATACCAGCTGGTCTATGGCACAGAGGCAATTTTCCCCACTTCTTTAGGAGTCCCTGTCATGAAGTTGCTTCAAGATGTGCAAGCTGAGCCAAATGAATCACAGAGAAGGATCAATTAGATGATCCATTTGTAGCAGTCTAGAGAAGAAGTCTTCAACAAGACTCAGGTAATCCAAGAAAATATCAAGAAGATCTTTGACAAAAAAACCAAGGAAGATGATTTTGAGCTAGGAGATTTGGTGCTGAGATGGGATGCCAGAAATGAAGACAAGGGAAAGCATGGAAAATTTGACAGTCTATGGAGAGGACCATACATGATACAAGCATTCAAGGGGAACAACACTTTCTTGCTGAACAATGCTGATGGGACAGATCTGCCAGGAGGACCTGTAAATGGCAGAATGCTGAAACATTACGTGCCACCTCAGTAGAGACTCAAGTTTTCACTCTCCATTGTACATACCGTTCTTATTTTTATTTTTCGCTTGCATTTTTTGAGTGAAGAACATTAGTCAGTTGGTTGAAGCCCAAAGAGAAGGCCCTAAGCTGCTGACCCCTATTTTTCCAATTTTTGAGAATAAAACCAATGAAGGCTACTAGGCATAAATTTTTAGAATGACAGGAACCAGGATTCTTGGCACTTCATAGGGCAAGTACCATCCCCAGGTGGAGCCGCTGTTATCACCCTATAAGTTATAGGATCAACTGGTGACTAGGATATTATCTGTCTCTAGTGTTTGTTGACAAATGATTTTTCATCCTGCAAATAATTTGAAAAAAAAAAAAAAATAGAAAAAAGAAAAAGAAAAAGAAAAAAGAAAAAGAAAAGAAAAGAAAAGAAAAGAGGGCATAAAACAATCCAATAAAAGTCCCATGCAATAATAGTAACTTGGTCCATACCTTTCAAGCATGGCCAATTTCTTTTTAAATTTGATGTTGATAGGGTAGTGAATGAGTTTGGCTAAACAGTTTAATCTCAGCCAAATTGTCTAGGTTAGATTAGTGAATAAATCTGGCCAGACTGTCTAATCTTGGTCAGATAGCCCCAGGGTAGAGTAATTTCTTAAACCAATAGTCTAATCTGGGTTAACTGTCATAGGAAACTAGGTTAGAACATAGGTTAGTTTCATTATTGTTTCATTTCAATAAGAACCAGATTGATGTAAGTGGGTCACCATGTTTCAGATGCTTAAAATATCGTTTGGTCAAGCCCCATGGTGGTCTCTACTTGAAAAACCTCGGAAAAACCCATAAAACACATTTATCCTAAGTTTTTCCCAGCGCATGTGTTTTCTGCTCCCCACTTATGCTCCATATCAATGGTCCTGATCATGGTGCCCAGATATACGGTGTACAGATCATTCTGGACCCCCCCCCCCCTGNTCTGCTTTTAACCGGGGGGGGGGGTCTAGAATCGATGATAAGACTTGCACACATCTGGATGGCTCTGGATCGAGCGCTCAAATCTACGGTCAGTGTTGGATTCTGGACCCCCCCATCCATTCTGCCTTTAAACAAGGGGGGGTGTCCGGAATGAGTGATAAAGAGTGTGCAAAGATCTATGGCTCAGAAGCAGACATGCAGATCAATGGCCCAAAATGGATTTCAGACCCCCCTGAATGATCTGTTTTTAACCGAGGTGGGGGGGTCCGAAATGTTTTTTTTCCTCTGGCGGGTCCCTTGTTATACGTGGTGTTGATATATTTCCTTGAGTCCCATCACCATCTGCTATCTAACAGACCTCCGTCACCACTGGACGTCACCCTCCACCTTTCCCGAACTGGTCATGTCCCATAACTGTTGTCAGTCTTTCCCCCCTATTCGCTCATGGCAAGCCCCTTATTATGAATTTTACCTCCAATTGATAGCCTCCACGTCACCCATCCGTATCCCTCAGCCACTGTCACCCACCATGTCACCCTTAAAGTGATCCATTGGCCATTTATTACTGGATAACTTATCCGTTATCCATCTGACTTGTCTCCCGCGCCCAACCGACCCCCGTTTATTTAAAAACTACCGCTATTCCCCTTTCTTTCGCTATTCACCCATCGCACCAGAGAAATTCACCGCTTAATCCTCCTTTACATTCTATTTCACTCATCCACAGTCAGTCGCCCCCACTAACGTTATGTTTTATTGTAGGTACTGTTGCAGAAATGGCGCCAAAATCCAAACAAGCAGAAGGAGAGGAGAATCCGTTTCTCTCGCCTCCTGTCGACCTGAACAGGATCCCACTGGTAAAAAAAGATTGATTAATCGCGGATACTAAATGCGATTTTGATTTCTCAGACCTCCAGTCATGGCTCAGGGAAGTTTTCCTGGACTAGAGTGATGAAATTGGACTCTGGGAGTCCAATTTACCCCTATACCTCTTCCCTTAGATCCACCATTTTCTCGAATTTTCTCTCAAGTGTCAAGCCCATTATATCCTCGAGAAAAGAGCCGTCATCTCATCGTCCGGAGAGATCCTGTTCCTCATCATGCCCAAATCCATAGACCAGATGATGCAAATCCCCCGAGCCGACTCTGTGTCTCCCTTCAACCTGGAAATTCTCACAGAATTGTACCAGAAAATGACCTTCCCTCAAAGAGCTCAAATATTCGAGCTCTTCCTTCCCCCATTCGCTCAATTTACCTCCACAAATCCTCCTTATCCGTCTTCCATGTTCTCCACTATGGGAAACCAGGTCATCTCATCTCTTTGCACTTTGTTAGGATACTATTCTGACCAGTGGGTAGATGAACCCATTCTGGGTTTTTTATCCATCTTCTCTCCAGATGAAAATCCCACCACCCAGTTTGATTTCAGCACATTCTTGGCAGGCAATATTCACGAACAACTCGTGAATTTCAGCACTGAAGGCATGTTTAGATATTCATCGATACTAGCATACTTGTTCGTCTTCTTCCAAGAGGACAAATTTGGCTTTTCCATGCAGAAGATGGATGGAGATGGCAGACCTCAGGCAGTCACAGCCTGGACATCCTTGCTAAAGCACAACTCCACTAATTTCAGTTTTAAGGAGTTCATCGACCAATTCTACCACCCTGTGGTAAGCATGCTAGGTGGCAGGCCCGAGCTTTGGATAAACGATGAAGTTCAGAGGATCCTACATATCTCTGACAACATAAAGACCGGGGATTGGTACTTGTATCAAAATCATACCGAGATCAGAGTATACGGGTGCAAGTTGGCACCGTATAAGCTGCCCAAGTATTTGCCTGTCAGGATTTTTGCTCTAAAATATATAAGGCAGATTATAAATTCTGATGATATCCACTTTGTGTCATTGAAGAAAAAGTAGCTGCTAAAAATCAAGGGGCAGATTGGTTCCTTCATCTGCAACAATCGTGGCGCTGGGGAAGAAGTAGACAGGATGTTGAGAGAAATGAAGTTCTTCATGAGCTTCCCATGGCACTATGATCCTTGTGGGATCATCTCAGATATGAGAGTGAAAAACAAGAACATCCCGTATGTTCATGTGTCCAGGCCCGAAGTTGAGAAATTCGCCAATTAGACAGCCTGGGAGCCTAATACATTGATGGAAGTAGAATAGCAGGATCCCCCGGCCACTGTGTCACAAACAACCACACCTCAGGTCCTGAAGGAAAAAAGGCCTCGACAAGAGTTATCTCCGCTTGTCATGGAGGTATCGTCCGAAGAGTTCCAACTGCATACTAAGAGGCCTAAGACAACTTCAGTCCCTGGCCCGACCGAGAAAAAAGAAGCCCCATCCACCATAGTGACTAAGTATGTTATTCCACCCTTTGGTTCGAGCCTCTATAAGGACATTACCCTAGCATTGCCAAAGAAATCCACAGACTCCCCATTGAACACTCAGCCAGGCAAGGTAGGGCCCAATTTGAGCATTTTCGAGAAGTACGAGTTGATAAAGAAAAGGAACCAGACCCTTACCAGCAGTACTTGTGCTTAGTTTTGGAAGTAGACGTCGACTGTGCAACATAGGCTGCTGTCTGCATTTGACACAGAAAAGGGAAGAATGTATATCGCATTCCTCCAGGCATAGGTACCAGATCCCAAGGTGATCACAGACTACAAGAGGGCCACCTTCGAATTCCAGACGAAGGACGTGCACCCAATCGATCAGATGGATCTGCACAAGCAAATAGGGGAAATGGTGTTCTATACATTGGCGCATGCTTCCACTTCTGTGTCCAAATTGCAGGTGTCACTGAACAATGTTCAACCACAACTCAAGCTGGAAAAGATATCGTCCTTTGCAAAGGACAATAGGATCAAAACTTTGGAGGAGCTGGTCCTCAAGATCGGTTATGATCCTTCAAACGTGAAAGCAGCAGAGGAAATGCTAAAGAATAAAAATGTAGACATAGCATCCTTGAGGAAGCAACTGAAGCTCCCACCCACATAGGATTCACAGGCGAAGGAGATAGCAGAGAAAGAAGGCGAGAAGGATGAAATGCTAAGGCTGCTCATGGAGCAGAATGCACAACTCAAAGAAATGGAAGCTGAGATGGAGAAGCTGTTAAAAGAGTAAGAGCAATTGAAGCCAATGTAAGTCATTCCATTGAGTGCTATCCCAATTTCAGGAGCAAGCACAACATCAGTGACAGGAGTTCCATCCGCAAATCCATTGACATCCCAAGAGAAGACAGTCGACCTAGTTGAATCCATGGAAAAAATGAACCTGCAGGAAACAGAGATCAGCAGGTTGAAAAAGGAGATTGAGAACCTTCAAGAACTCAAATCTTCCTTTTAGACCAGTCTCTCCAAGGAAAAGTAGGTAACAGAGTAGCTCAAGCAGGAGCTACAACAGCTCTGGAAGCAAATAGTGGCAGGGAAGACTTTGGCTGAGGTTAAAGAGAATGTATGGACATACATCACTAAGTCCATAAACGAGATATGGCCCATGATCCAAATCATGTTTGAGTAGAATGAGTTTGTCCAGAGGAAAAAACAGGCCATTGAGAAGATCAGAGTAGAATTGGGAGACATGCCAACATAGGCAAATGAGATCATCAAGTTCCTCAATTCTAAGACCAGGGAAGAGCTGGAAGAGTTGAAGATTGAAGACAGAATAGAGACCATCCTTGAGGTCAAAAGGGTTTTGACCAAGAGAGGATTAATGCTTCAGCTGGAAGAAAAGGTTCAGGCCATGGACCTAGGGGTACAAATATTCTTCAGTAAGATTGAGGCTATCCAGAAGAAAGGTCTACCTGGTCTGAAGGTAATTAATGATAAATTGATGACACTCCCAGATTACAAGAAGAGATTGGCTGAGGTGTCTAAGGATAGTTCAAAGTTTGCAGGGATTCAAGGGAGCATCATTGTCAAAGCATTTCTAGATGCCCTTCAGTGGGACATCAGCATCCAACATGATATTCGATACATTTTCCTCACCAAGCCTACATTCGCCAAGTACACAGAGATGGATGAAGTGTATCGAAGGCTGCTCAAAGTCAACGTGCCCAGTCATCTTAGGTGGGAGGAACTCTGTGATCTGATCAATTAGCAGATGAGCTTTCCAGGTCCAGTCAACTATCCATTCAGATGAAGTCGTGCAGGGGCTTCATCAACGGCCCACCCAGAAATCAGCGTGCAGTTGCACCACCTCATCAAACAGTTCCTAGATTTAGGAAATTTGTTAAGTTAGTTAGGATAAAAATAGATTTAGCACGTCCTGGTCATTAATGACAAGATCATTTGTAATTTGAGTTATAAATACTTCACCTTTCAAAGTATTGAGGGTTGTTGATCTTCACACCCTGACACTATCGGACTGTAATATTTTTGAAGAGATCTTCCATTAATAAAAAGGAGGCACTTTTACAGGATTCTTGCATGTATTCACTTCCCAGATTACAAGAAGAGATTGGCAGAGGTGTCTAAGGACAGTTCAAAGTCTGCAGGGATTCAAGGGAGCATCACTGACAAAGCATTTCTAGATGCCCTTCAGTGGGACATCAGCATCCAACATGAGATTCGATACAATTTCCTCACCAAGCCTACATTCGCCAAGTACACAGAGATGGACAAAGTGTATCGAAGGCTGCTCAAAGTCAACGTGCCTAGTCATCTTAGATGGGAGGAACTCTGTAATCTGATCAATTAGTAGATGAGCTGTCCAAGTCCATTCAACTGTCCAGACAGATGAAGTTGTGCAGAGGCTTCATCAATGACCCACCCAGAAATCAGCGTGCAGTTGCACCACCTCATCAAACAGTTCCTAGATTTAGGAAATTTGTTAAGTTAGTTAGGCTAAAAATAGATTTAGCACGTCCTGGTCATTAATGACAGGACCATTTGTAATTTGAGTTATAAATACTTCACCTTTCGAAGTATTGAGGGTTGTTGATCTTCACACCCTGACACTACCAGACTGTAATATTTTTGAAGAGATCTTCCATTAATAAAAATGAGGCACTTTTACAGGATTCTTGCGTGTATTCACTGGTGATGTTTTCTTTCTAAGTTGAATGCTATTCTCGCTTTGTTATCATACTATTTTCTAAATCTAATCTTTAAGAGTAACGAACGTAGCAGGATTTATCTCGTATACCCTGTTTCTGACTCGAAAGATTTTAGTGTTTTATCTTCTGGTGTTTTCAATAAAGAAATTCTTAACTGCTTCTTTGTTGAAATTATCTTTCTCATCTTTTTTGATATTTCATCATTTATGCTATTAAAGAATCCAATGATTATATTATCTCTCCCTGTGAAAGTTTTTCCTTTGCGTTTCAGGTTCGGATTTCATATTTTATTAAAACATAGACCCCATAGCCCAATGGATGTGTAGACTGTCTCAACCAATTCGAAAAAACACTTTGACAACAAAACCGACCTATCTCTTTACCTAGCCTAATATTTAAAGTTTGAAAACATAGCTAAATCATAATAGAGAGATCCCTCTCTGAAGTTGGAAGGACTAGATCCCAGCTTCAAAAGTAGTTGGATAAAGTTACCTTAGTAGATTTCTTCTGCTGTCAACCTCTAGGAAATTTACCAAGTGCTAACACAGGGTATAACCAAGTCCTTATGTCTCCCTCAGACCAGCTCAAAACTACATTCTATACACCATGGGGCACCTACGCTTATAGAAAGATTCCCTTTGGGCTCATAAATGCCGGTGCCACTTTTCAGAGAGCGATGGATATCGCTTTCTGCGGCTTAATCAATCAATTTGTAGTAGTTTACCTAGATGATGTCACTGTCTTCTCAAAAAATAAAGGAGATCATCTAGCTCATTTAAGATCTGTTCTACACTGATGTCGTAAGTACGACATTTCTTTAAATCCTAAAAAATCTGTCTTCGCAGTAGAACAAGGTAAGTTCCTCGGATTCATTGAATCAAATGAAGGGATGATTATCGACCCTGAAAGGACCCAAGTCATTTCAAAACTCCCNAAAAAAAGTCCATGCAATCTTTCTTAGGACAGATAAACTTTGTTAGGAGATTCGTCCCTAGCTTTTCAGAAATGGTGAGACCATTACAAAAATTAATAAAAAAGGATGTATAGTACCATTGGGGACCTTTAGAAAGTCAGGCTTTTGATTCAATAAAAAAGGCCATAATAGACGCTGCTTCTCTAATGAGCCCTGATTTTTCCCAAGACTTCACCCTCTACACATTTGCCTCTGATCGATCTTATGCTGCTGTCCTAACTCAAAAGAATGCTGAAAACAACGAAGTCCCAATTGCCTTAATGAGATCAGCCTTCAAGGGAGAAGAACTTAATTACCCAGCAGTAGATCAACAAGCTTGTGCTGTTTTTAAAGAAGTAAAACACTTTCGATCTTATCTGTTGAAATCTAGGATGAAAATCATTGTCCCTTACCCGACTGTCAGAAATTTGTTAGTATAGAAAGAACTAGGCAAAAAAAGGGCAAACTAGGTCACATCCTTACAAGAATATGACATAGAAATCACCCCAGCACAAATTGTTAGAGGCCAAGATTTATGCAAGTTGGTCACCGATTCAGCTATAGGACAAGAAAATGAAACTAATATATTAATTCCAGATCAACACCATCAAAATCAAATCTGCTGTGCACAAAACCTTGTTAGTTCCTGGTACAACGACATCAAATTTTGTCTTATACATGGATCAGCTCCCCGTCACCTTGATCCAAAAAAAAGGAGAGCACTAAAATTAAAATCTGCTTCTTTTCAGCTAATTAATGGTATTTTGTTTCGCCAAAATTTCGATGGAATACTTAAGCACTGTCTTGAAAAAGATGAAGCAGGAAAAGTCTTATTGGAGTTACATGCAGGGGAAGCTGGTGGGCATTTCGGTGGAGACACCACCACTCACAAAGTATTAAGAGAAGGTTATTACTGGCCTACCCTTTTCAAAGATGCTCATGCCTTATGCCGCAAGTGTGTGATTTGTCAAAAGGCATCTGGATGGATACATAAACCAACATTCCCATTGCAACCAGTCTCGGTAGACTCCCCTTTTCAGCAGTGGGGCCTGGATATTATAGGTTCAATCAATCCGACATCCTCACAGCAACATAAATACATCATAATAGCCACAGATTATTTCACCAGGTGGTCTGAGGCTGCGCCATTAAAAGCTATAAATACCAATCAGGTGATGTCCTTTCTGAATTCAAATATCATCACTCGTTTCGGTATTCCTGAATGCTTAGTATTTGACAATGCTTCCTATTTTTCATCTCTTGAAATGAGTGATTTCTCTCTAGAAAAAGGAATAAAATTAAAGTACTCTTCCAGCTATTACCCCCAAGGCAATGGTTTGGTGGAATCAACTAATAAAAATCTGATCAAAATTTTCAAGAGAACGATCTCAGAAAACCATAAAAACTAGCATAATGCACTGTTAAACGCAATTTGGGCTGACAGAGTAACTCCTAAAACTGCTGTGGGTAACTCTCCTTTCTTTCTCGTTTACGGCAGGGAAGCAATTCTTCCACCTCATGTCCTTCTTCCATCTCTGCAGTTATCGCAGAAGGTACAGGAAGAAGACTGTCCCCCCTTGGAGAGTTGAATTAATGCTTTGTTAAAGCTAGAGGAAGTAAGGGCTCAAGCAAAACAAAAATTGGATCAACATCAATTCATTGTTAAAAACTGGTTTGACTCCAATTCTGCCTCTGACAGAAATTTTGAGGTAGGTGACCTTGTCCTAAAGTGGGACAAACCTCATGAGGGAAAAGGAGAGCATACTAAGTTTTAGAACTTGTGGTTGGAACCATTTTTAATTACTAAGAAACTGGGTCCCAGTTCCTTTCTCTTACAAAATTTAGAGGGACAAATAGACACCTTCCCGGTGAATGGCCAAGCTCTAAAAAAGTACTTTACTTGATGACGCTCCCATACACCCTTTGTAAATATTTTCTGTTTTCTTTTACTTGTTGTTTGTTTTTCTTTTCTGGTTTGTTTTGGTTCTCATTTCTTTTGAAACACATATGCCTACACCATGGGCTAGCTCAGACAAAGAAAACAGAAAAACTTCCCCTCGAAAATGACTGCTGAAAGTTGTCTAAACATCAATTGTTGTATTTCTCTGAAATTGTAGCCTTGTTGAAGATCACTTTTATTTTGAAAAGCGTTTTCTTGGTTTCAATCTGCAATTGAAAGTATTCATGACCATCTATAAAAATCCTTTTTACGCTGTATTGTTCTTTAGGGGAACAACTCAACGATGTCTCCCTGTTCTTGAAAGTTGGTTTTATTAATAAACTATTTCTAGATCTTGATGAAGGACAGCTCAAAAAATTTTCAAGGTCTGTGACATATCAAAATGTGTTAAAAAACTAGAATTTTCAGTGTCACCCCTCTCTATTGAATATCTTTAAAAACTATAATATAAACTTTCAGGGAGCTGTGGGAAGTGTTTGTAAACCTGCCGGGACACTGAACAGGTTTGCTAACAGTGGGTAAATGCATGCATGATGCCAATATAACTTTGTCGGGGTACTGAACAGGCCCGCTGGTAGCGAAGCAATGTCAGGTAAAAGAAAATTCTCAGATATGGATTCTATTTTGACCTTAAACATCCTTCGTTCTGATATGGAATTTCTTGACAGGATACATATATCAGAGTGGGTTAATTGACATCCCTGTCGAGGCTATGGGCGCCTACAAGCAACAATGGCCCTGTCAACAATATTGAAGATTTTAACTTAACATCGTGGCTCTCTTTTGCTAAGATTGTCACCAGTTTTTGTTTCTTTAAAAATAAAAGTTGTCTGAAACTGGACTGCGTTATAATTTGAGATGCTCAAACAACTTTTCGGTTTTTTTTGATTCAAGGTTTTTCTGATTATTCTAACCTGAACTTGTTCGTATGACAGAGATAACTGCTTCTCCCAGCATGTTGCCATTGTTGGCAGTGATTATATAATTATTATTTTTATAAGCTACCTACACAGGGTTTATGAAATTTTATTACTCTTCATGAGCGTTTCTCTAAATGACAGTTGTAAATCGTCGCATTTTACCTATCATCTATTCATGCTTCATTTTCATGACTGAAAGCATGAAAACTTGCAACTATCCTTACCATTTTGTTTTAAATTTTCATTGAAGGAAAATGGTTTATTTAATATGGAGTTCGATTCTTTGCCAGGAAGGTATCACCCTGTTGTGTTTTTCACCCTGTCAACTCATAAACATGACCAAGAGATTGATAGTCTTGACAAACGAAAGGCCCCACCATTTGATTTTGTTTGTATTGATTTTGGTTTGATCTTTCATCACATTTCTTTCACAAAACTTTTGATTATTCTTTTACCCAACTTTGTAATCAAAATATGATGTGCGCACTTATGTTTTCAGGGTACTTTGGTCCTAGCATGTACTAAATACCAAGGTGGCATACAATGTACAGGTTGCCATTACTCCTTAGCATGGTCTCGGGTTCCAAAAAAATCTTCACATGCATTTTGATTAAACACCTTGCCCGTCGTTTGAATAATCACAGCATGTATTGATAAAGCTCGGGGCTATGGCTCTGTTTTGTTTTTGCAAACCCTACTTGTGTGTTGTGTGTTAAATACTTGTCTATTCAATATGGCTCCGGTGGTAAGGGTTGAACCGAACGACATCCAAACCCTACTCTCATACGATAATGCTAGGGAAGATTTGGAAGGGAATGGTTGGCATATTTTCATCAAAAAGTTTCAGGGTTTTAATCTTCAGGTTGCCCAAGAGTTTGCCTTAACCTTTGATGGTTGTAGGGAAAAAATCGGTGATGTGCAATTGGAAATAACCGAAGAGTTCCTAAGTCAAGCCATGGGATTGCCAGTGGTTGGTTAGAAATGGTTCAAAAACGCGAAGGTGGAGGAAGTCCCTTGGACTTTACTGTTTACCTCACGAAAAATAACCAGTTGTGATAGAGATATGCCAATTTCATTCTTGAAACCTAGGTGGCATGATTTACTTGCTGTAGTGAATAAATTCATCACATGTGAGGGACGATTCAGACTTGTTTTCCTATATCATTTACGCCTGCTTATGAGTTTTATTGGTTTTTTGTTGAATATGCCTTATTACCTACTCAGAAGTCTGTATAAAATGGGGAAAAGATCTAGGAAACAGAGGTCAGATTCAAGTCTTTTTCATCATGGCCTGATTAAAATCATCCTCATGCATCAGTTAGAGTCACAAAATGACTGTTGGGATTCATTCATTACGCGAAATGGTTTTGGTAACCCTGAGTTGGGAGAAGTAGATAAGCCAGTCGTTGAGGAAACCCTTGTGAACCTGACGACCTCTCTTCCATATCCCCTGGCTTGTGATTTTTCCCCTAACAGTGAACCTTCGAGCTACCCTAAGGGCATTCAACAGGACAGCCAACTAGTTACACATCCAAAGGATTGTATTAAAACTATGCAGAAATCTACAGGAAAGAAGTTAAAAGGTAGTGTTGATGTCAATTTCAAAAACAAAAGAGCTGGTTGGTTAATTTCTCGAAGTCTTTGAAATAAAACAAAACCCCGTGCAGACACGATCAACATGATTGAAGTGAGTGAAAGCTCATACTCAGAAATTGACAAATTCCTTGCTGAAGAAGATCCTATGTCATTTGGGCTATACCCTGACCGACCCTATAACTATGTTAATAATTTGCCTCCTTGTCTAAAGGACAACCCAGAGTTTCCTGGTATCCAGCTCTATGATAAATCTACCATCTACATGGAATATTCTCCGACCCATAATGTTGTTCGTTCTAATGTAAACTCCTTATAGTCACAATGTGATGTGTGCTGATCATGGATAGACAGATACTATACCAATGTCCCGTTTCTACAGTCACGGGTCAATTCTTTGAGAGATCAGGTTGATATGTTAACAAACGAAAACAACAGACTTGAATCCATCATCCAAGGGAAGGAGAAGCATTTGAAAACTACAGGTCGTGTGATTTTCAAAAACGTAGAAGCAGCTACAGCTATCGTTATCTCCAAAGTTTCCTGATACGTTTTGGTTTTATCATTAGAGGTATGATTATTATCATTCTTAAGTTAGAATATTTGATTTGATTGAATAAACCATTTTTATTATTAAGATTATTCTGTTTTATTTACTCAATAAAATAAGATTGCATTTGCTATTATAACTAGCTACAAAATCGCAAGATTCTGTAGCCAGTTAAGAAAATTCGAATTGTTTAGTTTGATGAATGAAAACATATCTGTGATCTTCCTATTTTCTTTTGTTTTCAGGATAGTTAAGGATCTCATGATTTCAAAGATGATATGAGGCCCTTTTGAGATCTCCTAGCCATATCTATTATCTATTTTGGATAAACAGAATTAGACTGTTGGTATTTTTTTGATATCTAGTGAAATCAGGGAGGTTGCATCCCCCTTTATTTTTTGAAATCAATTTGATCTTATGAACATGAAATAGTTATGTTTCTTGAAACCTATAAAAACATATTATTTTGTAAACATTGCATCATCTCAGCCTAGGGAAAGAGTATGGGCATTTTATCACAGACTTGAATGGAATATAATGCACATTACAACTTTAGCTTTTCTGTATGATGTTTTCATTCAAGTTATGTTTATTTCGATTTGATAATAGATTTTGATTTCTTTTGTCATCGTGGTTTATTGCAAGTTGATATGACTCAATTTATATATGCTATCCATATCTCGTGTTTCAGATATAAAACACAGTGATCATCTATACAATTTAAATTAAGAGATTTATCTCTAATTTCAGTTGAATGTTTATATGCAAGTTCTTACAAGAAAAATTATCTCATCGTAGCTACTTGCAAATCATAAGATTACTGTGACTGTGTCTATTATATGCTCTGTTATTATAATTCAATTTCTAGCATTATTGTTTCGCATTTATTTGGAGTAATCTCAAGATTTGTTGCAGGTTCACTTCTTAGATAAAGGTGGCTAGATATTCAATATTAAATAGACATTGGATGCAATAACAGGTTAGCCTGTTATTTGATTTCATTAGCTTGCTGAATATAGAAGTTTTCTATATATAGAACATTTTCTACTTTCTATTATTTTCTGTTCAATTAGGCAGTTTAATATTTGATTTCATGAGTGTATACATCTAAGAAAACAAACCGAAAAAATTAGATAGTATTTTCACTTTCTTTATTATTGTTGCTAAAGGAATCAATTTACATTTGATTTTTACGAGTTTAGATTAAAACTCGTGTTTTGTACAGATTGTATATAGAATTATTAAACATATATTATTTAAATAAATTGTACATATATATATATATATATATATATATTTAAATGTACATATAGATTTTAGTGATTGTTCTTTATTAAGTATTGTATTTTCTCTAGTTATTTTTCGCTTTCTTTAGAACTTAGATCAGCCAACGGAGCCTCTAAACCTGTCGAAGTGAATTAATCCAAACAACTTGGGTTAATTAGACAACCCTGGACTAGATTCACTCCTCTAGTTGATGAGCGGTCAATTTCGCCCGTCAACAAAGCCTTTCGCTAATTCTCTAACCTTTTTTTCCAACACTATAAATTGAGGATATATAGTTTCCATCTCTTATTCAACTAGTCAATGATGATTCTCGAGTCTCCAAATACTTGTAGATCCTGAATATGTAATCAGGAAGCTAAAGTAAGAAGGGTCCAAACTCCCAAAATCTTGGCTCTATTGTTTGTACCCGATCCACAATTTAGAGTCCATATGAATTCTATATGCACATAAGTTCTAATAACACCACCAACACCACTTTTCATCCCCCTATCCTAAGAAGCTCCATCAAACCACCCAGTTGTTGTTCACCCATCAAGCACTGGAGGAAGGAGAGATATTTAGATCAAAAGACTTCTTTTCTGAGGAAAATCTAATTTTCCAAGAATCCTAAGTAAAACCATATTTGAGGAGGGCCATCTAGAATAAAAAAGTACCTTGTTGCGCTCCAACCAGATATTCCAGCAAAAAATGGCTGGTAAATGAGGAAGGGAAGTACAAGAATTTGACCAGTCTAGAAACCTAGCCTGAAGAGTGTCTCCCCTCCAACTAAATTTTAAGTTAAGAGAAAAAGTCACCTGCAACCAATCCTGATGAGTGAATCTACAATGGATCATGATGTGTAATGTTGACTCTACCTCCTATGAGAAAATGCCACAAATGCTTGGCCCAAACCAACCCCTATGCTATAGGTTGTCCCAGGTTAGGATCCTATCTTCCATAAAGAGCCACATAAAAGGTTTTACCTTTGTCCCTCCCAAGTATAGAGTCTTCTATGCCACCATATGCTACTGTATAACCAGTTCCTACTAGCTAAGGAAAAATATGCATTTTTTGCATAAATGAAGCTCGATCGATCACTCCAAGTCCAAATAAGATTATCAGGTCTATCAGTCAGTTTTATGCCTAAGGCTAGTAGATATCTGCAAAAAATATCCCATTCCATAGCCTCAGTACCTAGGAAACCCAACACTTCACTTGTTTTCCATTGTGTCAATACGAGCCCTATCGTGTCAATACCTCTAGCCTAATATAAATAATGTATACCTTCCCACTTTAGAGTAGTAATAAGGGAGGGAGATAACCAGGAGCCATTATTAAGGCCTAGGATCATATCCTCACTAATGCGAATTGAATGTCTCGACCGAGGATTCCAAGGCAACCACTGGGTGATTAGCTCCACTAACTTGACCAAGCTATGCCAAAAGATCGAAACATTTGTTGGTCCCCGCTTTTGACCATGTTCTTTGCCTATATTATATACCACCGACCTCCAATTATATGCCAGTACCACCCTTTTGGCCTCGTTTTGATACAATTAACCTCTCCCTACCATTCGATGGGGTTACCTAAGGTATCTTTGCATTTCAAGCTATTTTTATGCACTTTAATGCTTTAAATTGGTTTTGGAACTAATATCGCTTGGGTTAGGTACCACTTCTATATTTG
>ML778068.1:161366-189131 GCA_009831015.1 Picea engelmannii
AAAACACTCAACGAACCATTAGACTCATGGTTTTTTTGAGAAAATATATTTAAATGATATAAAATATTTGTAGAAAAAGTGAAAAAATGAGATAAATAGGGGTAAGAACTCACTTTCACTAGTTCATTTGTATTTACCCAAAAACTTGTCTAGGAGCCCTATTTTCACCTCAAATTTGGCAGTTGATTGTGGAGAGATCAAGCGATCATTCAACGAATATTTTGTGTGAAAATGGTAAGTACCTCGTCTTCTTCCTTTTTAGTGGTTTACAATTCATTTTGGTCGGTTGCAAGATGAGTTTTGGGTGAATTTTTGGGCCGTAGGCACGCGCTGGGGCAGCCGTAGGTGACCCATATCGGGGCTTGCAAAAATCAAGGATTTCCACAGGTGCCCAACGAATTGCCTGCGGAAACCCTACTCTGTAATTGAAGCCTGGGTGTGGCGGCCGAAAAACCAAAAGGAAAACGATGCGCTGGACCAAAAAGAATCCCAAAAAATGGTGATTGAAGGTGCTAACAAATTTCTCTTATTTCTATGAAGGTATTTTGATTGCAATGATGTTAGAGTGGCGAGAAAGAGAGCATGCAGATGTTGATGCTATGGATTTTAATGATCTGGGCACCATGAATTCCCTATGACAATGCGGCTTTTTAAAGTTCTTCAAGATCCAGGGCATGAGAGCCCAACTGAGACTGTTGGAATATCTAGTTCATATGTGGGATGTGGACCAACAAGTATTTCATGTGGGTGTTCATGTACTTTCCTTGGACATTAAAGATATCTACTTCTTGATGGGTATCTCTCATCGTGGGGCGCAAGTGACCTTAACAGGAGGTCGAGGCGACAAATTTCCAATGAGTGAATACATCAGACAGTATTGCAAACCTGAGGCTGAGTGGTGCAAGGATAAAGTGGCCATAAGAGGTGTTCGAGATTTGACTCTACGAACCATCCTATTCACCATTGCATGGATGGTAGGGATTGCTTCACTGCACATGGCTCTTTAGAGCTACTTTCAATATGCTGTAGAATGCATAGAACCTCGTGTGTTCAACTAGTGTGATGGCCTCCTCCGTAGTATGAAGGGCCAGTTGACCAAAGCTAAGAACGAGGAGTTAAAACAGTTTTGGTATGGATCGATTTTGGTCTCTTTCTTCCTAGAGAGAGTCCCTCACCTATGCCTCCAGGTAGAATGGAACATACCAGCACCACGAGATCCGTGCATGAAGCGGTGGTGCGATCTGATGTCCCGGCATGTAGCGGGGCCCATTGTTAAATTCAATGACACATTTTTTGACTGGATGCAGCCCTAGATATTGATGATCAATGACTATGCATATGCTGGGCTAGATTTCTATCGTGACCCTGACTTGGTGCTGCCAGAGGGTTCTCAGTGGGGGGACCTAGGTAAGAAAAACATTTTTCTTTTTATGATGTTTTGTTAATTTTTCAAAATATTTGATATATATATATATATATATATATATATATATATATATATATATATATGTTTTGAATCCAAAGACTAATCAAAACGTTTTGACCATGAAGATGTAGGGCCATTCCAGACCATGGGTACATCACCTATTCATAGGTGAGGGGAAGCAACAATGGTAGCAGGATGGGATGCAGATGACTATGAAACAATCGAGCAAAATCTCGAGGGTTTGACTACAGGTATTCTAGATATGTCGATTGGAGAGGTCCCAAGGCGTTTCTAGCACCACACTGTGGGTGTGTCTGGTTCATTGGGACAATTGATTTGTAGGGTAGCACGAGCAGTAGTGTGTTACCATGAGCAACATCCATGATGCCATTTTGTAGAAGCTATGAGCTTCATATTTTGATATTTTGGTCTTCGGACGAAAAATAATCTTTTTGTAAAAACTTTTTGTTGTTATATATATATACAAGAGGCTTCTACTAGCTTACTCTCCTTTTATATACAATGTGTAATATGTGATTGGTTTTATAAATGTCTTAGATGTTTGTCTAACACATAATTAGCTAATGCATCAGTTAATGTATTTAGACATCTAGGAATGTGTTGATATTCAATATAATCAAAATAACGTTCCAGGAGGCGAATTCATAAATATACCTGTAATAAAGTAGGGCTTCAGATAGCGTAGACATTACTTAACTGTAGTACTAAAAGCTGTGAATCAAGTCGTATAACTAGGTGATGGATCCCCAATGAAATAACATCGGTTGATAATTCAATGACCGCACTATACTCTGCGATATTATTGGTTGCACAATCGAGGCAAACACCATGCAAACTGATAAGTTCATTGGTAGGTGCATAGATTTCTCACACAACATAAGCTAAGTTTTGAGTACTACGACTAGCACCATCAGTAAAGCCAATGTGGGGGAGCAAAGACTCCAAAAACTAGAAACCAAGCACAAGTCAAGGTAAGCGGTCGAGGGTGAAAACCAAATAACGAGAAAGAACACAAAAAATAACACACAAAATGTATGATACAATAAAAGTACAAGCACTTATGCAAAGATAGTCTAAGCATAGTACCTCTTCAAGTAAAACCCATTTCTGGGCTCACTCAAAGGGATGCCATCATAATCTACTAACTCATAAGCTCCCTTATCTAAAACTCTTTTAACAATATAAGGGCCATGCCACATAGCCTCGAATTTCCCAGCTCCCAGTAAATCACGATCCTGTTCATACAATAGAACTAGATCACCTTCGGAGAAAACACGTGGTTTGACATGTTTGTCATATTGGGATTTTATGCATTTCTTCTGGGTTTCAATAACCAAGGTGGTGTCGCGATGGGTTTCGTCTAATTGCATTAGATACAACAGACGCTCCTCTTTGGTAGAGGTGTTTGGAAGAAGTTCCACGACTAGTTTCAAGGATGGGATCTCACATTCAATCGGTAAAATGAACTCGATACCATATACTAGCTGAAAAGGTGTAAATCCCATGGCGGACTTTACAGATGTCCGATAATCCCATAATGTTGAAAACAACATTGTGTGCCAACTAGTCTTATGGATTCCTATTATCTGTCGAAGCATGTTGATGAGAACCTTGTTTATTGCTTCAACTTGGCCATTGGCCTGTGGATAGTAGGGGGTTGAGTTTTCATGCCGAATACCCAACTTATCGGTAATTTTAGACATCATAAAGTTTTGAAAATGGCTACTGTGGTCAATAACGATAGCTTGTGGGATTCCGAATCGAGTAATAATGTGATTGAATATGAATAGTGCTGCAGTTTTTCTGGTTTTGTCAAATGTAGGCATCACCTCGGCCCACTTCGTGAAATAGTCCACATCTACAATAATGTATCCATGCCCCCCAACCGAGTGAGGGTTACAGGTCATGAAATCGATACCCCATTTAGCGAAAGGTCCAACGGAAACTACAAGATGTAAGGGAGCGGGATGCGATCTGATTTTGTTGTTGTAGGTTTGACAAGCATGGCATTTTTGGATAGCAAGAATACAATCTTTAAATAAGGAAGGAAAAAAATACCCTACCCGTAAGACCTTTTGGGCTGTAGCATACCCTGACATATGGCCCCCACATGTTCCAGAAAGACAGTCATTCAAAGCTTTCTCATCCTCATCATAGGTGAGACATTGTCGAAAAATGGAGTCAATGCCATGATGATAAAGAGTGTCACCAAGGATGATGTATTGACGGGCCTAGTAACGTATGCGACGACGGTCGACTCTAGAAAGGTTGGGCCAGAAAGTTTGAGTCTCGAGATAAATAATGATATCTCCATACCAGAGGTCCTTAGAACTGATCAGGAAAATGGATTCATTGGGAAAGGAATCCTCTGCTACATTTTCTGTCTCAGGGGAAGGGAGGTCACAAATTAGTTCGACAAAGACCAAGGATTTCTTTGACTTAGCGCGTTCCAATTCCAAGTCAAAATCCTAGAGGATGAAAATTCATTTGGAGTATTTTCCCCCTAGCAATTGGTGTGAAAGGATGTGCTGCATAGGGTTGCAATTCGAAATTACAGTGGTCTTGCGTAATAAGATGTAGTGACAGAATCGTTGGACAGCGTGAATGGCTGCCAAGGCCAGCTTTTCGACATGTAGATACTTGGCTTTGGTATTCATAAGACTCCGAATCAAATAATAAACAACATGCTCGTCATGTAAATCATCTTCTTGGACCAGCACCATGGCAATGGTAGAATCCGAAGTAGTGAGATAAAGGAAATAATCTCGACTATAATCGAGTGGGAAAAGTAGTGGGGTATAGGTTAAAGTTAATTTCAGAGCTTCGAAGGCTTTGTTGGAAATGGTGTCCCATACAAATTTAGAGCCTTTCTTTAGTAGTCGAGTAAATCCAAGTGTTAACTCAGTGTAGTTTGGGATAAAATGTCATAGAAAGTTTTCCTTCCTTTCCAAACTTTGTAGTTGGCGAAGTGAGGAAGGAGGAGGGAGATTGAGGATCGCCTCAACCTTCAAAGGATCTACCCTAATCCCTTGTCGGGATACAATAAATCCTAGGAGTTGGCCAGATTCTACATAAAAGACACATTTATGTGGGTTTAAGCATATGCAATAGAACCGACAATGAAGGAAAATGGCGCAGAGGTGGGCTAGATGATCACTACGATGCATGGAATGCACTGGTAGGTCATCGAGATATGTATATACAATGTGCTTAATATCATGAAAAGCATAAGACATAGCATGTTGAAACATTGCACCGGTGTTCTTTAAACCGAAAGGTAGTTTCCGGTAGGCAAAGGTGCCCCAAGGACAAATGAAAGAGGTTTTATGTTGATCCATGGGTAAGATATTGATTTGATTATATTCGGAGAAGCCATTCATCAAAGAGAAGATTTCACTTTCGGCGCAATCGTCGACAATTTGGTCGATGAAGGGGGTAGGAAAGTTGTCCTTAGGACAAGCTTTGTTGATATCCCTATAATCAACACAGACATAGATCATACCTTGTTTCTTGTTAATCGGAATTAGAATGGATACCCAATCAGTCAAAGCCACGGGATAAATAAAACCAACTTTAAGAAGTTTTTCGACTTCAAGCTTGATAGCAGTTGCTTTACAGGGGTGAACTGGGAGAAGTCTCTGCCGGACGGGTTTAGCGCCCGGGTAAGTCTTAATCTCATGGACAATAATATCGGGGTCAATACCTGGAATCTCTTCATAGCTCCATGCGAAGATGTCATGAAACTCTTGAAAAAGGGACTTATAAGTGACGATCTCATCAGTGGAACACGAAGCTCCAATGTGGACATTTTCGACAACTCCAGGGGTGATGGATATGTCTAAGGGGATGGTGGGTGAAATATTACTTAAGTTCCCTTCATAGAACACATCATGTGCAGACTCGGGAATGAAAGAGATAATGGAAATGGTCGATAGAGTCAAAATCCATTGGTAACTCTCAATGGCGTGGTCTTCTAGAAAAAGAATGGAACGATGATGGCCATCGTCCCAAGGTGTGTCTTCCATGGACATGACTGACATAATCATCTCGTCCATGGGAAAAATCACATGGAAAGGATCAGGAGATGAATCACCAAGAGAGGGAGTGGGAGGGGTTTCCGATTGAATGGCTTGAAAGGCAGATTCAACTGGACTTAAAGGCATCTGGTTACCGTAGCGGAGATAATCACTGGGTTCAGGTACTACCCATGGGTCAGAGGACGCAGGAGTTTCATAGACAGAGGTGGAAATCATGTTGATTGATGAAACCAGAGGAAGTGGGATGTCAGGTGGTGGGATCGGGAAAGTGCCCATCAATGTTGAATCTTTAAGTAGACCCACACCGACATTCTTGTACCCAGGGGGTGTTTTGGAAATGAAAGGGACATTGCTAGTACGCGTATCAGAGTTAAAGAAGGCTAGTTGGTCTACTGTAACGAATTTTCTGTGATTTGGAAAACGCACAATGCAGAAAAGAGTAGACACGACCGTGCTCATGGAATCGATCCAACTAAGACCAAGTAAGAGGTTGTAATCGAGAGGTGCATCAAAGACCTCAACTTCAATGTTGACCGATTTGCTTTCTAACGTAATAGGCAATGAAGGAAGTACACCGTAGGGTTTAAAGCCAGAGCCATTGAAGGCTTTGAGCGTGTTGTGTGATTCAATTAAGGGGGAAGAGCCAATGTCTTTCCAATAGGAAACAAACATTACACATGTCGAGGCACACTCGTCAATTACTATTCTACAAATGTTCTTGTCTACGACAACAACTTGTATTTGGAATGTGAGCTGAGGGGGTAACCTTGGGATGTGATCTTCCAAGTCAAAGATTATCAAGTTTGTATCAATGGGGTCGATTCCACCAATAGCCTTCAATAGTGCCTTCCATTGTGTGGGACAACTTTGAAGGACTTCGAGAGCCGACGTCGCTGAAGGTGCTTGTGCTAGATCTTCTACAATGTTATAGTTCCAAGCGGCACACACATGAGGATTGAAGGTGGATTTTTGAACCATGCCCTTGGGAGGAGGGTGAAGGACTATATTGGGGTTCGGTCATTCAATATGAAGAGGACCATTGGTAGGTGGGAATGAAGGGGGTGGCTAAATCAATGAAGGTGGGGTGTCATCAGCTTTCTCTTTCGAGGAAGAATAATCTTTGGCCCGAGTGGTAAGTGTAACGTCATTCTTTTTGGAATCACTAGAACACATAAGTACATATGAGGTGGTGGAGGAAGAAGGTTGATCATGGATGATCATTTGTGCCTTCTGCTGAGAAGGGAAGGGTTGAGACAAAACAACAGGTGTATGAGGTTTTGGGGTTCCTTGGAGGAACTTTGTGACTTTGGCTCGTCTTGGATAGTCCTTCGTGTAGTGATCATCACCACATATAAGGCAAGGATAGCAAGGTTTGCGTTTTTCCTTATCATCAGCAAGTTGGGACTTGGTCTTGTCGGGTTGTGGATTGTTATTTTTATCCTCCTTATTCCTACCCTTCCCTTTTTTATTTTTATTTTTACCGGTAGGAGTCGATTGAACGACATTTACTTCTGAGGTTTTACCGGTGGGAGGGTTGGGCATCGAAGCATTTTGAACATTAGAAGCATGGGATTTGGGGTTGGTGTGAGGGGTCTGTGCAGATTGGGGTTGATCATGGAAAGTGCCTATCACACCGTTAGCAGCATGAGAAGCTGCTGGGGTTGTTGAGGTGGTCGTGGTTGAAGGATGAGGTGCATCGGGAAGCAAATTGTAAAGAGTACCTGTTTGTGAATAAATGAGATCAAGGTACTGTGCACGAATGATCGCTTGTTCTTCCATGACAACTCCACCCATGGCGATGTCACAGGAGATATCATTCACGAAGGATTTCATGAACCATTATGTCAATAACTGATCGGGAAGCTCGATTTTGATTAGATGTTGTCTGTGTCTCCACTCATGGATGTGATCAGAGATATGAGTGGCTTTAGTTTGTTTAAAAGAAGTCAAAATATCTGCTCCAATTTCACAACAGATTGGTAGATGGTAGTGTGTGAGGATAGCCATGGCTAGGGTGTTAAAATCAACGAAGAAACCTCGTGGTAATTCTATGTACCACTTCGTGGCTGAACTTGTGAGAGTTCTTTGAAAAAGATGTAATCGAATGGAGTCATCCATCAGGGAGTTGGATGAACACCAAAGGTGGAAAGTCATTACATGATTATTTGGATCCTCTCTTGGTTTACCATCGAATTTCAGAATGTTCGATGGTAATTTGGTTGGTATGAAAGACCAATGAGGAGAGTGACAGATAGGGTCATTCAAAATCCTAGAAAATTTGGGGAGATCCAAAGTGGCTAAAAATGGCAACTATATATTCACATGGGGGTACTGGTGAATTTGGGGAGGAAGTCTCGTTTGTATACCAGTAGGATCGTAAGCAGTTTGCATGTAATGTGAAGATCCTGACAGATTCAGATGTTGGGGAAGTTGCATATAGTTCATGGGGTTATACAGGTTGGGGGTGTTCCCTTGAAAGGGGACAACAGGTTGAACGTTCGAACCCCAAATGGGATTGGGAAGGCTTGGGTATGGTTGGCCTGTACCAGGGGGTATGTGAGAGCTAACTTGAGGCAGTTTCCCCCCAGAAGATTGTTGGTTTCCTTGACTGAGAAGGTTCCAATATGGGGCCTATGCTCTTGGGATGTTTTTTCCATATGGTGGGATGTTGCCTTCAAGCGGGGGTTGTCCTCCAAATGGAGGGTGTCCACCAATGTTAAGTTTCCCCCCAGGGTTGGGTTGGCCCCCAGTGTTGAATTTCCCCCCAGGGTTGGATTTTCCTCCAACGTGAATCTGATAACTAGGAGTGAAAGAATCGATGGTGCCTCCAATTGAGGTGGAGCCACTTGGGCCAAACCCGCCTATAAAAGAGGGATAAGACCCTTCGAAGGGGGAGTGGGGAAGTGTCGGAATGAAACTGGAAACAGGATTATGCCCTGGAGGAAAAAAAACTCCAAATTCTCTGAATGGAACCTGAGTAGGGATAGGGATATAAACATTCAATGCATTATACCTAGGGGGAAGTGAAGGGGAAGGTCTAGGCGAACGTGGTGTGCCAATGGGAGTTTGGCTAGCCACCGTAGTCTCGACGAGAATATTCATAGTGTTCGGGACTATTGTAGAATGGGTCATCTGAAGGGGGATGGTCGAGTTAGGGTCAGTTGCTTGGGAATTTGAACCAGGAAAAAAATAGGCAGTTGTAAAAGGTATCGCATCTTTATCAGACGTTTTGGGCAGCTCAGGCTCGACAGTGTTATCAATACTTGCTCCTGAGCCGAAAAGATCCCGTTTGAAAATGCCAGTCGTCCAAAAAGGATCCTAGCCTTCAGGGCCTACGAAAGGTCCATTTGGTAATCTAGAAGTCTGAACAACAATTTCTCCAGATGAATTAATCCAAACAATACGTCTCTTGGAATCATGGGGGAGTCGAAAAGACTCTAGAGAATCGGTAACTCAAAATTGTTCTAAAGAGTTGGTTCTTTCCACTCATGGAGTGGTAATGTCTTGGAACTCTCTCTATTGAGGGGAGCCCTCTGTTGGGTTGGGAGGCAAGGGTTTTGTAGTTTCTGGATCTTCCGGGGGTAGTCCTTGCATCCTACATGAACGACGTGGAGGGTCAATATTGTTTGAACTAAAAAACTTTTCGGAAAAAATCTATGGCCAACTACGTAAAACAACAACACTCACTAATAAAATCTAGAGTTCAAACCAGGAAAGAAAACCTTCTGATTTCGAAGTCACTAGTTGGTGATGAAATCCAACGTCGCGAAATCGAGACAAGAAGGGGTTGGGCTAGGGTGGAAAAGTTACGTCGACTACCTGCTTTGTTGGTGCAATTATATGCATAATATATTACCAAACATAAATTATCAATCAGGATTCGTAATCAGTAGAGTTGATGCACTATATGCACCAATAATAGATAGGTTCCTATGTCTGTTTAGTATAGATTAGATAAGAAAACCATTTAGAAACCAACACACTCTTAAAAATAACAATCGTCACTCAATTTGAAAGATGGAAAGAAAAACTCATAAACAAACAAAAGATCTTGCTCAGGTGATGGACATGTTCATTGATGGCTCATGAAAAGAAAAGATGAACTTTGATTCTATATCATGGAGCAACTAAACTAACAAGTGGGATGCTCCATTAAAGCTTATGTATGGTGAAATATGGAGATCCAACTGTTCCTGCATTACCACACTTCGCAACACATTCGAATAGTGAAATCAAACAAATTAACATGAAATGAAAATAGCAAGTACATGAAATGAAAATCTACACTAACAATTTACAATAAGCTTACTAAGCTGGATCGGTGGCCCTTGCCGATGCCAACATGGAAGCTTTAGATCAACAGATGATAACTTCGAAGAGAGACAAAATCATTGAATCCAAACTTGCATTAATCTTCAACAGGTAGGTTTACAAAAGGAGTATCTTCATGAATCCAATCTACATCATAACAATTCTCCTCAAGAACCTATCTCATAACAATTCCCTTAATCTACATAATAGTGAATCCTCCTTATAATAATGATTCTCATATTTCACATAATATTGATTCTCTCCTCCTTCATGAAGAGAAGGCACTCTCTTTTATACATGAGATCTTTAAAAAGGGGATAAACATCTCATAATTACAGATCCACTTTTCTCTCAACCCATTTCCCTTTATTACAAAATATAATCCCTTCAAATCCTCACACATATCTTGGATAAGATATGACAACCAAATCTCCATGATCTTCTCCTTGGATTAGGATTGAATTATCTTCTCAAATCTTGAAATGGTGGAGGAAGCATTTGAGAAGTCTTTTGAATTAATCCTTCACATATTCCTACACATGATAAATCTCACACATTTTTGAGATATATGAAAACATGTCAATTTTCTAAATATTTAATCACAAATTCCCTTTTAATACTAAAATAAATGATTTGGAAAATAATAAGGTTAAACCCATATTTAATTATGAAATGGTATTAATGAATGGTTTATAGAGCGATGAAATGTGAATAATGATGAAGGGAAAGGTGGATGGAAATACGACATTTCTGAGACTCAACATGCTTAACGGACTCACACCTTGGTGCAAGATCCCACACATAATTGTGGGTATACCCTCCAAGGAGCCCGAGTAATTCTGGTCAATGTCGATTCCATGTACCGTGAAGACTTTCCCCTCCACAGTCACCTTGTGTAATATCCTAAGAAGACAGGCTACTAAAGTTACCACAAACAATAGTGATGCCTGGGGAAATAGTCGACAGTCTGATCCACACGCAAAGGCAGGGCATCAAGCTCGAAATCATCTTGAAAGGATTCCACTCATCATTGTGGGTATACCCTCAAGTGACCCCCATAATACGTGCAATCTCTACACTAAGATCAACAAAGCAGGGTGAGTAACTCTGCCAATCTCAATGTGACCTCAGGTTTGACCCTTGTGTAAGAAGGGCTTCCCAGGACAAAATGTTGCAAATGGATTTGAACACTCCCTATCACAAGATACTATTGTGTGTTTTTGTGCTTTGGAGAGTGTGTCTCACAGCCTATTCCAAAGCTCTAGCCTAGCTAATGTTGGTGTAAAAGAGTCCTAGAAAATAAAAGTTACTAATTGAATTTTAAATTCCACAATATTTTAATAGGCTGTTGTTTACGCAAGAAGGAAATGGAAATGAAACCAATGTTGTGATAGACCTCGACCCAATAACGTGTAAATAGAAGATGAATGCTGCAATTTTTGTTCAATGAATTCTATCTACAATAGGGAGAAGATATCTTTCTGGAATAATGTAAGCTATGAAAAGTATGTTCTTTTTTCTTTGAATGTAATACCAAACAATCATGAACCATGTAATGTCTTTATTTGTTCTTTTTCAATTTCTTGTATGCCACTATTTTCTATATGAATGATCACCCAAAATACTAAAAGACTTTTATATTCCTTTCGAAAACCAAAATAGGGTTGGGATTGAGAAAGGACAGATAATCAATGAAAAAAAAAAAAAACTCAACAAGTGCCCAAATCAAATCTTTCAATGGAGAAAAAACCAAAAATTTGATGAGAAAGTGATTCTCCGAATACGGGCGAGAGAATGAATTTTCAACCATTCAATCCAAAACAAATAATCAAACAAAACTTCAAATCCAATAAAAGATTTTTAATCGAACAAGCACTCAAAAGCAAGTTCAGAGATTATACCCTTGCCGATCAAAATCAAAAGATACAAAATATTGGATAGCCAAAAGAGAGGAGTTCAATCTCCGAAACCAATCAATCAACAAGTCAAATATTCAAGAAGAAGTCAAGAAATGGTATTAAGAATACCCTAAAGTTGATTAAAGCAAAACTGGAAATCAATCAGAGGCTAAGACCCAACTCAAAAATTTTCACAGACACCGTTGCAGGCTGGTAGTAATGCACAGTGCGGAAATGAAGAGTTTTTGTGATCTAGAAATAGTTAGGGTGTGTAAATCCCGCACTGAAATGCATGACCAGGGTGCGGAAATAAAAGGTTTATGTAGGCAATGTAGAGGGTACAGAGCGAAGGTGTTTAAAAATCAAGGAATTTTGAGAAGAGGGAAAAACATCTAAAGGGACTTTTAAACCCAGAGAGTCTAAATGGATCTCCCACAGACTCAGAGATTGATTTCAAGTAAAAAGAATAGGCAAAAATCAAGTGGCCAAAAAAAAACCACAATCAAGTCGTATCCCCAACGGAGTCGCCAATTTTGTTATTGGGTAAATCGGTAGATGCGAACATGAACTAACCCCCCTAGATCCACCTAGATCTAGAACAAAACAAATAGAACATGACGCTTTCCCTAAGTTACAATCATTGAGTTTTCTACCAAACAAGGAAAATATGACATACCTTATGAATCGCTTCCTTGTGTCTTTGTTGTCCCTACTTCACTCTAGTGCTCTTGTGATATCAGATCTGTAATAACACAAGCCAACCAAAGTGAAAGCAACGATAATAGAAATCAATGACAACCTAAACATGTGATCAAGGAGTCATGTAATAAAGTGCTAATCATTTTATGGGAAAGAGACATGCCACCATGTTATAATAATGAAAAAGTAGAACATACAATTGAATTCCTTGATGTCGCAAGTTCCCTTTTAGTGGTCCTTCTTTCCAACACACACATATACTTGCTTCGAAATCCTTATGAAGATAATCCACAAAATCTTGATGGACAAACAAAGACCTCAAGTATCACTCAAAATAGGATTCTTCGCACAGTCTTCAGCTTGTTCTTGGCTCAATCTTGCTTAACTATGCTTAACCTTTCCCATGAGAAGTCCATGATTATATAGGAGAAGGTGAAGTGGTTAAAGGGATGAGGATGATCCCATCAAATCAGAGAAACTAGTAGGATCACAACCATACAGACGCCACCTCACAATCTAGAAGATCCTCCTTCTTTCCTCTTTTATCTTTGGGATGCCACTGCATCTTGCACATATAGTAGCTTGCGGAAACCCCATAGGCCAGCTATACAACAGCCTGCAGAAATCATAGATTTCAACACTGTGTAATAGAGGCAACTTGTGGACCCTTTTTCAAAAGTTGTCTTGTAGGGGAGGAAAGAAATCCATCTTCTTAGTGGAAGATTGTTTTTGGAATCCTGGACACATGCCTGTAAAGTCATCACCAAGGTGACCAAAATAATGTGTAACAGGAAGCCTACAAATGCACTGGTTATGATGGCTCTGGATCACATGAGAGGTATGACCATCATAGTGCTAGGTGGGGAGGATGGAGAAGTACATTTCTTCAACCAAATTAAGGAGGATTTCATCAACAATACCCAGGAGATGCATGGCCATCTTTTGAAGGTTATCTTAGGCATGGGTAATCATGTAAGTGTTGGAAGAATAATTATAAATGCAATTGAGAATAAGGTTTTCCATGACCTTTCTAAAATTTAGATTTGGAGTCTGTGTTGGAAAGGTCTAGGTCTCTTTTCCCTTGATTAGTTTGGGCTAGCTGAGAAAACCCAGGAATTTTCAACAAATTTGGATTCTGTAATTGGTGGATTTATTCTAGTGCATGCCCCTGAAGAAGGAAAGCTAGGCTCGGGCATAAACTCTGTAGAATATTCAAAGTGGTTTCTCAAGCTATTGGAATACCCAATTCTCAGTACTCAAGTTCATTCTCCGCGAATTCTTATGGACAAGGAAGCAAGTATGGACAACAGGGAGTGGACAAACAATGTGGATGATGAATTGGAGGCTAGCAATGAGGAAAGGAAAATATTGACTCTCATAGTTAATTCCATTAGTTCTACAAAATTTTTTACATGTTGGAATATTGAGAGGGGGGGTGAATCAGTAATAGATCACTAAACCTTTTTAACCACAAAATGCAAGTGTTATATCAATGTAGCATTATCATACAATAGTTGTAGAGTAAATAAACAATGAAGAAATGAGCAATCATACACATACATAGTACACCCATGTTTTTATGTGGAAACCCAAAGTGGGATAAAACTAAATTTTTTTTTTTCTTAAATGTCTTTAAGAATTACATTCATTGGAAGCACCAACTTCCTTTTTTTTCCAGATGCAAATAGAAGGAGGCTCCAACCCCTTAGTTTCTTAGGCTACAACCTGAAGGAATCTCCAACTCCCCAATTATCTGGCTAAAACTAGAAGGAGGCTACAACCCCCAAGTTTCTTAGGCTACAACCTGAGGGAAGCTCCAACTCCCCAATTCTTTGGCTACAACCAGAAGGAGGCTACAACCCCCTATGTTCTCAGGCTACAACCACCTCTCCTTGCCTATGTTCTTCGGCAATAACTAGATAACATAAGGGGTTGTAGCTTCCTTCTGGTTGTAGCCAGAGAATTGGGGAGTTGGAGCTTCCCTCAGGTTGCAGCCTGAGAAACTAGGGGGTTGTAGCCAGAGAATTGGGGATTTGAAGATTCTTTCAGGATATAGCTTGAGAAACTAGGGAGTTGGAGCCTCCTTCTAGTTGCACGTAGAAAACAAAGGAAGTTGGTGCTTCCAATGAATGTAATTCTTAAAGAAATATAAGAAAAAACATTCTATGGTTTTCTCCCGGTTTGGTTTTCCACGTAAAAACAATGGTGTACTGTATATGTGTATGATTTCTCATTTGTTCATTGTTTATTTACTCTGCAACTATTGGATGATAATGCTACATTGATGTAACACTTGTATTTTGTGGTTAAAAAGGACTATTTCTCTATTACTGATTCACCCCCCCTCTCAGTAATATAACAATTGATTTCAGAGCCGATTCCTTAAAGAATCAGTTTAACCACTGAAAGGTAGATCATGGAGAGCAAGAACATGTATAAATATGGAATACCACAGTTTGATGGACATAAGTATGCATTTTGGAGCGGAAGGATGAAAATATATATACACGCGCAGGGATTTGAAATTTGGAAATCTATAGTAGATGGATACAAAGAACCAATAGTTCTGCCAACAAGTGAAAGATCAATAAAACTTGGTCAAAATAATTCCAAAGCCACAAATGCACTTCTGAATAGTCTTGGTGAATCGATATACACCAAAGTTATGCATTGTAAATCCACTAAATATATTTGGGACAAACTTCAAAATATTTATGAAGGAGAATCAAAAGTCAAAGAAACAAAGCTTCAAACTCACACAGGTCAGTTCAAACAACTAAAGATGAAGGAAGATGAGAATATTGCATCTTACTTCTTACGAGTCGATGAAACGATAAATGCAATCATAGGATTGGGAGAAGAAATTAAAGAATCTTTAATTGTTCAAAAGGTACTAAGATCTCTTCCTATGAGATTTGATCCTAAGATATCAACACTAGAAGAAAGAGCAGATCTAGACTCAATAAACATGGATGAACTACATGTAATCTTGACAACATATGAAATGAGAAATGAACAGGAAAATCCAGATATAAAAGAAGCAGCTTTCAAAGAATCCAAAGGTCAAATCAAAAGGGAAAGAAAAAAGAAAAAGAACATAGCAACATCAGTGACATCTCAGAAGATGATGAAAAAATGACCAATTTTGTCAAGAGATTGAACAAGGGACCCAACGATAGATATAAAGGTAAGCTTCCATTGATTTGTTTTAATTGTGATGGTATTGGTCATTTTTCTAACAAATGTTCTTATAATAAAAATAAGGGGAATGATGAAGATTACCAAATAACAAACAAACATATAAAGGCAAAGGAACCACAAAGAAAGTTTTCAAGAAAAACTTATGCACCAAAAAAGACATTGTTGAGGAAAAGATATGAAATATTATTACTCAAGCATTTTCAGATCTTACTTGGCTAAAGAAAGAAAGACGAGAATATCACCCTATGTTTATAGCCTCAAACATTATTTCCTAATCCACAAGTATTTGTTACAAGGGCTTAGGTTGATTTTTTTATAAATAAAAGATTGCTGAAAAATTCAATATTTGTGTAATTTTTTGAATATAACAGATGAAAAAGTAAATGAAGAGACAGAAGAAAAAATACCAAGTCAATAATTAACACATATGAGACAGAAAGAAATCACTTATTTCATTCCAATTTATCAAAATGATCGTTCTATTTGCAAAATTCCCTGAGGAAGTTTGGACCAAAGTCAAACTTAGATGTCTTCGATGAAAACCATACAAAAGGACTTCTGACAGAAAGTAAAAAACCGAACTTTAAAATCTCGATCAACTTGCCACAGATTGTTGGCCACTCGACTCTGCACAATATCCTTTATCTGTCATGAAATTTAATTCACAAACAGACAAGTCTACACAGAGTATCAAAGATAGATCAACAACTCTAAAAAACAAGTGTCTGAATGATGTAATTTAGTCTTGAATCTTGTTGTATACAATAGGACCCTGCTGTCATAAAAGAGAATTAGGCTTTCAATGAATTAAAGAATGAATGGAAACTAAACTATCTCAATAAAACTCAAGACCATACCTTAGTATTCTTTCTCCTTCTATTCTCTTTCCTGCATGGGAAGACTATACTGGTGAGTGTGCAGGGGCATCTTGGACAATTGGGTTAACCGGTGGAGGAGGAGTAGTTAGAGACAAATTGGGCCAGCCACGATGTTGGGATACTGTCTGGTGGACATTCTCTTGCCATCCATCATTTTTAGGGACTTCAGGTTGTAACAAGACATGAGGGGGAAATGGGATACCAGGGACATGTGGGGGATGGAAAGGAGGCCTTTCTAGCCTAGGTTGGACCACCCCTTATCCAATCCATTTGAAAAACACATCTTGGAATAGCTGGTTCAACTCTTGTGGATCTGCATCAAAATGTATCGAAAACCTTGTCCTTCTACGACCCTTGTTCCAATTTCATCTTCCCTTGTTATTCTAGCCATGGATTCCTCTACTGGAGAAGCTCATTCTTGTATGCAGTGTTTATTAGCAACTAGTTTCTTCAACAAACCATATATGACATCTCTTTAAATATGAAACAAAGTTTGGCTCAACAACACATCAGGCTCATGCAATCTAATCCATACAAATCATTTAATACTTGTTAATGAGCAGGGGGTGAATAAGTGTTCTGGGTATATGATGGATTGTATTGAGTGAAAAGTGGTAAAATGAAGTGGGGTAGATCATGATTACTGCTCAAACAATCATCAAACAATCAACTGTGTTGTGATAACAAAACGTATCAACTGTAACTCATCTTTGTACCATCCTTCAACTACTATAATACAAATTTTTCATTTAATTATAATTTAATTTTAAGAACAGGGCGTGAATAGTGAATCTAGGAATGTGAGGGGATTTGTAATGTGCGGAAAAGTGAGACAATGGTAGGGAAATAATGAATATTGTTCATAAAACAAATCAAGTAATCAATAAACATAACTTTGTACTAAAATCAATACAAAAAATACCAACACCATATCAACAATTACTATGTATCAAACTGTTCATTGTTCCAACATTTAAATTCCTCAAAACTTCTCAATTTAGAACAGTCTGTGCAATCATACTCATAATTGAAATTTTTTTCCATTCAATGGTCTTGTTAAGAAAATGTTTCTTTAATTTCTTTCTTTCCTTTTAAGAATTTAAAGAAAACACACAACAACATTGTTACACCTCTGCATCAATATAAAAATAACATACACTGTCTACCAATTCACGATCAACCCAAATTAAAACATACACAAGTCCTTTTCCAAATACGAACAAACTTCCAATTATGCCCAATTACATACATTCTTCACCATATCAACCAATACGATTTTGCAACGAAACCATAGTCAACATAAAACACGAACCTCATCACTGTTAATATAACCATTTCCAATATGCATGATGATTCAATAATATATGAAAAATGAACATAACCAAATACACAGAGCCACCATTTCCATAATTAGCTATAACCCTGATCGGGCCTAGCGAAACACACAGGTTTTTCCAATCTGCAGTTACGACCAGGCTATAAGAACTCAGTGAGTGGAAACTTAACAGGAGGATAATATCCCTCGACTGTAAATTACTCATTCCCAATCATAATTCTTCAACCAATTTAATCATAGAACGATGAGGTAAGGACTCGAACAGAATAAATCCATAACCCCTCCACTTGATAAACCCATATTTAACAACCAAGAAGATGCCCGAAGGGAGCATAACAATTGGAGATTTAAAATCAGTCTCTCTCACAACAAATACAAGGAGAAAATCAAGAGCGTTCTCATTCAACAATAGCACAGAGAACTGGAGGTCCTTAGAGACACATCAACCTCAGGAAAAAATCTTTTCGATATAGACACAATAGTAAGCCATAGGGTCTCCTTATAACTCTCAATCTGAGCAATGGAACAACAATTAGCCACAGAGGAAACAATGACGGGTACGGTAGAAAAAAAATGATCCACATAGTGAATTTTATGTTTGCAAAGGAGAGGTGAATGTCAAATGAATAGTGACAGTTACCAAGAACACGCAGAGATATAACCTCTGTCTATTTTCTCAAGAACCGAACCATTTGACAACAATACCAGTGAGGACGCCTAACACTGAGGCATAACTTATATCATCCTAGAACCAAACAGTATATATATATGTTATGGCCACCCTAAGACCAATTCTTGAGATACTTTGGTGCCAAGACGATGAGAATGAGCCCACAACCATAACTTTGGCATGAAAAAAATACAACAACCAAATATCAATCTGAATGTGATTGGATAGGGTTACACTCATGACTGTGAGGAAGAAACCGACAATAATACACAGAGTGAAACCCTCCACCATTTAACAAAGAGTGATAATACCACATTCACTTAAATATTCACAGAGATCCACCACGATTTTAATCGACACAACAACCAGTGATAGTACAACTCAACCAAAAACTAATTCTTTTTCTTGCAATCCGAACAATTACACAGTCATTCTAGAGAAAAAAATCACACATTTACACAGTTTCAATTCTTAGGAAAACACAAACCCAAGCATTACTGAGCCATTGTTTTTTCATACACACAACATAACTCATGGATGGGGTGAAAAAGAACCATACCTGTAACAGAGAGCTTAAAAGGGAGAGCTGGCCGAGCATTTTCTTCCCAAGCATGAAATGTGGAGATTAACAACCAACAGACTGAAATGCAACAAAGAAAAATACTAGGGTGACAGTCGATGGGGGGAGTATGGAGTGACATGCATTTACTACACGTCTCTTCCATCTCCTATCCTATTCAATTCTGAAGTACAAGAAAACCAACATTTACCAATGCATTAGACCATGTAATCAATTTCCAAACCATTGAAATCTGTGACGATATTCCTTGCCCAATGCGCCACCCAAATAATTCACACGTTGACCTTTTCCAAGCTCTTATGCCATACCATATGTATTTCAATGTTATATGCACCCAAAATAAATCACATGAAAATTGCATAGCACTAACCAACCAGATAATAGTTAGGACTAACACTAACATCTTTTACCTTTCCATTTGCATATAATCCTTAACATAACTCAAACATAGATCCTTTCCTTTTAGGATTTTTTCCATAAGTTTCTTTTCTTTGTTTTGGTTATGTTATTTCTAACATATTTTTGTGCATGTGTGGCCAGGTAATAAATCATGGTGATTTGTGACATGATTAAATCATAGCAACCATGGATGATTTTAGGGGCTAAATTTCGCTCATGGGCTAATTTTCCATGGTTTTTCCCAAAAAAATATTTTCCTATAGGATAAAATTATTTTACCTTAAAAATCGCCAATATTTTATACAAACTATATAAAATCCTTATAAATTTGAATATTTTTACAAAAAAATCGCCAAACATTTTGTAGTTGGCATATGAAGGATTAGTAAGATTCACCAAGGTTTCTACATTTTAAAATAAATTTCGATCCTTAAAATCATCCCTGATAGCAACTGTAAACACATGCCCATTATAACATAAGAAATAATGCTTTGAATTAAAGAAATATCCCATAAAATGCATCATTCCCCTGTTACCATGTCAAAAAGAAACCAAGACTGCATTGTCAACTATGTAGGAATGTGTAAGCAACGTCGAAACAACAACAGGAAAATGTGTGAGATGTCTATCTTTGAGCCTCTAGTCTACAAGGGGGTCCCACCTACTAGTATTATATTATGAGCATAGTTTAAATAATATGGATTTAGCAATACTTTGCGGGCGAAATTTCTCATTGCAATTTTATTCATCAACAAACTTGCGACTCCACACGAAAATCTGTTTCCAATAGATTAAGAACTCATAATGTCTGGTTTTGCAGACCAAGTAACATCAGATCAAGAAGATATAAATCAAAATGATTATGCAACATGGGGAAGTGAGCAAATTTAATGGAAAGATGACCAGGAATTTGTGAATACTCATGAAAAGTGTTAAGTATGAGGGGGTTTATTCCTGTAAGCATAATCATTCAACCATAATTTTCTCTTGACTTCAAGGAGAAACATTTTCTGAACTTGCTCTCTTGAATCTCGAATGGAAGAAGAAATGGAAAGCAGAAGTGAGATGTAACCAACTATCTCATAAAACAACAATGAAAGAAGAAAACAAATTTAATAATGCCTCCAGGGAGAACATCGTGACAGCCGTGTAATCTTGATTGTTATCGATTAACAATACTTTGCAGGAGTGTCACTGTGGAAAAACTGATCCAACATTTTATTCTGACGGAAATTGAAATCAAAAAAGAAAAAAGAGAGAAATGTCATAACAGAAATGAAACAACAAAATTTGAGTGGGCAAAAATCAAATGACAGAAAGGAAAAAGTAGAAATGAAAACTACTGTAAAAGAATAATTGAAATAGCAGAAATGAAAAATACTAAAATGAAAGCATAATCGAAACTACTAGAATACAGAACAATCCAAACAGTGTTAAACTATTCAAGTTAGTTCCACGTAGTGTTTTAAGTGAGAACCGTTAGTGCTGTAGGAAAACAAACGCTCTTGTAAGTCCTTTAGAATGTAAGAGTTTTCACCTAGGACAAAAGCGATCTTGAAAGGACCCAACCATAATTTTTGAAACTTTGAAACATCTGATCATATTTTAGAGTACACAGTTAAGTCATCAAGATAGATACGAATAATATTTCCGGTCAAATTGTCAAAAGTTAACTGCATATCCCTTTGAAAAGTGGCACCTACATTGGATAAGACATAAGGCATATGTTCATAAGAAAAAGTTCCCTAATGAGTAATAAAAGTGGTTTTTTATTTATCTTCCCTTTTAACCTTGATTTGATTGTAACCAGAGAAACTGTCAAGTAAGGACATCATATGTGACCCTGCAACCTGCTGCAAAATCATTTCCATATTAGGGAGAGGAAAATGATCTTTTATGCTAGCTCGATTCAATGCGCGAAAATCTATGCATAATCTAATTTGACTAGTTGTTTTTTGAACGGGAACCAAATTATAAACCCATTATGAATACTTAACCAAAAATATGATCCCAACCTTCAAGAGTTTTTCCAACTCCTTTCGAATAGTTGCTTCTAGTGCAGGGTTGATAGGTATTTGTTTTTTCCTAATTGGTTTTATGCCCTCCTTGATAGGAATGGCATGTTGTATAAGAGCAGGATCAAAACCACGAAGATCCTCATAAGACCAAGAAAAAACATCTTGAAGTTCACCAAGCAGTCTGGAAAACTTCAATCTTTCTTCATCAGAACATTGGGCACCTATTTTAACATTCTTTGGGGACTCAGGTGTTCCAATGTTCAAGGAAATGGTTTCTCCCACTTTCCTTTTCGACTCCTCTTATTTATGTTTCTCTTTTTTGCCTACATCACTCAATGAAAATGAAATATATAGAGGAGTCAAGCCCTTATGAATCTTGTTATCTTCCATCGATATAATTTCCTTAGGCTTATAAGGTTCTTTTTGAATGAAAGCACAAATGCTCTCATCACTAGGGAAGACCTGCCATGATTCTACATTTTCAGGGATATGTGGATGGTATAGATATTGAAAAATACAATCAATGCTTTATGGTAGAAGTTGACGATTAGGAGAGGCTTCAAACACATCTAATTGATCAACCATTGAGTGTAATTCCCTCTTAACATGAGTAATGTTGAAAGATAATAGGTTTGAGATAAGTGCCCAAACAGTTTGGGTCTAGTGTTTCATCAACTTGTTACTAGGAGAGTATATATTATGTACAAGGTTCACAACAAGCTCAGAATCCCCAAAAACTGTAAGGTGACCAAAACCCAGATTATAGGTGTTTTCAATGCTTAGCAGTAATGCTTCAAATTTAGTGACATTGTTTGTGCAAGAAAATTCTAACCTATAAGAAAAATTATGAATTTTCCCCATAGGAGAGTACAAGATAATACCTTCTTTGTTTCATTCATTGGAGCATGAACCATCAAAGTGCATATGCCACATACTGTCGTCTAAGTTGATTTGTTCCAAGGGAGTTTTATCCTCCTCGACAAAGATGGAATATACTCCTAGGTCCTCTCGATATAATTCACATTAGGCTGTGGGACACTTTCTATGTAAGGTGAAATTATTCCCTCTCTAAGGACTATGACTTTTTTACCATTCTAAGGAATGGATAATTGTGTCACATCGAGTGAGAGGTATCCACCTGTCAAAGCTTTCTAATATCTTACTAAGATTATTGAGTAGTTACTTACTGGCATATCGATTACTTGAATATTAAGGGTTGTCCTTATTTCAGGGTGTGCGCACAAAACCAAGGTCACGTCCTTGATTTCACCTATGGTCATTTGTTGTAGACTATTATAAGAGAACATTCTTCTGGCATTTTAATTTGTACAAGACAAGCCTAGCTCTTCCATAATAATCTTTGAAATTACACTTGGGCCTGAACCGCCATTAATGAGGCAACAATGGGCAATCTTATCCATAAAAAGGGGGATTTTTTACAGGGTGTCTAAATTTATTTACACCTACTTTATTTACAGACAAATCCTCTTCATCTACATATTCAGAGAGGTTGGATACAATGAAAGATTTTCCTTCCATGAATTGTTTTAGATGCTTCTGTTGTTCAGGGACGATAAGCATGTCCAGAAGGATTGCATCTTCTTTAATGTTAGCCAATTGATTTAGAATATTGTATTTGGAAGAGGGGAGAGGGGAGGTATTTCCTTGACTGTCAGGAGCCTTAGGAACTTGAACAATAGAAATTGGTGAGGATGAGCTCAGGCTAGAAGAATTGTGGGGAGGATCATATTTTATTTTGGGAGCATGGGATTTATTCCTAGTATTGATGATAATGACATCTTCTGGATCTGCAAAGTCTAGGACAATGATGGTAGTTTCAGGTCTCTTACCAAAGATTTTATCTCTGGCACTCTTCTTTACCTCACATGTACTTTCCTCATGGTGTTCCTCGCAAAATTTACTCTAACTACGAGGCATGATAGCTTTAGGCTGAAAATTATTTTCATTTGGATTTCTAAAGTGGGGTGCAAAAGAGGATGAAGCTCCAGGGGTAAGAGGGGAGACATTTCCCTTTCTCTCATATGTTATTATACGATTATTCATGTCTTGTACAAGATGTAATAGGGTGGACATGTTTGTCTGTTTAACTGAATCTCCCCGAGGAAGACCTGTTCTTTCAAGCTTTTCTTCATACTCTAAACAAGTATGCAAAGTGGAACCAAGGTTATCGATGACCTTTTCCTCAAGCCTATGATGGTAGAGGGAAGGTAATGCATTATAATAATGCATGAAAGCGGCTTAGTTCTGAGGTTGAATGAGTTCATGGATTTGATTGTATAACTTGGTGAAACACAAGTTGAAGGACTTGATAGTCTCACCATCCTTATAAGTAATGTTATTGTATTCTCGTAACTGCTCGACTGGGATTTTGGATTTCCCATAGGTGGATTTGAACCAATAGACTAACTCCTCCCAAGTAGATAAAATCTTAGGAGCGAGATAGAATAAATCGGCCGCAACCTTCCCTTCAAGGGAATTGACAAATAAGCGCATACAAGTATTGTTGTCATTGGATCCTATGTTGTGATAAGCATTAGAAAATGCCACCAAGTGTTCATTCGTAGTGACAATGTTATTCCTTGAAAAATTATGGAGATGCTCCTTGAATTTAGGAAGTGGATGAGTAGTAGGTTCCAGGTTAAAAGGAGAGGAAACATGTCATGATGTGGTGGTTGTAGCATCTTCTTCAAACTGAAAAAGCCCATACTTTTTAATAACTTTGGTTGGGTTTGTGGTAGATTGGATAGGGACTTGGTGACTATACAAGCTATAAATCACTGATGAAGTTGAATATTGAGATGAAGAAGCACCTCCAGTGCCACCAGAGCCACCACTAGATGCCATCTTGTGGATAATAGGCAAGGGAGAGAAAGACAAACTGGATGAATCAGATAAGGTTCTCCTTAGAGAACTTTGTTGGGTTGATAAAACAACATTCGTTCTTCCTATTTAAACAATAGGATTAATTTCAAGTGATAAACCTCTTCTTCTCCTAGAAACACGAGGGTCTAAGGACATAAAAAGAAGAGCAAAGATGGAAAAAGAAAGTTATGGCTGATTCCTAAGTTGTTTATGTCTAGCTTCCCTACCTTCTTGGGAACTTATGTCTTGTTCACTTGTAGCCCATGAACGATTAAGATCAGCCCTAGTATTAGCAGTATCTAAGATGGTGTTAAACAAGTCTAAAGAAATGCTGGTCTAATCTTGATGACCGAGCTCAATATTAGGCTGTCTTGCAACAGGTACAATCATTAATAAATGAAACAGTCAAAGAATCAATATAAAAAAAATAGATATATTCGATGGTAATCAAGCATAAAAATCAACCAGAGAGGTATGGAAGATCTCACTAGTATGGTCGCCAAATAAATGTTGAGAAAAAGATATGAAATAGTCTTACTTGAGCATTTTCAGATCTTACTTCGCTAAATCAAGATAGACGAGAATATCACCCTATGTTTATAGCCTCAAAAATTGTTTCCTAATCCACAAGTATTGATTACAAGGGCTTAGGATGATTTTTTTTATAAATAAAAGATTGCTGAAAAATTCAATATTTATGTAATTTTATGAATATAATAGATGCTAAAGTAAATTTAGATACAAAATCAAAAATACCAAGTCAATAATTAAAACATATGAGATAGAAAGCAATCACTTATTTCATTCCAATTTATCAAAAGAATCATTCTCTTTACAAAATTCCCTGAGGAAGTTTGGACCAAAGTCAAACTTAGATGTCTCCGATGACAACCATACAAAAGGACTTCTGACAGAAAGTAAAAAACTAAACTTTGAAAGCTAGATCAACTTTCCACAAATTGTTGGCCACTCGACTCTGCACAATATCCTTTATCAGTCATGAAATTTAATTCACAAACAGACAAGTCTACACAGACTATCAAAGATATATCAACACCTTTGAAAACAAAGTGACTGAGTGATGTAATTCATCCTTGAATCTTACTGTCTACAATATGGCCCTGCTATCATAAAAGAGAATTAGGCTTTCAATGAATTAAAAAATGAATGAAAACTGAACTATCTCAATAAAACTCAAGAACATACCTTAGTATTCTTTCTCCTTCTATTCTCTTTTTTGCGTGGGAAGACTGTACTGGTGAGTGTGCAAGGGAAGCTTGGAAAATTGGGTTAACCGGTAGAGGAGGAGTAGGTAGAGACAAATTGGGTCAACCACAATGTTGGGAGACTGTCGAGTGGACAATCTCTTGCCATCCATCATTTTCAAAGACTTTAGGTTGTAACGAGACATGAGGGGGAACATGGATACCAGGGACATGTGGGGGCTGGAAAGGAGGCCTTTCTGGCTTAGGTTGGACCACCCCTTGTCCAATCCAGTTGAAAAAACCATCTTGGAATAGTTGGTTCAACTCTTGTGGATCTGCATCAAAATGTATCGAAAACCTTGGCCTTCTAGGGCCCCTGTTCCAATTTCCTCTTCCCTTGTTATTTCGGCCATGGCTTCCTCTGCTGAAGAAGCTCATTCCTATATGCAACGTTTATTAGAAACTAGTTTCTTCAACAAACCATACATGACATCTCTTTAAATACAAAACAAATTTTGGCTTAGCAACACATTAGACTCATGCAATCCAATCCATAAAAATTGTTTAATACTTGTCAATGAGCAACAGGTGAATAAGGGTTCTGGGATATATGAGGGATTGTATTGAACAAAAAGTGGTAAAATGAAGGGGGTAGATCATTATTACTACTCACAAAATCATCAAACAATCAACTGTGTTGCAATAACAAAACATATCAACTGTAACTCATCTTTGTGCCATCCTTCAACTACTATAATACATAGTTTTCATTTAATTATAATTTAATTTTAAGAACCTAGCGTGAATAGTGAATCTAGGAATGTGAGGGGATTTGTAATGTGCATAAAAGTGAGAGAATGGTAGGGAAATAACGAATATTGTTCATAAAACAAATCAAGTAATCAATAAACATAAATCTGTACTAAAATCAATACAAAAAATATCAACACCATATCAACAATTACTGTGTATCAAACTGTTTGTTGTTCCAACATTTAAATTCCTCAAAACTTCTCAATTTAGAACGGTGTATGCAATCATACTCATAATCGAAACAACTTTCCATTCAACAATCTTGTTAAGAAAATGCTTGGTCTTTAATTTATTTCTTACCTTTTAAGAATTTAAAGAAAACACACAACAACATTGCTACACCTTTGCATCACTATAAAAATAACATACACTGTCTACCAATTCACGATCGACCCAAATTAAAACATACACAGGTCCTTTTCCAAATATGAATAGACTTCCAAACATGCCCGATTACATACAGTCTTCATCATATCAACCAATAAGATTTTGCAAGGAAACCACAGTCAACATAAAACTCGAACCTCATCACTATTGATATAACCATTTCCAATATGCACGATGATTCAATAATATATGCATAGTGAACATAAGAAAATACAAACAATCACCATTTCCATAATTATCTATAACCCTGATCGGGCCTAGCGAAACACACAGGTGTTTCCAATCTGCAATTACGACCACGCTGTAAGAACAATTACGACCATGCTGTAAGAACACAGTGAGTGGAAACATAATGGGAGGATAATATCCCTTGACTGTAAATTACTCATTCCCAATCATAATTCTTCAACCAATTTAATCATAGAATGACGAGGTAAGGAATTGACCAAAAAAAATCCATAACCCCTCTACTTGATAAACCCATATTTAACAACCAAGAAGATGCCCAAAGGGAGCATAACAGTTGGAGATTTAAAATTGGTCTCTATCACAACAAATACGAGGAGAGAATCAAGAGCGTTCTCATTCAACAATAGCACAAAGAACTAGAGGTCCTCAGAGACACATCAACCTCAGGAAAAAACCCTTTCGATAGAGACACAGTTGTAAGCCACATGGTCTCCTTATAACTCCCATTCTGGGTAATGGAACAACAATTATCCACAGAGGAAACAATGACTGGTAGGGTATAAAAAAAAAGATGCACATAGTGCGTTTTACGTTTGCAAAGGAGAGGTGAATGTCAACTGAACAATGACAGTTACCAAGAACACACAAAGATATAACCTTTGTCTATTTTCTCAAGATCCGAACCATTTGGCAACAATATCGATGAGGACGCCTAACACTGAGGCATAACTTATATCATCCTAGAACCAAACAATATATATCAACTTTATGGCCACACTAAGACCAATTCTTGAGATACTTTGGTGCTAAGACA
>ML778068.1:219113-245191 GCA_009831015.1 Picea engelmannii
TATCAAAAATCCCCTAATGGCACCCATATCCCTAATCAAAGGAAGGGATAACCTTGAGAGGTCTAGTATGGTGGTTCAAGGTGTTTTTCATAGACATGTATTCCAAAAACATTACTTTAGTGTCCAATAACTGTGTTTCCTCCGATGGCCATGTTAAAGGTCTCAAGACTCATAACTAGTGCTCAAAATATTCTAATGATGCTTGTATCCCTAATGGTGAGAATTTCTTGCTCTAGCTACATTTATGGGAATGGGCTATCACAATTTTCAATGGTTAGCTCTACATTTATTGGAATGGGCTATCACAATTTCCATTATGTTGAGGATGTCTATAGGAGGGGCTTGTGGCAAGGACGGGTATGGGTTACAAGGATTCAATTGATTCAAATGTCATTACACATGATTGATAAACATAATTCTTTAAAATGGTGGTGGTTGAACTTTTGGTTTCGGTTGATTTCTTGTTCCAGAAAACACCAAATACAACATGGAAAATATATGATTGCATAGGAAAAAATAAAGAAGACAAATATAGGTTGAAATATTGAATTGATTCAAACGTCATTACACACATGATTGATAAACATAATGCTTTAAAATGGTGGTGGTTGAACTTTTGGTTTTGGTTGATTTCTTGTTCTTGAAAAGACCAAATACAACATGGAAAATATATGATTGCACATGAAAAAATAAAGAAGACAAATATAGGTTGAAATATTAAATTGATTCAAACGTCATTACACACATGATTGATAAACATAATGCTTTAAAATGGTGGTGGTTGAACTTTTGGTTTTGGTTGATTCTTGTTCTCGAAAACACCAAATACAACATGGAAAAAATATGATTTCAGCCGAAAACACCAAATACAACATGGAAAAAATATGATTTCAGCGGAAAACACCAAATACAACATGGAAAAAATATGATTCGAGAGGAAAAAATAATGAAGCCAAATATATGTTGAAATATTAAATTGAAAAATCCAAATACAACATTTGTGAATACAAATTGACAATATTTGGACATGTTTATTTATTTGGGTCGATTGAAAATATATTTACAATTTCTATGCAAACTGTCATATTCCTGCTTTAGTTTGGGACATCCAATGAAATTATCCATCAAAGAGCAGTGGGAAACGCTACAGTTTGGTACATCCAACAGCATGAACCTCCTTCAAAGACCACAAATGCTCAACATTGGGCAACTCTTCTAACTTAGAGCAGTGGGAAACGTCCAGATGTTGAATCTTTGTCAGCTGCACCAACCCGTGTATGCGCTTCATCTCACAACATCCACATGTGTTCAACACCTCCAAAGATACCAATGTTTCCATACTTGGCAGCTTATCCATTTCCCTACACCAATGTTGTTTCCAATGCTCCAACCTCCACCAGATGATGACAATTTTCGATATGGAGACGTTGAAGTGTTGTTGGCAATGCTCCAACCTCCACCAGATTTGCAGACGTTGAAGTGTCATTGGAAATGCTCCAACCTCCACTAGATATGGAGACATTGAAGTGTTGTTGGAAATGCTTCAACCTCCACTATGTCGAAGGTGTAAACCGATCCAGTGGTGCTCATATTGTAACTGTTTCACAATAACAAAGACGTAGTTAGGTGTTAGGCATGGTTCTTGTCTCATGTACTATTTATGTGTATGTCTTCATTTGTTCTGTAGTTCTTCTCTTGGTTTCTCATGTTCATGGATGTATACTTATATATGATTAAGTGTTAAACTGTTATCTAAGTATACTAGAGTTGCACTAGAGTAGGAGTGTGACTTGTCGGTAGCCTAGAATGGATTATGGGTATGCTCTAGTGTTGTAGCATCATTTGACACCACATATGCTCATGATGACTCATTCTCCTTAGTTACATCCATTTCCATGCTTTCAATATCAAAATCCCCCTTTTCCTCTCAAAAAATACTTTAAAAACCCTATCTTGCTTGATGTACGCAACTTTTTTTAAAGCAACTCATGTACATATGTGCCTTGTTAGTTAGCAACATGCGTACATGTTAAATTGGCTAAAAAATAATAATATTTAACCCAATATTTCTGGTGGAGTTGACGGGTTCCCTAGGTTTCTGAGCTCTTGTAGCTCGTCCATAAGTACTCCAACTGTAAAAAAAGAGTATAAATTAGAGCCTTGGGGTGGAGGAAAAACAAAATAGATAAATGTATCCCTATGCTATCATTTTCATTATAAACCTACAAGTCCCTTTTTTCCCTTGCTTATGAGATTGTCCTTCCCCTATAAAAACCCTTGTTTTCATAATTTGTGTTCTCCCTATCTTGTCAGGAAGAAATCCTTTGCCTTCCTTGGACCTATTGGAACACAAAACTTTGAATGTTTTACTTGTCATCTATGGCCTTGGATGCAGGAACTTGGATCCCAGTTTCGGGTCTGTTCCACAATGGTTACAGGTTGTACCCAACTTCTATGTTATTATTAATAAAAGATCTCTCGTTCTCGTCCAGTTCTATTTATTGATTCATGTGCACATTTAATGAGATTATTTATATCTTGTTTTGAATCCATTATGCAAATTGAAATGATCATGTCTAGTTGGTTAGTAGATAACTACCTATTTGCAAGTTGTTGGTCTCTTTATTTGCAGAAATTTTCAAAGGATCGTTGTGCTAGATTTCTGGAGTGAAAGTTATTGAGAGGGATCAACTTCAAACGTTGGAATATGGGTATGTTTTCTTTGTTATCCTTTGGAAGTTAGTTATTGAAAAATAGTTACTTTTAATTAAATCCCTGTTTAGAGTCTAAGATTGGTCTTTTAGGGCACCGCTATGTTGTGACCCTGACCCAAAGCTATAAGAGTGAATTTTCTGTTACAAAAATGGTGACTCCGTTGGGGATTATCCCTTTTTGGGTCGTTAGGGGTGCTTATGTTTTCATTTATTTAAATATTTTTCTATGTTTTAAACCTTTATTTAACATTCTCTGAATTTCTACAATCCTTCTTGATTCTTCCAGACCTTTCTCTCTTAGGTTAGAGTGGTTTTTATAGGTTGTACACACTTTTCCTTTGGTAAAGTTGCATACATACACGAATTTACTTCAAAAGAGTCGTGTACATATTCCACTTGTCATTTAGATAGTCGTGTACATGTTCTGAATTAGAGTTTTTCACTCTTTCCATACCACTTGAGGTTTGGGTTGTGACACTGTAGGATCTTCCTCGATCTTGCTAAGTATTTAGAGTTGTTGTTTGGTTTCAAAATTAGTTTCTTTTGTTTTCAAGATTATAAGAAAAGTCTGAAAATATTTTTCGACTTTCTTATTTAATCAAGGTTATTTTTGGCTTTTAATGATTTTAGGGTTTTAGAAAGATTTGTTGGGTGTATGTTAAACTATGTTTTTTGTCCTTGCAGTTTTTTATAGAGTGTCTAGTCATCTGTGTATGGTCTTTGTTTCCCTTTGCTTTCTTGTTTTCTTTATTTGTATAAAACAAAAGTGTAAGAGTGTGCTCTTGTGAACTTTATCCCTTACCCTTTGCATTGATATCTAAAAAAGAAAAGTTCATTTTATTTATGTTTTCTCCTTGAATCCACCATTGTACTTTTTAAAACAAAAAGATTTTGTTTCTTTAGATTCGATGAAAAGAATCTCAAAATCTTGTTAGTTGTCTTCCATTTGAAAGTTGCATTAGTAAGTGCATTGCATCTAAAATAAAAAGTTTCATGTTGGAATAGGGGCAGACCTAGGGTTCAACGCTACAACAACGCACCAACAAAACCCTAACTACCGACACTTTTAGCAACACCTGCGAAGCAGATGAAGTGTCACCCGAGGTAGAGGCAGGGGTGGTTGCAAGACTCAAGTGTCTACAACCTTAGCTGGGACACAGATCTGTGATTTCATCTCTTTCAGATCACTTATCATAGATCATTCATCAATATTTAACCCTTATTATACTTCACAGAAGGCACAGAACTTCACAGTATCAATGTATTCAGTCACTTAGCATCAACATGTTATCCAGATCTAACAGATTAAGCACTTAACATACACTTTATGGATCCGATCTAGCATTCTACATATCATAGGCACTAAGCATAACCATATACAACTGATCTATCTAAATATATCAAAGAACTTAGAAAGATATAAACACATAACATCCATGCACAAAGCATAACACACACATTTACGTGGTTCACCCCCACCCTAGGGCTACATCCACCAACTTCTTATTCTTTATTAGCTTCAGTGAATTAGGTTACAACACAGAGCCATAAAATCCCTACTGCGCATAGGACAAAAGATCTACACAACTCACCAGATCCTTCTTCCTTGTGTTAGGTTATAACATGAAGCCTGTTCTCAATCTCTTACAGTTTCTTGCACTTAGCCTTGCAAATCTCACATAGCATGCACAGAGCACTTACAATCCTTCGATAACATAGATCGAACACTACCGTCCTCTACTTAATTTTCCTATACATCTATTTATACATTACAAAAGTGGGCCTAAGCATGGGTAAAATCACAGGCGACATCCCTTTACCCTTTACATTGTCCCAAAACCAAAAAAGGACCGAAAAGGGGGTCTAACTTCAGTAATCTCCACTTCTCTTGGCACTTCATCTTCGACAGGCTGTCAAAGTCCCAAAATGGTCAAATATGACCAAATGTTCCTCAAAACTTGGTCGAGGGCCAACAGGCCCCCAACACTCACTTGTGACTCGTCCCGAGTCACTCTAGTCTGAGAAATTCCACCTCGAATGCCTCAAGCTTGGCTCAAGCTGCTTCGATCTACTGTAGTGCTACGGCTTCTTGTTCAATGAAATCCTAAATAAGTGCATCATTGACTGGTCCTTCAAGGCACTGTACTATTGTACTCACAACCTGTTCAAGTTCTACTCCTTAGCTTTCAAGTTCAGTGAATAGTTGGCATGCATTTTCTTGCACTGGTTGAAGTCATTGAGAGACTTCCATTACTTTACTCTAGAGCGTGCGTACTTGCTGTTGGGTTGTGAGTTGCTCTGGAAACATTTTCATTCTCTCAACTGGTGAGAAGGCCTTTAGCTGTGCTTGCAACATGTTTGCTTTTTGCTATGCGTGTTGGAGTTGCGACTCTAACGCCTGTAAATCTAGATTTTCCGTGAGGTTTTCATACGTCTAGGTGCTTCTGGAGCTCAACTGCTTGTATTCTTAGGCAAATGCTTTTATTCGGTCAACTACACTTCGGGCAGTGGCCTCTCTTAGATCTCTTATTTCTTGAGGTGTCTCAGGCACAGTGCAAAGTTCTAGGCTTGCGATGCGCTGTTGAAGTTGCTGGATCACTCCTTCTAGTTGTGCCACTTGCTGTGGAACTCGTTCTTCTATCTGAACTTTGATGACTGTCACAGAGCGAAGTGCTTTGTGAACCTTTTCCTGTACTTTGAGTTTCTCTGTGAGAAACTGTTCCCTGCCTTGCTGTAGTGCTTCTTTCTCTTCTTACCACTTTGCTTGAAGAGCTAATTTTTCTTATTCTGCATTACTGCGCTGTTCTAGCATATCTTTCTGCATCTGTGCCAAAGCTTGGGTAGCTTGTGCTATCTCTTCCTGAGCTCGTCGAAGGTGAGATTCAACTTTATTGGTGATCTGGAGCAGTTGGGTTGGCTCATCTCCTGGTTCTTCTGTTCAGCTTGTCACGGGTGCGATAGAAGCTGTGTGGCTAGACTATAGTGCCTGCTTCACTTCTCGAAGTTCGCCCTTGATTCAACTGAATACCTCCTCCTGTTTTGCTTCCTGTTTTTCCACGATCTCTAATGAAGCATAATTCAATGCAACGAATAAGAATTCGAAGTCGTCTGAGGTGAGGGTAGTCTTAAACGTAGCCATGGTGGCTCTGGCTTTATTTTGGGATGAAGGCTTTGGTAGGGTAACCTTCCTTTTCTTAGTTGGATCCTCTTCCTCTCTAGGTGGAGTAACTTCGCCTTTGTTTTGCTTGACTTCTATGCCACCTAATTCTCCACCATCATTTCCATGCTTAGGTGAGGTCGAAGATGTCTCCATCAATGTGCTATGGACATCATGCACTTCATCATTTTTCTTCATTTTGCTTGGTCCAGGTGTGTCCAACATAGTTTAAGGGTTATCCACGTCAGACATCTCTGTAGGGTCTGATGGAACAGGGAGGTCTAGGGACCATTCCTTGGTAATCTCCTCCAAGTCATCTTGTGTCAACTTGTAATAAGATTGGAGATGTTGTTTATGCTCATCAACATGTGTTGTAATGTAGGTAAAGTGGCGGTCCACGCTGAACTTCATCAAGGGTTTAAACCTGTAAAGTGTGTTCGGGGTGATGCACGGTGTATACTGGATTACGATCTTCAGCTGGTTGTAGTAGGCATGGAAAACAACATTGCACTACCACTGTTTGGTCATGTCGCTGGAATACCACAGTGTATAGAACTTCATGGCCAGTGGTTCAAAGGGTTCTATATTCGGGAAAGTGGCACCTTCTGGTAGCTCCTAGGCAATGAAAGCGATTAGTATGAGAAGCCAACTAAAGTGGAAGTCATACCCTTGGTATTGCACTTCTCTACAATTAATCTCTAGTTGATTGATAAGGTACTGTGACCAGTTCATCTGCAATCCCTCTGCACACTTCCCTGTGAGGTCAACCACGAATCCGATCACTTGAGTTGGTCTATTCTTACGATCTAACTTGCCCACGATCAATTGACAAGAAAGGTGCACTGCACCACTCTAGATAGAGGCTACCTTTTAGCCTTGCGTGCCCTTCTTGACATCGCCACAGGCTTCCTTAATTCTCTACACTAATTCTTTGTTAGAGGTCTTTCTAGGGTAGAAATCCTATGGGTCAGGGCCTTTCATGTTGAGTCCTATGATCTGGTTGATTAGGGTTGGATCCACAGTGATGCATTGATTTAGCCATAGGTATCCTCTGTGATAGCACGATAGAAATAAATTTACATATGCATTCACCTCCTAATGGCGTCTGAAGTGAGAAATCTTCATCACATTGAGCAGTGTGGACTGCACAAGGTTCTAGGTCCATGATTGTAGGATGATATTGGAATTATTTCCTTTAGTCCTAGTTAGATACTTGTGCGGGGTGAGCATGTTGTAAGCCTTCCGGTTGCCAAGGTTGAAGTCACTAAACTTCAATGTTGCGAGCTTGTCTTGATCAGCTTGAACTGCGTGAACTCCTTTCAGAAGGTACGCGGTGATCAAAGTATACTCGAAGTCTTTGGGTACACTGTCACGGTTAATTGTGCCACTCAAAGGTGGTATGTAAATTGATACAATGCATGAGATAAGCTTGGTGTTCACAATGTTGTCTCTGTTCTTTTTTCTTATCTCGATCGTGGTTCTGGAAGGTCCTTCTCCGCAAAATGTTGAGGGAGAAGCTTGGAATCCTTCTGTTGATGATTCTTGCACACCTGCAGACAACCTTCTTTCTGACATGACTCTCTCATCCATTAAGTCAATCAGAACTTCTTCAACTGCTTTCTCTATTGCGCTGATCTCGTCCGACATACAAGCTCGGGGTCAATTAGATCGGGTGTGAACTGCAATGGAGGGTATGTGAACAAGGTGATGATCATTGTGAAAAATAATCTAAGGCTATGGGCTCAATTTCTTATTTAGAAAAAGGTATTCTCGGTGCATGGCGTGACAAACTAAGTAAGAGACTTAGCAAAGGTCTGCTTGCAACAGGTATGAGGAGTCATTAAATCACATTATGTCCTTGATGGCATGGTCCAATGGTCTAGTGATGATCATGTAATGCTTTTCTGTTTGTTTGGGGTGAAAGTAGAATGGGTATATCGGTCCAACAGCTATATTACTTCACTACGGCAAAGTGCCATAGGTCGTTGTTCTGATATCCCGACGAAGCTCCCATTCTGCAAGTTTTCTTTCTGTGATGTTCCATCTGGAATCTCTTGTAACTTTTCAAACTTCTACCTCTTCTTACTTAAATTTCTATCCTTCTTTATAGTGAGATTCGTCTCGGTCATCCTTTTTCCATTCTGATTCTTATCTTCTCTCGACATAGTCACTTCGCACTGCTGAGATTCTTTCTTTAGATCGAAGGGTAATACTCCTTCATCATATGGATTAGGTATTTCAATATTTTGTGGTTCCTCTAATGCTCTTATAGCTTCGATATCCAAGTCCCTGGTGTCCAATAGCTTAGATATTTTCTCTTGTTCTTCCATCAAGTAAGCGATCCTTCTAGTCATAAATTCCATGATTTCTTGTTTCTTCTGTTCTAGGGCTTCCTTTTCTTCTTTTCTCTGGATCTGGTCTTTTTCAATCCAGATCTTGCCTAACAAAGTTGGAAGTGGGGCATGGTCCTCAATAAATTTAATAACTTTGAATTCTTCCTCTGTCGAAGCTCCATGGGTATTCATAGCTATCTAGGTAATCCTGCCACATAGGGTTACCATTTTTCCTTTAAACAACCCTATTCTTCCTAGTGAAGGAACCATAGCAGGCCTTCCTAGGGTTTCCCAAGTACTTTCTATGATAATGTTCATGTGTGTTCCCTCATCCAAATCACAGTCAATGTCGAAGTATCCTATTCTTATTTCAATTTTCTCCTTTTCTTTGAAGATCTCTGAAAAACTGGCATCTTTATGTTCATCCAGGGTTTCTTTCATTTTCAGTAACATAATCTCTGATTCTTTCTAGGGTTCTTCTATAATCTTAGTCTCTTGATCTCCTTCAGGGTTTTGTTGCTCCATATTCAACTCTTCAAGTCTAGCAATCAGTACTTCATGGTCCATAGCCTTACAACAGAGGCAACTAGGGTTTCTCCCAGGGCATTCCTTAGCAATATGTCCTAATCTTTTGCAGCTGTAACAAAGAGTTAATCCTCTCTTTCTCTTCAATGATCCCCAACTTTTCTTGTACTGCGCACTAGGATCATAATGGCTAGCCTACAAAAATTTATTTCTAGGATCCTGCATCCATTGGTTAGTCCAAAAATTCTTTCTATGCATAGGTATAACATATCTTTCATTATTCTTATTAGATCTATTCATATCAAACGTTCTTTCATCTAACAATGCCCTAGTTTTCAAGCTAGGACAAAATCTATCAAGCATACCTAAATCCATACTTTAGAAACAAAAATTTCCACTTATTGAGCACAAAGTTTCCAGATCTAAAAACTTGTAACTATTCTTACCTTTATCAGAGCACAAAGCTTTACAGATCGTACCTCTCTCTATAGATCTGACCATTTTTTTTTCTTTAGAAACTTCCACCTTAATCTTTCTTAGAGCACAAAGTGTTTAGATCTGACTTATTTTCTTCATATCTATCCTTCCTTCTTCAACACAGAGCTTTTCAGATCAAGTGGATCACTGCACACTAGGGCATAGATCCACAGACAAAGATTTTAAAATTTTAGGACAAATCTTTGCACAAAGCTTCTTCTTTCTCAGTTCCCAACAATCACAGTTTCAGATCCTGGCAATAGAACCATTTGTTGGCATAGGGGTAGACCCAGGGTTCAACGCTACAAAAGTGCACCAACGAAACCCTAACTACCGGCCCTTTCAGCAACACCTGCGAAGCAGATGAAGTCTCACCCGAGGTAGAGGCAGGGGTGGTTGCAAGACTCAAGTGTCTGCAACCTTAGCTGGGACATAGATCTGTCTTTATATCTCTTTCAGAGCACTTAGCATAGATCATTCATCAAGATTTAACCCTTATTATACTTCGTAGAAAGCACAGAACTTCACAATATCAATGTATTCAGGCACTTAGCATCAACACGTTATCCAGATCTAACAGATTAAGCACTTAGTATACACTTTATGGATCTGATCTAGCATTCTACATATCATAGGCACTAAGCATAACCATATACAATAGATCTATCTAAATATATCAAATCACTTAGCAAGAGATAAACACATAGCATCCAGGCACAAAGCATAACACACAGATTTACGTGGTTCACCCCCACCCTGGGGCTACGTCCACCAACTTCTTCATCTTTATTAGCTTCAGTGGATTAGGTTACAACATAGAGCCATAAAATCCCTACTGCGCAAAGGACAAAATATCTACACAGCTCACCAGATTCTTCTTCTTTGTGTTAGGTTATAACACGAAGTCTATTCTCAATCTCTTACAGTTTCTTGCACTTAGCCTTGCAAATCTCACACAACATGCACAAAGCACTTACAATCCTTCAATCACATAGATCGAACACTACTGTCCTCTACTTACTTCACCTATACATCTATTTATACATTGCAAAAGTGGGCCTAAGTGTGGGTAAACCCATGGGCCGACATCACTTTACCCTTTACATTGTCCCAAAACCCAAAAAGGACCCAAAAGGGGGTCTAACTTTCATAATCTCCACTTTGCTTGGCGCTTCATCTTCGACAGGCTGTCGAAGTCCCAAAATGGTCAAATATGACCAAGTGTTCCTCAAAAATTGGTTGAGGGCCAACATTGCATTCTTTACATATCAAAAAGAAAGAGTTTGCTTCTTTAATTCTTAAGCGTTATTCACACTCATACTTTCAATGAAGAACTACATTTTGAATTTGAGTTCTTAAGTGTTGTTTTTATTGATTCTATTGAAACACCATTTAGTTTCACTCATCATCCTCTTCGAGTAAATAACATCCTATAAAATGAACGCTAATTAAAATAAATTAGACATTTTCATTTTACTAAGGTAAACAAACTAATTTTAGGCTAGGGCCTTGGTTTAGGTTGGAGATTTAATTTCTCAAAGGCCAAAAACCAAACTTAGGAGTCTGAGATAGCGAGTTCAAAACCCAAGTTTGTATAAGTATAGCCAGGAAGCTCTTCTAACACAAGGGTGAAACGCAAGGTCATGTAAAGGAGAGCCGAGGAGGCAACCCCTCCGAAGCTTAACTGGGCATAGTGGAGAAATTGTATATCGGGGGTTTCATTAGTGCCCTTAACTCCATGAGAGGCACTACTTTCAAGGCTTCGTGTTTAAATACAATTCCCATATGTTTGATCCCAACTATTGACTATACTGCCCAGACACTGATTGTGAGTTGACGACCTTAGTTTCTTTTCCTAGGGATCTCAGAGGTGACTATGCGGGGTTTCCCATAGTACTTAGGGAAGAATTCATATCACACTTTTTAGTATTGTTGGAGGGTTCCCCATGAAGCATAGGTATTTGCACCGGATAATGTTGGTTAGTGGAGGTTGGGGTAACTGCTTCTCACTCATTCGTTCATTGGTTCATGGGACTTAATCAACCCTTGCCTTCGTCTGGAAGGTCCTTTCCTTACTTTGTTACTATTGTGATCTTAGGATCTAATCCACCTGAGTCGATATATTGGAAAGGTTATTTGTGACTATTTTTTATTTTAGGGATTTTCTAGTGATGTGTTCCCCGATCATAAATTACCTAGGAAGGTGTGTAGGTAGTCACCCAAAGCTAACAACTCAAAGTGGTTGATCAACCACCTCATTGATCAAGGAGAATTCAAGGTTTTGCCACCTAAAAAAGAAGGACTAAATCCTATGTCACCTCCCTTGAGGCATCAACTTGATCAATTTGACACTTTTGTACCAATTGGTTTGGTCAAGATCATAGACACAAAACCCATAGAAACTAACACTTCTTCTTCGAATATTGTAACCATATCGGATCTCAAAGTCTAAGACTTCGCTCATCCTTTCAATCCTCCATTAATTGTACCTAACACTCCAGTTGTTGTGCAAATTCTGGCTCCTGAGTCAAACTTCACTAATAGTCTCCCTCTTCAGTGGGTTCTAATGGAAGGCACTACAAAAGTGTCTGGGTGGGGGGTTCTTGCAACCCCCACATCGACAATTGTCACCGGAGGAATCCTTCCTCTGGGTGTCTCTAATAAAACGACGAGTGTAGTGCATACCACCATGCTCATCTCAATCAACAACTTTACTTCATTGATTTTTGGTTCCACTCAAGGTTTGGGTGCAACCATGTTGTTACCTTTGATAACTAATTTTTTTTCATTTGGTATGCTATCAAAGAGAAATCATAACATCTTGATTGGTTCTCAGTCAATGTCCCAAACTTCTAATGTTGGTACGAAATTTTTTTTGATCCCTTACCAAGTTGTTCCTTAGGGAGGAGGTCATATTTCTTTGTCATTCTCCTCTATCAGAAGCGGTTCATTGCCACTCTTCCGGCCCCAATCCCTTTGTGGCATGGGGTGGTACTATGGGTAGTAGATTTCAATCCACTAGTATGTCATCTACTTTGACCCCATTCATGTTATATGGTGGGTTCAAAAGTAATTCTTTCACCACGTTTGCAGTGTTAGTAGGGGGGAAACACTTCCAAGGATAGTGGAATCTCATGCAAGGGTCATTCTCTTCGCAATGAATGTTGTCAAGGGGCAATCCATTTCTTGGTCAGAACAACCCCATGCAAGGAGTATATTTTTCCTAGCAGGGTCTATAGGGGGAAACCTTGTTTTTCTGTTCGGGAACTAGATGGGTGGAGGCTTTCCTCCATTTAACTAGAGCCAACAAGGTTTCATACATAGCTTTGGCCCATCCAAAAAATATTCTTGGTAGCATGGTGCCAGTACCAAACCAAGTTATTATGTTTTTGTTGGCGCCGGAAGTCACTTCTGGATTGCTTGCAGGAGCAGAGCCCGACGCCCATCAGTTTAATGTCACGATTTGTTTTAGAGGGGTGATCAAATGGAGGAAGACTCAAGGAGATATCACTCTAACTCGGGGACTGAGTCTGGTATATACGGTGACAAAGGAGGTCTTGATCCAACTTCAACTAGTGGGTTGATAAAAGGGTGAGTAGGTGGAAGACTTAGTGAGGGAAATGAACAAACAACCTTGGGCAACAGACTTACGGCTATTTGTAGAAGAAAGACGCTGAAGGCAAGATCCTCTTGATTCAGGGTCTCAAGAAACCGAGGAGAACTTGACTGGATCCTCCAATTCCAAGTCACTCAGCGTTGAGAAAATCACAAGAGCTGGCTAAAAACATTGTAACTGCTACAATGATCCTACCAACATCATCCTATAACAGCTATAGCTTGACTGGATCCTCCAATTCCAAGCGTTTCTAAAACAGTGTAACAGAGACATAAAAGAAACTGGCATTCATCAGGCAAGAAGTCTCAAAAGTGCATACATAACCAGAGTATCAGTGCTTCATTAAAGATTTACAACTGGGGGCTCAGCTCAACCATCGATAGCTACAAAAATGGCGAAAACGCCTTCATATACTCAAAACAACAACAGCAACAAAATCAAGACACTGCATTGAAATCTTTGCGTCTGCATGGCTCCTGACAGTTAACATCTGAAAGATCGTGCAACTTATGTCAGACGCAATCTTAATTCTTTGATAGTTCCAACGGTGAATCGACGTGCCTTAAATTCATGGCCGTGCTTTCCCATTAAGGCGAAGGTGATATCTAACCACCACCAACCGCTTCAATAACTGCTTTCTTGGGATCAAGAACGATCTAGCCAACTCAGCACCTCGGGATATGGAGGACTTCTCGTGCTGCCACCTGGAATAGCTTGACTGGCTCAAAGGATATGCGTGAGGAGCCACCACGGAAGGTGAGGGGTATGGAAATGGAGTGAAGGGGCCGAAATTTTGAGGACGCGAAAGAAGTGGCGAGGCGTGAGAAGGGTTTTGGGAGAGACACATGGCAAAAGACACTAAGTGGAGGAGGCAAGGAAGCAGATGTGATGGACATCTTTTAGCGAGAGGCTGACATGGAGGGAAAGAGGCGCATGGTGGATAGTGTGTGGATGATGGGAAGGAAAGAAGACCACGTGGACCATAAAGGGGAGGTAGATGGATGACACATGGCAGCGGGAGAAAAGCGGTTGGAAGGTGACGTGACGGGAGAAGGGCCCACGCAAGCTTAAACACAGAGCAGCTGAGGATGGCAGGAGTGCATGAGCATCATTGATCCAAGCGTTGAATTCTCAGCCATCGGAAAGTTGCTCCCCCGATTCTGGACCCCCCCCCTCAGCTTAAAGGTAGAAAGGTAGGGGGGGTCCGGAATGTTCTTCATCGTCGTTGATCCAGGCGCGCTAATTTGAACCGTCGGAGAGTTGCGCCCACGATTCCGGACCCCCCCCCCCCACTCGCTTAAAGGTCGGAAGACAAGGGGGGTCCAGAATTCACTGTGCGCCGTTGATCTACACACACAAATTCCAGTCGTTCAAAAAAGGATTCTTGTTTAACACAGACGCACTCGCGCCCAAAACTTAGGACAAATGGGTTTTTGACCCATCATTTTACATTCTAACTCCCTTACAAGAAATATCTCTAACATCTGGCTCCATGGGGGATAGAGTCGTCCCTGTGATGCTCTAAGAAATCTTTTGCAGATTCAGTGCCTTTGCTGTTGGGCTATGGAGTCATTTATTAGTCCGAAAAACAAAAACAGAAACAATATGTACAAAACAAAACAAAAAGAGCCAACTGTGGCTCACAGAAAATATTTTTTCAAGAAATGCCCATTCACTGGGCCATTAAAAACTTCTTCGCCTTCCAGATCCTGCAACCTATAAGTGTTGTTTGAAAATACTTCAAGGATCTTGAAAGGCCCGATCCAGAGGGCATCCAATTTACTGTGTTTGCCCTTTTCCTGCCTGGGTGCATCCCATTTGAGCATTAGATCACCCTGCTCAAATTCCTTCTTCTTGTTCTTCCTGTCAAAAGCCTGCTTGATCTTTTGTTGACGATTGTAGGCTCTATCCATGCCCTGTTCTCTGATCTGCTGCACTTCCACCATCTGATGAATCCTTCTGAGTATATGATTAGGTTCTCCTTCAAGGACCTGGAGGAAATTTGCCACAGGTAAGGCAAGCTGAGTGGGAAAAACGACCTCTATTCCGTAAACCAGTTGGAAAGGTGAGAGACCCAAGGACTTCTTGGTTGTCACCCGATCGGCCCAGAGAGAAAATTTGAGCTTTGAGTCCCAGGCCTTCTGATTGTCCTCCAGTAGATTTTTGATAAGCTTGATCAGGCTTTTATTGGAGGACTCTGCTAGTCCATTTCCTTGAGGATAGTATGGAGTAGAGTGAACCAATGAAATCCCAAATTGTTCAAAAAATTTGATCAGAGGCTCAGACCTGAAGGGGGAGGCATTGTCAGTGACAATTCTGCTTGGGCAGCCATATCTGGCCATGATTTCTTCCAAGAGGCTGATGATTACTTTATGAGAAGTGCTCCTGGTGGGGACAGCCTCTATCCACTTGGTGAAATAATCAGTCGCAGTGAGGATCCATCTGTATTGTCCACTTGAGGGAGGATGAATCTCTCCGATGAAATCCAATCCCCACTACTGAAAGGGTGCCGAAACTACTACAGGCTTTAATGGCAAAGATTTGAGTTGCTGTTTACCTGAAAATTTCTAGCATTTGATGCAAGTCCTGACTTCCCTGCAGACATCAGTAAACAAAGTAGGCCAGTAATACCCAACCCAGAGGATTTTGTGTGCTGTGGTCTTCCAGAAATGATGACCTCCACAGAGACTGCTATGAAAATCGAACATCACCTTATGGGCTTGCAATGGGTCCAGACATCTTAATAATATCCCCAGAGGGTCTCTCCAATACAAGGTTCAGTCAATAAGGCAATATTTGACCGCTTTGAGCTTTAAAGCTTTGGCTCTACTCTTTCCCAGTTCGTCAGGGGGCTTTAATTCCTGCAGAAAGTACAAGATATCCTTGTACCAGGGACATGCTGCTAGTGGTATGGTGACCTGGGAATTACTGCTGGATGACTCGGTTTGCTCATTGATGTAGTTGATCTCCAAGGCTTTGTAGTTGGATTCAGCCAATAGCTTGGCCAAACCTTGCCCCTTTATCAGCTTGGTGGGCTTAATTTCCAGGTCAAATTCGAGGATCTTAGCTATCCATTTGTCCCTTCTCCCGTCTATGTCGGGCTGTATAAGGATGTCTTTCACAGAAGCTGAAGGGACATGTGCAGTGATTTTTGAGTGAAAAACGTAGATTCTGAAATCTTTGAGAGCTTTCACCAATGCGTAGGCCTGCTTTTCCATGATCTCATATCTGAGTTCAGCATCTCTCAATGCCTTGCTGAAGAAGGCAATGGGCTGCTCTCACCCTTGATCGTTTCTCTGCAGTAGGACTGCTGCTATTGAGTCATCAGAAGCAAATGAGAAAATTAGGAAATCTTTAGAAAAATCGGGGCTGATTAGCACGGGTGCCTCAGTCAATGCTTTCTTTATCTGGGAAAAAGATCCCCTGGATTCAGCAGTCCACCTTATTTCATGGCCCTTCCTGAGCATGGCTGTAATGTGTTTCATCAGCTCAGCGAAGTTCGAGACGAATCTCCTCAGAAAGTTGACCTTCCCCCAAAATGCCTGAACTTCTTTCTTGGACCAGGGAAGCGACAGGGCCTGAATTGCTTCCATCCTTCTTGGGTCAATCCTTACTCCTTCTGCTTACACTATGTGACCTAACAACTTCCCCTCTTTCATAGCAAACAATGATTTCTTGGGGTTCAAAGATAGGCCATACCTCCGACACTTCAGGAAAACCCTCTTTAAGTGGCAGCAGTGCTCTGTATCAGTCTTAGAGAAGACTGTGATGTCATCCAGATATATAACCACAAACTGTTCCTTCTCCCCGATGAAGGCTATGTCCATGGCTCGTTGAAACGTTGCTCCTGCATTCATCAGTCCGAAAGACATTTTGGCATACATGAATGTGCCCCAAGGAGTGATGAAGGCTGTTTTTTCTCTGTCCTTAGGCATGACTGATATATGATTATATCCAGAGAAACCATCAATCATGGACATCCTGGATGCGCCAATGACCCTCTGTAAAATGTGTTCCATGTTGGGCAGGGGATAATTGTCCTTCCTCGAACTTCTGTTCAAGTTCTTGAAATCGACACAGAGTCTGATTTCTCCACTTTTCTTTCTCACCGGGACTAAATTGGCCACCCATTCAGAATATCTCAAGGGGACAATGATCTGGGCATCCAGCAGCTTCTTTACCTCTCTCTCCATTACAGGTAGCAGCATGGGATTTATCTGTCTCAGCTTCTGTTTGAACGGCTTAGCCTCCTCTTTTAGTGGGATCTTGTGCTCGATGACTGATGTGTCATATGTTTTGAGGTCTTTGTAGGTCCATGCAAACACATCAGTGAATTCTTTCAGCAACTTGATATATTCTATCCTCTACCCTTCGGTCAAACTTCTTGACAGCTTGACAAACTTTGGCTCCTCAGGTGTGCCTATGTTGCATTCAGCTGTGTCATCATCATCACCTGAAACCTTACCTTTTACTGCCACATCATTCCCGTCAAACAATCTTTCTAATGGGATCAGTCCTCTTGGAATGTGATTGCTCGGTAGCTGAATGATCCGGTGATCAGCAATTTTATTCACAAATTCCCCAGGGTGATGGTCATCTTCCTCTTCAGGATTCTCATCTATGTGCATCGTGGAAAAGTCATCAATGGACCAGAGAAATTTCTCAATTTCTTGATCGTCTTCAAATACCTTCCAGGGTTTGACATTGTCTGGTATAGAAGGTCTGTATTTTATTTCAATGTCAGACCCGACAGTGGGCGATGTGGGAACTTCGAGCACACTAGCTGTGAAAGCTAAACAGTCGGTCGAGGCATTTTCCTCCCTTGGAATGTAGGAAATGTTAAAGGCTAGGAAGGAATCATCAATCAGATCCCATACCTCATTTCTATAATTCCTGAGCCGAGGATGCTTAGTCTGATAGACATTTTTGACCTGCTGGACAATTAGTTCTACATCCCCAAACACAGCCATCTCCTTGATTCCCATTTCTTTGGCAGCTCTCAAACCCAGAACTAGAGCTTCATACTCTGCCACATTATTGGTGACCTCGAATTCCAGCCTGTATGACAGAGAGATGGTCTCATGACAAGGTGATATAAATATTATTCCGGCTCCTGCACCCATACTGGAGAAAGCTCCATCAAAGAACATCTTCCAAACAGAGGAAGTTAAAGGGGAGGTCTCCTGGTTAAGGATGGGATGCTTTCTGATTTGCAAAGAAGCTTCAGGGGTGTGGGTGAGTTGAAGTAAAATGGAGCCTAAATCAGTGTCCAAGGCATAGATGGGATGATTGGTAGGGTTGGCCTCGTCATTGACAATGTAGGCCAGCTGAGCTTTTCTGTACAGTATCCTATGTTCCCCTCCAAAGACTGGAATGGTGGCATATGTGAGATCCATCTGTAATGTCCCTCCATGTCTCTTGATCCAGGATCTTGACAAAAGCATGCCAAACTTAGGGGGGACATCGGCTACCACAATGTCCATGACCATACTCTTCATGGGCAGCTGAAACAAAGAGACTACTAGGTCCTTAATCACTCCAAAACACTGGACCCTCCTGGAGTCAAAAGAATAGAGGTCATGATAGGCTTGGGTGACTTCCAGTCCTAATTCTTCCATGACGACTTTGGGCATGAGGTTGTGGGAAGCCCCTGAATCCATAAGGCAATTATGCAGTACCTTGTCATGTATGTTCAGGGAGGTATAGAAGGGAGGGGATGAATCATCTCTGTCTTCTACCATGGGACCTAGGACAACTACAGGCCTTTCATCTTGGAGGTTTATGGAATCTGTGAGAGGGTATGAGGCTTCTGATTTCAGTAGTTCGGAGAAGAATTTTTTGAATTCCCCATGTTTAATTAACTCAGTGAGTGGCACAGGAATTTTGATTTTCTGAATCTCATGTTCGAAATTGAAAGAAGACATAGGCTTTGGGATTTCTCTAATTTCAGGAACATGATTATGGACAATGGGGGAGAGAGGTTGGGCCTTCTTACCTCTATCTTCTACTTCATTAGCAGGTTTCTCTGCTCTTGATGGCTCAGGAACGTCAGGTGCTGCTGCCCTTTTGTCAGACCTCAAGTTGTACCTGCCTCAGCCGCCGCTAGCTTTGTCTCCTTTGCTCAATTCATTCAGCTGACCATCCATGAGAGATTCTTCATTTGCTGATTGGGTCAGATGAGGGAAAGGGGGAGTGACTTCTACACTGTGGATTTCAGGCTCAGGCTCTTCTGCTTCCCCTTCATCTTCATCAGCCACAAAATTGTTCTGGAAGGGGGCCTGAATCTTTTGGTTGTCTCTATCTCTTTCCTTCTCTCTGTGCATAGCTGAAGGAGTGAAATTATTTGGCCTTCTGAAACCTGTCCTGTTCTCAGTGCTCTGCAGACCCTTGTTCATTTGTTTTCTCTCCACCTTCAACCTCTCCACCTCTTCTTTAAGGAGGTTCATAACTCGGGTCAGCTCATTTACTTGAGGGTGGGATAGTGATGGGCCAGAAGTTGAGGCTTCTGACTTTTCCTTTCTTCTGTCTGTGTCGGCCTGGTTTCTCAGTCTGTCAGCTGCCAATATGTTGGATTCCACTTCTATAGCTGCATCTTGCATCTGGGCCAAAGAGGTGGCTCTTCTTTCTCTTAACACGAGACAGAAATCAGGGTCAAATGCACTAGCATAGGAAATTTGAGCAGAGGCCTCTGAAGGTTTAATCTCTACAAGAATCTTGTTGTACATCTTATTAAATCTTTTGGAGAAGTCTGAGACAGAATCCCCTTCCATCTTCCTCAGAGATCCAAACTCTGTCATATAATACATATAATCTTTTCTATCTCCCCACTGCCTCAGGAAGATGTTATCCAAAGCCTCAATGCCAACAATAGATCCAGGGGCTAGTCCCCGGAACCATTTCCTCACCTCCCCATCAAGGCTCTGGACAAAGACTCTCATCCAGACATCTTCACTCTCGATATTCAAGTTGTCTGCATAGCTGTAAAAGGCAGCTAGGTGTTCTTCAATAGTTACATCTCCCTCACCATTGAACTTGGGCATATATTTCAAATAATCTCCAGCAGGGAGAGGGTTCAAAGGCTGGGGAAGAATCAAAGGAGCATATCTGGCAACAACTATGGCATCCATTCTGTTCGGAGGGGGATTAGCACCAACCATAGGGATGTTAGGTGGAGGAGAAATGGGGGGAGAAGGAGTGTGAACAGGAGATGTAAGCAAAGAGGTCCTCAAAGGGGACAGCGGGGAAAACAGAGAGAGGCCCAGGGGACCCGAGTGTGTAGGTGTCTCTCCTTGTGCAGCAGTAGTAATAAAAGGAGGAGTAGTGAAACCTCTTAAGGGGGAGTGATAAGGATTTCTCCCTCCGATACTAGACCAGGAGGAGAAAACTCAGCAGGAACACTCTCGAAGTTCAGAAAATGGGAAACCTCAGAGGAAGCACGACTAGAAAGTTGAGAATAAGAAAATGGAGTTTTCACAGAAGGGGATGGCGTATTACTTGTTTCATCGACGAAAACTTCTTTTGCAGCTCTCTTTCCCTTTCTGCGCACTGCTTCCGTGTCAGCTCCTGGTGTGGCTAAAGGCAAGTGTGGGTTAGACCTCGTATGTCTGCCTCTCGAAGCCATAGTTGATAGAGAGGGTTCTCCTTAGTGGAGTCGTCACAATGGAGTCGCCAGGTGCACAGTAGCAATCTTCAAGTTCTGATATCTGATGCACCTTCAGAATCATTTGATCTTTGTCGTTCAATCCCAGGGAATATATTCAACATCGTCCCCGGCAACGACACCAGAAATGTTGGTGTCGGAAGTCACTCCTGGATTGCTTGCAGAAGCAGAGCCCGACACCCATTAGTTTAATGTCACGATTTGTTTTAGAGGGGTGATCAAATGGAGGAAGACTCGAGGAGATATCACTCTAACTCGGGGACTGAGTCTGGTATATACAGTGACAAAGGAGGTCTTGATCCAACTTCAGCCAGTGGGTTAATAAAAGGGTGAGTAGGTGGAAGACTTAGTGAGGAAAATGAACAAACAACCTTGGGCAACAGGCTTACGACTATTTGCAGAAGAAAGACGTTGAAGGAAAGATCCTCTTGATTCAGGGTCTCAAGAAACCGAGGAGAACTTGACTGGATCCTCCAATTCCAAGTCACTCAGTGTTGAGAAAATCACAAGAGCTGGCTAAAAACATCATAACTGCTACAGTGATCCTACCAACATCATCCTATAACAACTATAGCTCGACTGGGTCCTCCAATTCCGAGCGTTTCTGACACAGTGTAACAGAGACGTAAAAGAAACTGGCATTCATCAGGCAAGAAGTCTCAAAAGTGCATACATAACCAGAGTATCAGTGCTTCATTAAAGATTTACAATCGGGAGCTCAGCTCAACCATCGATAGCTACAAAAATGGCGAAAACGCCTTCATATACTCAAAACAACAACAGCAGCGAAATCAAGACACTGCATTGAAAGATTTGTGTCTGCATGGCTCCTGACAGTTAACATCTGAAAGATCGTGCAACTTATGTGAGACGCAATCTTAATTCTTTGACAGTTCCAACGGTGAATCGACATGCCTTAAATTCATGGCCATGCTTTCCCATTAAGGCAGAGGTGATATCTAACCACCACCAACTGCTTCAATAACTTCTTTCTTGGGATCGAGAACGATCTAGCCAACTCAGCACCTCGGGATATGGAGGACTTCTCGTGCTGCCACCTAGAATAGCTTGACTGACTCAAAGGATATGCGTGAGGAGCTAGCACGGAAGGTGAGGGGTATGGAAATGGAGTGAAGGGGCCGAAATTGTGAGGACGCGAAAGAAGTGGCGAGGTGTGAGAAGGGTTTTGGGAGAGACACATGGAAAAAGACACTAAGCAGAGGAGGCAGGGAAGCAGATGCGATGGACATATTTTAGCGGGAGGCTGACATGGAGGGAAAGAGGCACGTGGCAGATAGTGTGTGGATGATGGGAAGGAAAGAATACCACACGGACCATAAAGGGGAGGTAGATGGATGACACATGGCAGCGGGAGAAAAGTGGTTGGAAGGTGACATGACGGGAGAAGGGCCCACGCAAGCTTAAACACAGAGTAGCTGAGGATGGCAGGAGTGCATGAGCGTCGTTGATCCAGGCATTGAATTCTCAGCCGTCGGAAAGTTGCTCCCCCGATTCCGGACCCCCCGCCCCTCCGCTTAAAGGTAGAAAGGCAGCGGGGGTCCGGAATGGTCTTCATCACCGTTGATCTGGGCATGCTAATCTGAACAGTCAGAGAGTTGCACCCGCGATTCCGGACCCCCCCCCCCTCACTTAAAGGTCGGAAGACAAGGGGGGTCCAGAATTCACTGTGCACTGTTGATCTACGCGCACAAATTCCAGCTGTTCAAAAAAGGATTCTTGTTTAACGTAGACGCGCTCGCACCCAAAACTTAGGACAAATGGGTTTTTGACCCATCCTTTTACATTCTAACTCCCTTACAAGAAATGCCTCTAACAATTTTGAATGGTCCTCAACTCGAGACTTCCAATATCCCTAGATGGAATTTTGGGTCTCAACCAAGGTTAACTTTTTTGGCAACGTTGAACTTGCTAGATGTGTCAAAGCGTACGAAAAATTTCATAATCTAAAATGGACACCAGTCCCCACCAAATTGTCATATGATATTCCTAAGTTTGAAGGCAATCCTGGTGAAGATCCCGACGACCATGTAACGAATTTTCATTTGTGGTTTTCATCAAATTCGTTAAACAATGATTCAGTTTGGATACGTATTTTCCAATGCACTCTTACGAGAGTTACAACTAAGTGGTACATCAAGCTTGATGGTGCAACATTTTGTACTTTCCATGATTTAGATTTTGTCTATCTAAACCATTTTTAGCTACCGATCCACTATGATGTCAGCACTGACCTTTTTTCTACCTTCAAACAAGACAAAGCCACTCATATCTTGGATCATATCTAGGAGTGGCAGAGATGGAAGAGGATGATTAAATCCAAGGTTCCTCCCGAATTCTTATTCAAATGGTTCCTTAAGTCTTTGTTTCCAAACATCTCTAAAGATGTTTCCACATCAAGAGTCCTTTCTTAGGAAGAAGCGATCTTCAGAGCCCAACAACTAGATTTGATCTATTCACAGTTTGGACTCATGTACAAAATTATATTGGATTCACCATGACTTGGTTGTAATCCAATAAAAATGAAATATGGAACTCATGCTGATGGCATCGTAGGTTCCATTCAAAGCTCACCTGCAGACTTGGTCTCTAATAACATGGTATATCTTTTTATCCAAGCTTCTGCATCCAATCTAGCTTCAGCTTCGACCACTCCCTCCCAAAATTCATATGTACATAGTGTGTAATTGAAAACCCCAAAAGGTACCCAACAATATGGAAATAAGATAAATGGTAAGCACAAAATGGGGGGGAATAATAACAAGAATGGTACTAAACCATAATCTAGTTTTGGTGGGGGAAAAAAGGGAAAGAGGAAGGTGAAGTTTCCTTGTAATCTTTGAAAATAATATCACATCACTCACGAGTTCCCTAATATGGAAGGAGCCCATAGGTTGTTATCTCAACAACAACCTGTCGTATTAACAATTTTTTTCCCTCATAGAAAAAACATAGCTTCTGGATCTAATGTTTGGAGCCAACAAGGGGGTAACTAGGGTTCTCCCCTACCCAATTAAACACTGCCGAATATTTATATGATGAGTTTAGATGCTTATCTACAGACTCGAGCACATAATTAAAGAAAACCTGAGTTTGGGTAAAAGAGTAAATAAACCCCCAAGCCGTAAGGTCCTCTTCATACTAAAAATATTTCTTCAAGTGATGCCATGCCTCGGATGCCCAAGGATCTATACAAAATGGCCTCGCATAATATGAATTCCAGGGCCACTCAAAATTATTCCATTGTGGAATATTTGGCCCAGTCGTTATGTGAGATGTCTTCTTTTGATGTACTCCAAAGTTTCCTAGTGCAACAAAGTGCATTACTTTCTACTATCGGGGCTACAGATGCCTCTAGCTCATAACTCATCACATTTAACCCTTCTAATTTCAAACCTCACCTCCCTTATCATGTCTCTTTTCAAATTGAAGTGGTTTACGCTAAGAATAATATTTTTAGGACATCGATTGATTTGGGGGAATCAATGTATTTGATGTCTCTTTCTTATTGGAAATCTATCGGCTCACCAGAGCTTGCTCCATCCCCTACTCTATTAACTGCAATCAATGGTTGTTCCTTTTGGGCCCATGGGATACTTTCCTCCTTCCTCATATAGTTGGGTGGAAAAACCATATACGTTGAAGTGGAAGTAGGTGACACACTACTCGATTACAACCTCTTGATAGGACACAATTGAACTTACGATATGACTGTTGTCATATATTCGATCTTCCTATTTATTTATTTTCCTCATGAAGGAAAAATCGTGACTATAGACTAGTTGTCTTTCAATCATTCAGATCCAACTACACGACCATGATACACTATCTTGTTAATAGACGGTTCCCAAGTGGTGACTGAAAGTATTGGAATTGAAATGTATTCTTCATCGATGGGAACCTTTAATATGCTAATGCCAATCTCGTACATTTTGTTTCACTTTAGATACCTCGAGCTCATCAATTCCTATATCCCAAGTGCACCATTTTCAGATAATGTACTTTAAGGATCATTAGATTATATCATCCTTGTCTGATTGGGTATAAGGGATTAGGAATGCAAGAATGGTGAAACCTTTTTTTGCAGCTGAAATCACTCATAAGGACATTTAGACAGCCATTGCAGACCCAGATCCAACTCCCCTTTAGATGGAGGAAGTTGACGATCTTTCGAAGCTCGTTTGGGAAGTTAACTCTTCTCATTCTCTGGATTGTCTTGAGACATTACTGCCCTCAGATGAGGCTATTCTAGAGGCACTGACAGGTCTGGAGAGGCCCTAGGATGATTTTCACCATCAATATTTTTTCCTTCTGAAGAGAGATCGCATCGAAAGAGGAGAGTTTCATCTCCACATGAATGACAATGTTGAAAAGACATTGAACCGTTTAATAAAACATGGTGTTGATGCTGAAGGGAACATGGAGAATATTTTGGAAACGGTCCCTATAAACATTTCAAATGATCCCAACGTCATAGAAAATGTGTTCATCTATGCAGAATGTTTTCTCGAAGGGATCCATGATTACATTGCCTTATTTAAGGAGTTTCATGACATTTTTTCTTGGTCATATGAAGAGATTCCAGGGATAAACCCTCAAATCGTTGAACATTAAATAAATACTTACTGAAATGCTAAACCTGGTCAACAAAAGTTAAGACCAATCAACCCTAGGCAGGAAGCAACTATTAAGGTTGAGGTAGAGAAAATCCTCAAAGAAGGTTTCATCTATCTAGTTCCCCTTACAGAATGGGTTTTGAATCCTATTCCGGTTGAAAATAAACAAGGAACCATCCACTCATAAAAAAAGTATAGATAAAGTATGACATTGACTATGAATCCAACAAAATACAAAAACGAAAATGAACAAATAGGGAGAGTTATAGGTGTCACCCATTATGGTCCTCAAGCTCAAAACTGCTTATTTCTACAACATCACAGAGAGCCTTCTTCCATTTTTGGATGGTGTTGGAATTGTATCGTGATTGAGAATCAGATGTTATTTTATTTTGAAGCATGCACAGGGCTTGATCACACTCCTTGTCTTCTCCCTCTTTCCACCGAAGTTTTGAAGGATTGACACTGAAGAATATGGGAATAATTGTTGACCTAAACTCCCCCATCGACTCTAGAATGAGAATAAACTCATCCAAACAACATTTTGAGTGCGCATAAGTGGAGGATAAAATATCTATATGGACGGAGGTGACTTGAATAACATCTTTTATTTGACACCAATTAGAGTCTCCCCTATGCAATTCTTCCTTGTCTAGGAAGATTTTCAATCCATGTTCAGTTAGGCTATGGTAAAGATGGTTGAGAAAGGTTTTCTTAACATCAGGGCCTTTGTGGTTGATGAACATGTCGTATTGGTAGCATTTTTTTCCATCCATCGTAGAGGTGGAGGCTGATTTAGAGGAATATTCCATGTAATGTAGATTAATAAGGAATTAAAGTGAGAGATTGGGAAAGCGCAGTCAATTACCTTAATATTTTCACCTAGTTGTTGAACTGACAAAGGAAAAGTGTGGCTACCGGTTGTTTCCAAGTTACCACTAGGCTCTGGCATGTTGTGTGTC
>ML778068.1:263223-298265 GCA_009831015.1 Picea engelmannii
TAGAAGTTCCCTTTTTGGGTGGCATGTTGGCCAAGTATCACTTTTGAACCTTGATTTTGAGGTGGTTCTGCTAGACAATATTTCTTCTGTTGTATCTCCCAAGTTTTGGCCCTTCTGGGTATGAAACTTTCTTTTATGTATTTATCTGATATTTCTTCTCTGCAATGCCATAGGTCTGATCAAAATTGGATGTGCCAAGTTGAATTTACGGTAACTTCCCCACAACTTGCCAATTTTTGGCCTTTCCAGGAGATCTCACTTGTATAGTGTGCCCCACACAAAATAATTGATATAAAATTTTGAAACTCACACCAAAAATACTAGAGGCTTTCCATGATCCAATGCAACCAGTCACACTCAATTTGAATACTCTAGGAAGAAGTTATGATTGTTTTACCTGGAACACCTTCTTGATACTAGTCAATAGGTCTAGTCAGATACCCTATCTTGCACAGGGTGTATATACAAATTTAAGATGACCCAGAAGCTAAAATTTTTACCATAGATACCTTACTAATTTCTGTAAATATCCTCCAAATCTCAAGGTATGAAACGTTACAGAAACGTTTTTATAGAAAAACTTCCACAATGACTCAGTTCAAGATGATTCCAGAACCCTATCTTGTACAGGCTGTATCTACGAAATTATAAGGCCTCAGGAGCTGAATTTTGATTCCAACATACCTTGATCTTTCTACTAAATATCCACCAAGCCGTTCCTTCTGAAACATTGTAGAAAAAAAGTTATAGTGAAAATTCCAAGGTGTCTTAGATGTAGTAGCGAAACCCCAAGACCTTGAGCTCTGATACCATATGTTAAGAACCAAATATCAATATAGCATAGAAAATCCTCAGAAAAAGTACTCAATGCCTTGAAAAAGAGATAATTTTGGATAATAAGCCTCTTCGAGGGGGCAACCTCCTTTTACCCCACTTAAATGTTCAAGTACAAGATGATTCAAAATGAAAATATCTCCTTGGTATATATAGGAGACTAGGAGGTATAATTACAACTAATGGCCTAAAGCCGACATAAATAAAATAACATTACTAATCTAATATGCCCTAATTAAGGGGTAATTAGCCAATATTAGGGCTTAACAATAAGGTTGCAGATTGCAGGGATTATAAAAGAAATGTTCAAGAAAGAAATTCCTATGTGGATGCATGTAACATTGAGTGTTACAAATGTCATAACTATGGACACATAGATAGTGATTGTAGAAGCATGATCGATACTTCCATGAAACATAACACTGATATGAGATATAAGAAAGTATGGATAAGAAAACACGAAGAATAGTTGAACAAACACCAGGTCCCAGAGATCACAATATTGACAACAAAACGAGACGAAGAAAATTCTACATAGAAAAAGAAAGACGTCAGATACATAAAGGTTTTGAAAATACCAGAAAGAAAAGAAGGACATGTGAATAAAGAATAGGTTCAAGAGATTGTAGTTTCAGGCATTGTAGTGAAAGATGAATCCATAGACAAAAAGAAAGAAGTCAGAGATCAGAGAGATGATTAAGATACATGAGTATATAATGAGCCATAGTGGTGGTCTAGAGTGATCTGGACAGACACCAACAATTACGGGAGTGAACTGCCACCTAGTATAGTCTCTCAGGCAGTTACGGGAGTGATCTTCCACCTAGCTTAGTTAACTAGTCAACTAGTCTTTAGTTAACTGACTGAACATAGAGTAGTGAGGAGTTAACTCAGGGAATCAAGGGTAATGCACCAGTTTGGTGATTATCCCAAGGAAAGTGCACATTAGCATGGTGATGATCCCAATGTTGCATGGTGATAAAACCAATGCAACATCTAAACTCAACTCAACTAGTCAAACTGAAGTGTTAACTGAAAGAGAATATTTTTCACATGGAATATTCTCCCCTAAAATATAGGAGACTAGATAGTGGCTAATAATTACTAATAAACAAGGAATAACCTTAGGAAAAATAAATCCTAGGTGTGTGTGAAGTAACTCCAACACCCCCCTGAACATCACTATGGTGAAAATAAAGAATGGGTCTCGACAACGAGGCCATGTTAGGTACCCAAATACAAAAGATACACTGAAATAAAGTGAGGAAAGAGGGAAAACCTCATAGGAAACCCCCNCATAAAAAAAAATAGAAATGAGAAGGAACAAAAAGCAGTTGCTAAGAAACTGTGTCCTTCACTCCAAGAAGACCTTGCAACTGTGCAAGTTTGTGCTCGTTGAAGATTTTGTTGAAGATGTAGATGTCTGCATGGATCTGATGAAGTAGATGAACCATTGATATTTCCATACATATCCACTTTCTCTTCTTGTAATGAATAATATCCAAATAAAGTTTGGATGAAATTTTGAAAATCGTGCGGCCGTTTCCAGAAAAAGCGCTGAAATTTTGTTGATTTTAAAACAATCATAAATTGACTTCTCGAACTCCATTTCGAACGATTTTTTTTTTGAAATTGGATATTTTCTGAAGAGGAATTCAAATATCCAATTTGTTTCTGCAAATGTTTCTCAAAAAATATTAGAATGGAGTCTGATGTGCATGGCTCCCTTTTTGTCTCCTGAGATGCATGCATTGCGCATGAAAAAGGGTCTACATGTGAATCCTGAGATGCATGCCATATATATTCCACATGAATTTTAGAAAACAAATCTGAAATGGAATAGACAACATCTTCAATTAATGGAATACAAATTTGTTCAAATACTTGTGTAGAATACTCTTCAGAATAAGAGGCTTGATCTTTTGACGGTTTCTCTTCTGGTTCTATCTGTCCAATCCCCCTGCATGAAATCTCCACAATCTTCTTTATTCCCAAATAGAACCTCCAATATGGTCCATAATTCATTTGGAGTGAATTATTGTGTGACATCACATACTTGGTGGAGAATTTCTGGAGAAATAGACAAGCAGATAAATCCTATGGCCATATCTTGTCTATTGAGAAAGTCATTTTTCTCATCAACGGAATCAGGCTACACTTCCATTGCCATAGCTATTTGTTACAAGCCTCTGCATCTAAGCTGAAGAATTTTTTTTGGCTTCCATTCCAAATAGTTATGAGGTGTGAGAAGTATTGTTGGCGAGTAAAACATATATTCCATCTTTTCTGCATTCTTCAATCTTCAGTACCTGCAAAAATAATTTGGTGTAGCTTTTGCTTAGTAGTCTATCGGCTCTGATACCATGTAAATGTGTTGAACCTGCATAGAATATATCTAGCTAGAAAATACCACACACATTTGCAGAGAGAAAGTAAGAAAGAAGAAGAAGGATAGAAAGAATGAAAGAATTCTCATTAACCGTTGTCCACACTCAATGAGTGAATAATTTACAATAGATATAGGATACATGAGTAAATAATGAGCCATAGTGGTGGTCTATAGTGATATGGACACAACCAACAATTATGGGAGTGAACTGCCACCTAGTCTAGTCTCTCAGGCAGTTACAGGAGTGAACTGCCACCTATATGAGTTAACTAGTCAACTAGTCTTTAGTTAACTGACTGAACAAAGAGTAGTGAGGAGTTAACTCAGGGAATCAAGGGTAATGCGCCAGTTTGGTGATGATCCCAAGGAAAGTGTGCATTAACATGGTGATGATCCCAATGTTGTATGGTGACAAAACCAATGCAACATCTAAACTCAACTCAACTAGTCAAACTGAAGTGTTAACTGAAACAGAATATCCTCCACGTGGAATATTCTACCCTAAAATATAGGAGACTAGATAATGACTAATAATTACTAATAAACAATGAATAACCTTAGGAAAAATAAATCCTAGGTGTGTGTGAAGTAACTCCAACATAATCTACCAATGAAGATGATGATGAATACACATTAGAGAAGGAATTTTTCTGAGCCATCCAGTTTAGAGATTTCCAGGTAATATAAATATTATATAGGGGGGGTCTATGCGATAGCTATGACAGACCAAAGAACCATCCTTCGAGAATCTTGTAGATTTTGAGTAGACAGATCTAGAGAACTTAGTTAGTAGAAGTACAATTGTAGTAGTGAAGACTTCATAGTCATAAATGGGTCAACATTATGGACAGTTGTGAAGTAGATTCTTGGAGAGTATGGACAGAGATGGATTTGTAAGAACACTTAGCAGTTTTGGACAGATATATGACAGTGGACAAGAGCATGGATTCATAGATTGGTTCAAAGAGTGGTTCAGAGACAAAGGAACATTATAGATGTTAATTACACAGGAAATGGCTCGAACAATGCTAATGGATTCCAAAATTGACAGATATTTTTTGGACACATGCAGTGCATAAAAAAATTAACATTCAAAACAGAGTAATGCTCAGAAAGAACAATAAAAAAACTCCCTACAAGCTATGGAAAGGAAGACCAACAAATGTGAATCACTTCAGAGTATTTGGAATCAAATGCTATATCAAAAGAGAATATGGTAGAATGGGAAAGTTTGACTCTCATGTGGACAAAGGAGTACTTGTTGGTTACTCAAGTACAAGAAAATAATACAAGTGTTACACTCTGAGGTTGAACAAAGTTTTGGAAAGCATCAATGTAACAATTGATGAAACAAGTGGATGAGCATTAAAGGAAAAAGAAGAATGAATCAATGGAACAAATTTCCAAAGAAGAAGTAGAATATGAAGAAGTAGAAGGGGAAGATGAAGAGGATCAGAAAGAAGTAGAAGAGAAAGTTCAACAAGTTCCTCCAAAGACACCTAGCAAACGAGTACAAAAGAATCATCCTTCAGATCAGATTATCGGAAACAAAGATGATGGAGTTGAGACTAGAAGAAGAATTTGTTTGCCAGAACAAATGCACCTAGCACTCTCATCTATGATTGAACTAAAAAAATTTTAAGAGGCTAGAAAAGATGAATTATGGAATAAGGCCATGGATGAAAAATGATGCAGGAGCATCGTCAGCGAGCACATGTGGCAGGACAACTCAGTGCCTAGGGATCATTTCAGAATCTGAAACGATGGGAGTTACTGTGAATCTTTTGGAGCTGATTGGAAAAACATAAGAAGATCAAATTCTTGGAAGATGATGATCACTAGTGATTTGGGAGTTCCACTCCTAGCCTTGAATGTAACCGAACTTAGGTAGCAGTTAGGTTTTTTTTTTCCGGCTAGACAAGTAGTCGGGGGGAACCCTAAGGACCCTCTGAGATAAATAGAGGTTTGTACGCCCAAATGAGACTGCTACGAGTTAGTAGGAAAATTATGAGTTTTTAGTTATTGTTTGATCATAACTGTAGCCATTTACTTTTGAATGAATATAACAGAGGAAAATTGATCCAAATGCATAGTGTTGTTACTGTTTGTACTTACCTGTTATTGTTATTTTCATGAATGAATGAGTTCTTGTTTCAAGTATCTGAAACTGTAAAATGTTAGTATAAGTTTCAATTGTTCTCTTCTGTAAGTTATGCAAGGAGTGCATACTGAACGCAAGGAGTGCGTGTAAGAGAGTAGTTTTCGACTCAAATCTCAGAAGAGATAGCGTGAAACTTTTGTATGCAAAGTGTGCACACTAAGCACAAGGAGTGCACGTAGAGGCGAACTTGTTTCAAGTTTGAAATCTCAAGAGATCGAGCGCAGAATATTCTAGGAGGGCACCATAAATTCTTTTGAAATATGCAAAAGGGTTGAGTCCCTTAGAGACTGAGTAAGTTGAAAACTCAGGGAGAACCAATGCAATTTTGCACACAGAGCACAAGTGTGTGCAAGGGTGAATTCAAAGTCCATTAACAAAATCTTAGAAGAGATAGTGCTTTCCAGAAGTGCAGATGAGGTCCAAGAGACAAAATCATAGGAGGAACAAAGGCCGAGGCCTTTGGATACCTAGAAAATGTTCTAAGTCAGAGGGAGTCAGAAGCTCAGAAGGGAGAGTGACAATGGTCGTTGGATCATCGATTCAGAGGACCGAAAACCATCTGGTCAAATCAAGGAGCGCGAGCCTTAGTGTTTCACACACGCAAGAGAGGGAACTTGCCAAGGCTCCGAAGTACCGAAGTAATTTGGGACCGTTCGATCCTCCAAAGAAAATCTCAACCGTCCGATCGTCCGAAGTAAATCTTAAGCATCAGATCGTTTGAAGTATATATGAATCATAATATATGAATAATAGGTGGTGTGAATCTATAGATCTCGAATAAATACTTGAAGTAAACGTCAATCATCTGATCCAGAGGGAAGGTGGCATAAATATGTGGTCTTCGAGTAAAGACCTGAAGTAAATATCAACCGCTAGATTCGAGAGAACTAGATCTGAATCGTTGGTTTGGGAGAGGTAGATCTCAACCATCAGTTCAAAATCACCATCAAGATCATAAGATCGATGATCATGCTCGATTGCGGGGCCAGAAAGTGCCTGGATGTTAAAATTCAGAGGGCGTGCCGCAATCAAAACCAAAATATCGATAAAGAGGTACGTGGCAAGTGGAGGTAAATTGCGTGGAGAAAAGTGGTTGATCCCAAACCACTCTTGGGCATGCCCACAATCATGCATTTACACAAGGACCTAGCCTGAGGTCACATGCAACGAGGGGCTAATGAGAAAAGAGCTAGTACCTAAAACCTAAGTGTTCATCAGTTGCGGAAAGAGGTCGCAGGTGCCATAGAACCTGCACCAGAGGATTGAGAGGACCTGTGTTAATTCTCAAGTGAGACCATTAAGGTCCGAGAGAGTCAATTCAGTTCGGAGTTGAAGATCCTTGACCAGGAGGTTGTGTAACCATTAGGAGAGAAGGGGGGGTTTCATCAAGTGGTATAAGAGCTAAATTTTTTCTTGCAGACAACAGGAAAATGAGAGGAGGCAAAATAACTCGAAGTTGTACTCTATATGTGAGAGAAAATCAACACAATACCACCAAGGAGACAGGGGTAGCCACCTTTAGCCAATCAAGTTGTAGAAAGGGAAATGAGATAACTTCATGCAACAATGAAGGTGATGGAGGTAGCATAGAGGAGGGCACCTGATGTTGGAGACATCAGGGATGCAGAGAGTGAAGAAGTAGAAGTCAAAGAAGCTGCAGGGGAAAATGTTGCAAAGAATTCTTGCTAAGAGTAGTTGTTAGATTGGGAGCTAGAGCCAAGATAGAGGTCCCAATGTATGAAGACAATTTGGATGCTGAAGAGCTACTAGATTGGATAGAATCGATGGACAAATATTTCAACTATGAAGATGTCGATGAGGAGAAAAGGGTGAGACATGTTGTCACCAGGCTAAAAGGACATGCAACGCTGTGGTGGGATGAACTCAGGCTGAGAGGAGAAGAAAATGAAAACATAATATAAAGAATTGGGATAGAATGGTAGCCAAGCTGAAGGCTAAATTCATGCCCAAATATTATCAGATCAATTTGTTATGGAAGTTGCATAATCTGAGACAGAAAGGTATTTCAGTGAAGGAGTACACAGAGGAGTTCTACAAGTTGAACATCAGAACTAGACAAAGAGAGAAAGATGAAGAAAAAGTTTCCAGGTATATAAATGGCTTGAGGTATGAAATACAGAATGAGATCAACATGATGTCAGTTAGGATAGTGGAGGATGCTTATCAGTTTTCATTGAATGATGAGGAGAAGTTGAGCAGAAAACAAAGTGAGCAAGGCAGAGGTAAAATCATAGTCCCGAACAAAGGAAAGGTATTTTCCCATGACAAGGCACATAAATCCAAAGACTAGACTGAGAAACCACATAGTCACTGAAAGAGGAGGAAGTTCCCGAGGAAGACAAGATGGTGGAAGAAGTTCTTTTAGAGGAAGAGGAAGAAGCAAAGGAGAAGTAAGGTGCTATGGATGTGGAAAGATAGGGAACATGTCTTGGGAATGTCCTAAGAAAAATAAATAAGGAGGAGGTGAAGCTCACATTTTGGAAGCACAGAAAAGGAATGTTGAAGTAGAAGGAGAAGAGGATGGAACATCTCTAATGTTGAGAAAGGTTCTCTTAAAACTAGAGGAAGAATTTGAGAAGCCAGTGCAAAGGAACAATCTCTTTAAGATAGCTTGCAAGACTAAAGACAGAGTATGCAAGGTGATAATCGATAGTGGGAGCACTGATAAGCTAGTATCCACAGAGATGGTGGAGAAATTAGAGTTGGAGACAACTACACACCCGAAACCATACAAAGTCTCATGGTTGCAGAAAGGACACTAGGTAATGGTTACTAAACAATGCTTGGTTGAATTTAAGATAGGAGGATATAGAGATGAAATTCTATGTGACGTAATTCCCATGGATGTATGCCATATTTTGATGGGAATACCATGGTAGTTTGACAGGAATGTCATTCATGATGGGAGGAAGAATACATACACCTTGGAGAAGAATGGTAGGACACACATGTTGCTGCCAATAGAGGAGAAGAAAGTGAAAGAGGAAGCCAACATAAGCATAATTCTCATGAGTGGGAAGGAACTCCTGAAAGAATTTAAGAAAGAATAGGAGATGCAGTTTGCTGTGGTGAGGAAACCCAGAGTTATCCTTACAAGTACTTCGATGGATGATTTGCCTGAAGAAGTTCATGAATTGTTGGATAATTTTGCTGACATAGTGGTGGATGAGTTGCCTCACTCATTGCCACCCATCAGAAGTATCAACCATCATATTGATTTGATACCAGGAGAAAGTCTGCCAAACAAAGCAACATACAGACTCACACCTTGAGAGAATGAGGAGGTAAAGAACCAAGTCCAGGAATTGTTAGACAAGGGGTTTGTCAAAGAGAGCTTGAGTCCATGTGCAGTACCAACTGTGTTGAGTCCAAAAAAGGATGGAGGATGGAGAATGTGTATAGACTCAAGAGACATTAATAAGATCACCATCAGGTATATATTTCCTTTTCCAAGAATGGATGATTTAGTGGATTGTTTAAGTGGAAAAAATTTATTTTCTAAGGTAGATTTGAAAAGTGGATATCACCATATAAGGATGAGAGAAGGTGATGAATGGAAAACAACATTTAAGACAAATGAAGGTTTATATGAGAGGATTTTTATGCCATTTGGCTTAACAAATGCCCCGAGTACTTTTATGAGTTTGATGAATGGAATACTGAAAGATTTCATTGGCAAGTTTGTGGTTGTGTATATGGAGAATATACTTATCTTTAGGACTAAATGTTATAACCCTAAATTGCACCAGAAATGATTACCTAGCATCAAGCCATCTCATTTTCCTTCTTTTCCAAGCCACCACTGAACAACCTCTTAAAAAACACCCTTTTTGAGGGCATATGCGCCCTGCTCCACTACTGCTTGCGTGTATACGCTGGCTAACCCAATACAACCCACGTATACCTAAAAAGCACGAAAAATGGAAAGTTGCAGATGGAACATTCAATTTTGGGTAAATTAACTACACCGATTGACCGCCCATATCTGGTCACTCGACCAAATCCCTAGCTCTTCCTAGCCTATAAAAGAAGGGGCAGGGGTCCCATTTGAGAGAGGGAAAAAGAGAGTAAAGAAACTCTATCCAATTTTGCATTCCCCGTTCCTCAACCTTTTGCAACTATTGTGTGAAGAAGAAGCATATACAAGAGTAGTTGGAGCACAGTTGAAGAGGAGCCCATGACCAGATTTGAGGAGCAGTGGCCAATCTCACTTTACGTAAGGAATTCTTGTGAGATCAATAAAAGAAGTACTTTTCCCATTCCGCCATATGAGGTTTTCATTGTTTAATATTGATTGTATGTTGATTAAATATCTAACCCATTAGTTTATAGATCAAATGCATGTGGAGTTATTTGTTTGTCTTTTGTGAATGCAGGTCAACATTGGGAGGAGGGCTGTAGTCAAAGAGTGACCAAGCATTAAAGGGATCGACATCAAACACTGAAACTAAGGTACAACCACTTGATCTTTATTAACCTTGTATTTACATATGAACAATGGGGTTTAAGATTGGGATGATGGTAAGAAGTAGGAAGCTTTAGGTCATTTCTACATGCATGATAAAACCCTTATTTCTAGTTCGTAGGAGCGATTTCCCACACCTACCTGGCATGCCATAATTGGCAACTGTACTAGGGAGTCTCTAGGGTTTTCTGGGGATTAATTTTGGGTATTTTAGAATTGGTTTTATTACCTATATTCTGATTTTTGCAAGAGTCTGAGCCCCTAGGGATTCTAGTTTTCTATACCAGTACTCCTTGCATGATTGCTTGACTGCTTGATTTTCTTTACGGAAATTTACAGAGGTATACGCGACCTGTAGAAGCCCTACCCACGTATACATGCACCCTACCTTTAGACAACCCGCGTATATCCGTTGGGTTGCTGAAGTGTTAGTTGCGTGCTTAAGTCTAGGATTCTTTAGGAGAGGTAGTCATCCTCTTTCACTGTCAGAAGCGATCCTTCTCAGGGGGTTTCCTGGATTTGGTCATTGTCTCTATGTTGCATCCTATAGCCTAGGAACAACCTCAGATTAGCTTTGTTTGATCAAAGTTTCATTGAATTTGTCTTTATCAAAGTATTTTTCTCTGTCTCCAGGGCCTCTGGTCTCCAATACCAGTGCTCTCTACCTGTGCTGGACTGTGTTTTTCATTTCTTTTGAGCATTTACAGAGCTATACGTGCCCTGCAGTAGCTCTGCATGTGTGCATACACATTCTGCCCTTGTACAACCCACGTATATATGCTTGCTGCTGAGGTGGGAGTTGTGTGTCTGTGTGTTGGGGAGATCTTTTGACATAGAGAGGCAGTAAGCCTCTTACCTATCAGAAGTTAGTCTTGTCAGGGGTCTTTCTTTAGTCTCTGCCCTGGTATCTGTGATCACAGTATTTAGCTTAGGTTTGACTGTAGCATAGTTTTCTTTTAATCAAAAATATTTCTTGTGTTTCCTAGCTTTTTAAACTTATTTTTAGCTTGAAATTGTAAGAAAAATGAGTTTCATTTTGAAAAACAATTTCCCCTCATGGCCCCGGAGGGGGGGGGGCATGAATTGTATATTCATCAGTTTCTTTTAGAATCTTTTGTTATTTCTGCTTTGATTGGAAGAAAGTATATAAAAAAAAAACTTAGTTTTTTAGATCTTTTTCTTTCTTAGCATTTGCTTTGCATTGTTATTTGAAAAATAAAAAGAAATTAGTGTAGTGTTGTGTTTTCTTCTCATCTTAAAAGCATTTCAAAAGAAAAACAAGAAATATATCTCATCTTTGCTAGTGTTCTTATAATTTTCATTTTTTCGCAAGAGTCTTAACAACATCATTTGTACTATCGTACACCTTTTGAGTAAATCAAGCCTTAAAAAGAACGCTTAATTAAAATTAACTAGACTTTTTATGTTTGTAGGGTTAACCAACTAGTTTAGGGTTAGGGCCTTGAATTAGGTTGGAGAGGAAACTCTTCAAGGCCATTCAATCAAACATTGGACTCTAAATTAGGGAGTGTTAAAGTCCAGTAAACGTGAAATTTATCTGGGACCCCCCTCTAACACAGGGGCTAAGCACGAGGTCATGTGTGGAAAGGTAGTGGAGATAACACCTCCAAAGCCAGACCAAGCATAGTGGGGAACACATATAGAGAGCTTGTCTTAGGATTTCATCGATTACATTTGCCATGGAGATTTGTGCGTCTCGAATCCATTCGAGGTCCTCAGTTGTCTTTTGGACCACTTGATTTCAATATCCTTGACAGGTTTCAGGCTTGATACCCTACTCATTGTGGTCCACCCGACTATCAACTGTACCCGCCTGGTGACTATTCGTGAGCTGGCACTCTAGTTTCCTATGTTTCTAGTTACTTACACAGGTGACTACGAGGGTATACCACGATACCTAAGGCAGACGTTGGGCCACTCTTTGTAGAATATACCCAGAGGGTGCTTCCCTATTCGAGTTGCACTTGCACCAGTAAGTTTCTCTAGTGTTGGCTAGCGTAATTGTTCTTCCAACTAGTTAGTCGTTTGCTTGATTTTCCTTTAGGAACTTCTAATGTGTTCTCTGTGCTCATTAGTTTTCCATAGTAAGTTAATCAGTCATTTCTTTGGGTCTCTAACCTAGGGTGGTAGAACGCCAACTCCGCTGGTTGTGAGGAATTTTTGGTCTTCCGCTTAGAAACATGGAGCCGCCCCTTTATAGGCATTGTTTTGATACCACTGGTTTGCCAGAGTTAGTGTGTGAGACTTTTATGGACTTGAATGATCCCACAAGGGGAGAAACTATGCATAAGATCTTCATGGATAAAGTTCCCAATGATACCAACCAAGGAACCCCTTCGCAAGGGGATTCTTTTGCTTTTCCTTTCCTGGGAAACGTTGGTGTCCCTTTGATGGCCACTTTGTACATTCCTAGATTGAATGTGGGACTACTAGTTTGGTTGGGTACCATTCCAAATGTCCCAAATGATCTTTATGCTTCTCATTTGAGAACCCTATGTCATGGGCACCATGTTGATGCCCCTTCATCAACAAAGTCTTCTCCTCCTCCTTCTCCCGCCCCTGGTGAAAGTACAGTTACTAGTAACTGGAAGCCTAAATGAAGTAGAAAGAGGAAGAATAGGAAGAAGAAATCACCAAATTCTACAAGTCATGTTGGATATAGTGCCTCAACCTATGCAAGTCATGTTGACTAAAAACACCTAGCCTCTGCAAGTCATGCTAGGGGCAAGCACCCACCCTCTACAAGTAATGCTGGGGGAAAAAGTCCAGGCACTGCTAGTCATACTGGCAATAGGTTTGTAGCCTATGTGAGTCATGTTATCGACCCATCATCAACCTCTGCAGGTCATGTTGGAGATGTGAAACCAACCACTACTAGTCATGTTGGGGGCATTGATGCTATTGAAAAACCTAGATGGATAGGACATAATCCTAAGTTCCCTTGTAAGCTTTGCAAGGGAGATCACCTTACTCATTTATGCCCTAGCCTTCCAGAGGTCCAAAGATTGTGGTCCCTGTCTGCAATCTCTTCTGATTCCGAGTCTTATGAGGTTTACTCATAGTATATTCAACCATTGGTTGTGAATGTGGTCATGATGATGTAGTCATTGGCTGATCCCCCTCCTCTTTTGGGGGGTGAGGTGACTTTAGACCATGTAGTCTCCAACCTATTCATCCATTGGTTGCGAAATTGGTTATGCCAATGTCGTCATCGACTGATTGCACTCCTCTTTTGGGGGGTGAAGTGCCTTTAGACCATGTAGTCCCGCAACCTATTCAACCATTGGTTGCAAAAGTGGTCATGCTGATGCAGTCATCAGATGATCCCACTCTTCTTTTGGGGAGTGACATGTCTACCAACTATGGATTTAGCATTTCTAGTTCAGTATTTTTAGAACAAGGGGGCATTCCTTTCATTCTGAGCACACCCCCTCCAAGCCCTAGGATGGTTTCCTTTGATTGGAATGACCTTGTTGAGCCTCGTCTTCCTTCCTCTGCACCCTTTCAAATAAGGGTTGAAGTTAATTCAAAAAACATTTATCGATGTATTGTGGATGAAGGAGCCTCTGCAAGTATTTTATCCTCCTCGGTTTGGAAAGTCTTGGGTTCTACCGAGCTTATGTCTACTTCACATGAGTTGTTGGCTTTTGACAGACGTCCTAGTGAATGTTTGGGGATTCTTCCTCAGTTTCCTATCTCGTTAGGAGGGAAGATTGTCCGTGTCGATGTTATAGTGGTGCAAGGCCTGTTAGATTTCAATATGCTTCTCGGGCGTGATTATGTATATGCTAAGAACGCTGTGGTATCTACACTCTTCCGGGTGATGCATTTCCCTCATAATGGAAGCATTGTCACTATTGACCAACTGGCATATGATAATCACCATTCTAATTCAACATTAGTTCAGGATGCCCTTTTATATGTTCCTAGTGTTCATGTAGACTCCACCCCTCCATTGGTTAATTATGTGGCGTCTTATCCTCGGTGTTCAATTGCTTCTGAGAAGGAACCTGTGCAATCATGTTTTCCTTCTCGAGACTTGGAATCAACAATTGATCCATTGGTTCATCCAATGGGGGAATGAGAGCCCTCTCTTCCCCCTCTTGGTCCAAGTGGGCTTGAGTATCCTTCTAAGTCTGAACTCGTTGTTTGTAGATCCTCAAGCCCTCGTGCTTGTGATTCTTCGCTGATAGACTCTGCCAGTCCTGGCCAGAACCTCCATCGTCATATAGAGTATGGTCAGTTTACTTCACCCTTTGGGACTATCGACCCTCGTTTGCATGATTTATCGTATTTTGAATTTCCTTCAGATGAGGCTATCCTTGAAGCCATGACTACGGTTTCTATACCACAGGAGGACTTACACTGTGGTTTTTGTTTTCTTCCCTTTTGGGAGACTTTCCAAGTTGACTATCGAAGAGACTCTTGGTCTGAGCCTAGTAGTGGGCTCTACCTGAACCAGTTTCATACATGAGTCGTAGCCCCCATGGGTCTTCTTTTATGTCCTTTTCAGACCCTCTAAACATCAAAAGATTGCCGAGCGATCTTGTTGTCCTTCACGCTCGCTAAACTGAAATTTGAAGGCACGTCTGTCTGGCAGTAGTTTACCCCTTTTTCAGTTTGGATGGTCAACTGTATGAATAAAGGTATCCTGTAGAGGCTTTGGTTCTCTAGAAGAGTATTCTCAGGTATAATTTTAGCCCTTTTTCGGGCCTGAGGGACTAAATTTATGAAAAAGGAACCCCCATGGAGTCCATATTTAAGCTCTTTTCAGACTCCCTAAAATTGAAAAGATCGTTGAGTGACCTTGTTCCTTCACACTCATTAAAATGGTCTAGAAGAACATCCTATACAGAGTCCATAGTTAAGCTCTTTTCAGACTCCTTAAAAATGAAAAGATTGTTGAGTGATCTTGTCTTTTTCACACTCATTAAAATGATTCTGAATAGACATCTTTTTGGTGCTAGTTTACCCCTTTTTCAAACCGACTAAGACTACCTTTCGAAAAAGGTACCCCAAGTGTGTCTCCTTTTATGTTTTTTAGACTCTCTAAAAATGAAAAACCGCTGAGCTTACCTTCTCTAGGCTCATTAAAAATACATCAAAGGACATTATCATTGTGTCTTGTTAACTGCATTTTCATTCCTGTGTCTTTGGCCTAATACCGGCTCCATGTTGTTCTCAACTGAACCATCTAAAGCATGCCTTATAACACAAGCCTTGTAGCACTTTGCCTTTGCATCTTGACACCCTGACCCCTTGAGGGATTTTTCCGAGTATGTCTCCTTGTTTTGAACATCAGTCTAGTCCTTACGTGTAGAACTAGTATGTTTGCGACACTCGTTCCTCCTTTGTAACGTAGTATTCTTTCATTCTTTTTTCAAAACTATTGAAAAATTCAAAAAATTCAAATATACCCCAAAAAGAGGAAGGGAAAAGTATTTTCTTTTATTGTTAGCACAATGAGTCACCCTTGGACAAAGCACATCCTTCCATTTCTTCATCAAGACTCAGTATTTAATATGACCTTAAGAAGTTGTTCTCTCTACATAGAGCTATGTCCTCTTCCATTTGGTTATTCTTCCAAACATTTGGAGAGTTTGCGTTGCCTCCTGCATCATGAACTTATGTCAATGCCATGCTTCCTGTGTCTCATCATTTGTCGTGCTATTGTCCAAGGGAAGTTTTTACCAACAACCCCTTTGTAGTTTGTCTCTTTCCCTCATGCCCGACCATCCCAAAAATCCCATTCAAGTCTTTGTTCGAAATCAATGAAGCCCCCAGTCTGATCCTCAAGATCCTCTAGTCTGTGACCGAAGAGCCATTGAAGACCTCTGGGTAGTGAAGTCGTAAACTCATATTACACTGCTACCCGAGTTATGAAGATTTTGAATTTGTTGCTTGAGTTGAGAAGACCTCATATCCAGCCATCAAACCTTAGCAACTTCTAGAATATGGATACAATGCATGTATATATTTTTGATTTCAAGAAGTAGATCCATTGTGTATTGCTCGCGACTACACTTTATATAGTTATATGACATGGATCTGCAGTGTATTTAATTTTCATCCATGATTTTATCTCATATCGAGCATGAGTATTCCCACCTCGGTGAGACAATTTTTATTTTGCAGATGGCACCTCCCGAATTTCGGTTCCTGGGCTCACTTGTTCGGTTCGTTGCTGAAGATTGGTAATGTATTTCAACCATCAAATGCTCTTTTGACCTCACACATTAGGGGGCATCTATTATAACCCTAAATTGCACCAAACATGCTTACCTAGTATCGGGCCATCTCATTTTCCTTCTTTTCCAAGCCACCACTGAACAACCTCTTAACAAACACCCTTTTTGAGGGCATATGCACCCTGCTCCACTACTGCACACGTGTATATGCTGGCTAACCCAATACAGCCCGCGTATACCTAAAAAGAAATAAAAATGGAAAGTTGCAGATGGAACATTCAGTTTTGGGTAAGTTAACTGAACCGATTGACCACCCATATCTGGTCACTTGACCAAATCCCTAGCTCTTTCTAGCCTATAAAATAAGGGGTAGGGGTCCCATTTGAGAGAGGGAAAAAGAGAGTAAAGAAATTCTACACAATTTTGCATTCACCATGCCTCAACCTTTTGCAACTATTGTGTGAAGAATAAGCATATACAAGAGCAGTTGAAACACAGTTGAAGAGGAGCCCAGGACCATATTTGAGGAGCATTGGTCAATCTCACTTTATGTAAGGAATTCTTGTGAGATCAATAAAAGAAGTACTTTTCTTGTCCCGCCATATGATGTTTTCAATGTTTAATATTGATTGTATGTTGATTAAATATCTAACCCATTAGTTTATAGATCAAATGCATGTGGAGTTCTTTGTTTGTCTTTTTTGAATGCAGGTCAGCATTGGTAGGAGAGCTCCATTCAAAGAGTGACCAAGCGTTAAAGGGATCGACATCAAACACATAAACTAAGGTACAACCACTTGATCTTTATTAACCTTGTATTTACATATGAACAATGGGGTTTAGGATTGTGATGATGGTAAGAAGTAGGAAGCTTTAGGTCATTTCTGCATGCATGATAAGACCCTTATTGCTAGTCCGTAGGAGGGATTTCCCACCCACAACACTAAACAGGAGAATTTGAGACACCTGACACTAGTGATGAGGAGACTAGAGCAGGAGAAGCTGTTGATAAATCTGAAGAAGTCCTCTTTTATGAATACATAACTCATTTACTTGGGTTTTGTGATGTCTTCAAATGAATTGAATATGGATCCAGAGAAGGTGAAATAAATCAAAGAATGGTCGTCACCAAAGAGTATGTTAGAGGTAAGAAGCTTCCATGGATTAGCAGGTTTCTATAGGAAGTTCATCAGAGACTTCAGTGGAATTTGTGCACCAATGATGGATACAGTGAAGAAGAAGTACAAGTCTTTTAAATGGACAGAGGGGGCCAATAGGAGATTCAATACACTGAAGGAGAAAATAACAGAACGACCAATTCTAATCTTACCAAATTTTGGAAAGACATTTCAAGTGAGATGCGATGCAAGTGGAGTTCCAATTGGAGCAGTTTTGAGCCAGGATAATAGACTGGTTGCCTATTTCAGTGAGAAGCTGAATGAGACTAAGAGAAAATACTCCACATATGATAAAGAGTTTTATGCCATAATTCAAGCCTTGAAAAAATGGATACATTACCTTGTTCCACAGGAATTTGTCTTGTATAGCGACAACCAAGATTTACAATTCATAACTAGACATAAAAAATTGAATCAAAGGCATGCAAAGTGGATTGAATTTATGCAGAATTTTACTTTTGCCATAAAACATATTGTTTGGAATGATAAAAAAGTGGTTGATGCATTGAGCAAGAGATGTTTGATTCTGTAGGAGTTTCAAGTGAAGACCTTGGGGTTTGAACACCTTAAGGATATGTATCGTGATGATCCAGACTTCAAGGAAGCATACGAAGCATGTGTGAATCTTATGCTGAGAGACAAGAGCTAGTGGACAAAGTACATGATTCAAGAGGGATTGTTGTTCAAGGGAAATCAATTGTGCATACCAAAATTCTCAATGGGGGATAACCTTTTAAAGAAAAATCATAGTGGGGGATTGGCTTGACATTTCTGCCATGATAAGAAATTTGCACAGTTGAGCAGTTCATACTATTGGCTAGGTATGAGAAAAGAAGTGATAAATTTTGTGAACAGATGCAAAATCTACCAACATACAAAAGGAAAAAGACAGAACACTAGATTGTATCAACCATTGCCAATACTAGAGAGGCCTTAGGATGCAATAAGCATGGATTTTATGTTGGGACTAACAAGAACGCAAAAAGGATCTAATTCCATATTTGTGGTGGTGGATAGGTTTTCAAAGATGGCACACTTTATACCATTCCAGAATACCAGTGACACAACACATGTTGCAAATCTATTTTTCAAGGAAGTTGTGAGACTTCACAGACTACCCAAGAGCATTGTCTCAGACCGAGACACTAAATTTGTTGGTCATTTTTGGAGAACACTCTAGAATAAGTTGGGGACATATTTTTCCTTCATCTCAGCTTATCACCCTCAGACAAATGGGCAGAATGAGGTGGTGAATAGAAGTTTGGGAAACTTATTGAGGAGTCTGGTCACTGAGCATGACAATCAGTGGGATCAAATTCTGCCACAAACAAAATTTTCATACAATGACTCACCCTACAGGAGCACCAAAAAGAGCCCATTCCAAATACTATATGGAATGAAACCTAGGGGAGCATATGAGTTGAGAGACTTAGAACATAATGAGATCAAAAGCGCTACAGCATAAGATTTTGCTGCAGAAATGAAAAAACTCCATAGCCAGATCAAAGGACAGTTGCAAATCTCTAACCAAGAGTACAAGTGCAAAGTTGATCAATATCGCAGAGAACTTCAATTATAAGTAGGATATTACGTTCTAGCACATCTCAGAAAAGAAAGGTTCCCTAGGGGAACATATAACAAGTTGAAGATGAAGAAGATAGGGCCATGTAAGATATTAAGGAAGTTTGGTGCAAACGCCTATGAGATTGAGCTTCCAGATGATGTGGGAATAACACCCATATTCAATGTTTCAGACCTGTACCCTTATAGGGAATATGACTCAGAGGGATCAGAAGTTCAAGAGAAGATTCAATAGGAGAAAAAAATGCCTATAGCAGAAAAATCATAGATGGATAATATCATTGATAAAAGCATTAGCAAGAAGACTAGGAGGAAGACCCATCTTGAATATTTGGTCAAGTGGAAGGGACACCCAATAGAATATGCTAGTTGGGAAAATGAAGTTGATATCTAGAAGCATGGAAAGTCGGTGCAAGAGCTCATGGATAGGAGTCCATAAATAGTTTTGTAGGGGAGTATGATGTAGGAGCATCATTAGCGAGCACACATGGCAGGACAACTCAATGCCTAGGGATCATTTCAGAATCTGAAACGTTGGGAGTTACTACGAATCTTTTGGAGCTGATTGGAAAAAAGGAAGAAGATCAAGTGCTTGGAAGATGATGATCATGAGTGATCTGGGAATTTCACTCCTAGTCTTGAATGTAATCGAACTTAGGTATCAGTTAGGTTTTCATTTTCGAGTAGACGAGTAGTTGGGGGGAACCCCAAGGACCCTTTGAGATAAATAGAGGTTTGTACGCCCAAATGAGGCTGCTACGAGTTAGTACAAAAATTATGAGTTTTTAGTTGTTGTTTGATCATAGTTGTAGCCATTTACTTTTGAATGAAGATAATAGAGGCAAATTCATCCAAATGTATAGTGTTTTTACTATTTACAATTCCCTGTTATTGTTATTTTCATGAATGAATGAGTTTTCGTTTCGAGTATCTAAAACTGTAAGATGTTAGTATAAGTTTCAATTGTTCTCTTCTGTAAATTATGCAAGGAGTGCATACTGAACGTAAGGAGTGCATGTAAGAGATTCTTTTTCGACTCAAAGCTCAGAAGAGATAGCGTGGAACTTTTGTATGCAGAGTGTGCATACTAAGCACAAGGAGTGCGCGTAGAGACAAGCTTGTTTCAAGTTCGAAAGCTCAGGAGATTAAGCACAGAATGTGCCAGGAGGGAACCAGAAAGTCTTTTCAAAGAAGCAGAAGGGTTGAGTCCCTTAGATACTGGGTAAGTTGAAAAATTAGGGAGACCAGTGCAAGTTTTCACGGAGAGCACAAGTGTGCACTAGGGTGAATTCAAAGTCCATTGACGAAAGCTCAAAAGGGATAGTGCTTTCCAGAAGTGCAGAGGAGGTCCAAGAGATGGACTCATAGGAGGAACAAAGGATGAGACCTTTGGATACTTAGAAAATCTTCCAAGTTAGAGGGAGTCGGAAGCTCAGGAGGGAGAGCGATAATGGTCGTTGGATTAATGATTCATAGGACCAATAATCGTCCGATCAAATCAAGGAGCACGAGCCTTAGATTTTCTCACATGCAAGAGAGGGAACTTGCCAAAGTTTCGAAGTCACGAAGTAATTTGGGACTGTCTGATCGTCCGAAGAAAATCTCAACCGTCCGATCGTCCGAAGTAAATCTCAAGCGTTAGATCATTTGAAGTAGATCTAAACCATCAGATATGAATAATAGGTGGCGCGAATCTCTAGATCCCGGATAAAGACCTGAAGTAAACGTTAATCGTCTGATCCAGAGGGCAGGTGGCATAAATACGTGGGCACTGGGTAAAGACCCAAAGTAAATATCAACCACCCGATTCAAGAGAATTAGATATGAATCGTTGATTTGGCAGAGGCATATCTCAGACGTCACTCTAGAACCATCATGAATATCGTAAGATCGACGGTCACGCTCAATTGCGGGGCTAGAAAATGCCTGAACATTAAAATTCTGAGGGCGCGTCGCAATAGAAACCATGATATTGATAAAGAGGTACGTGGTAAGTGGAGGTAAATTGCGGGGAGAAAAGAGGTTGATCCCAAACCACTCTTGGGCATGCCCGCAATCATGAGTTTATGTAAGGACCTATCCCAAGGTCACATGCGATGAGGGGCTAATGAGGAAAGAGCTAGTACCTGAAACCTGAGAGTTCAATAGTTGCGGAAAGAGGTCGCGAGTGCCATAAAACTTGCACCAGAGGATTGAGAGGACCTGTTTTGTAATATACCAGATATAAAAAGCATGCAGAATGAAATAAAATGCTAGAAATGGTAGAATAACAATAATATAACCAACATAATCTCCACAATAATACATAAATGATATAAGAACAACAACAGAAATAACACTTTGATTCAGAAAGCAATGTTCACGGGCCTCTTTGAGAGGGAAACCTCTAGTCAAGCAACGCTCTATTACAATAACCTCCAATCTAGGGTTCTCATACCCTCGACTCCTATTTATACTAAATATGTATATCAAAAGAAGCATCTAGAGGAAGATCCTTCTAGAAGCGGAAACTTCTATTAGGTCTTCTTACGTCCGCCTTATTCTATTTTATTGAAAGGCCTTATTAATATTGACCTTTATTACATCTAAATATATTGTTCTACCTATGTGTGGGTTAGGGCCCTAACATGTCCGCCCCCTTAAATAAAGCCTTGTCCTCAAGGCTCGAGATGTGGAAACTGCTACAGAATGGTAGCTGGTTCCCAAGTGGCATCTGCTGGAGTTGTATCTTTCCACTGGACTAACACTTCCTTGATGGTTGTCTGATGCAAGAGAAGCTCACGCTGATCCAAAACAGCTTCTGGTTGTAGCCAAATGGATCATGCTTAAGCTAACTCGGGAAGGTTGGTTTGAATTTGGCACCTAGTTCCAATCACCTTATTTAAGCATGAAACATGAAAAATGGGATGTAGCTTTGAATGATTGGGTAGAGCTAACTGATAGGGTACTTGTCCCACATGCTTGAGAACTGTATAAGGACCATAAAATTTGGGCACTAAATTCTGATAATACTCGGCCTCGAGGGAAGTTTTCTTGTAAGGTTGCAATCACTGAAACACTTGATCCCCTTCTGCAAATTGACGTTCAGAGCGACCTTGATCTTCTTGCTTCATGCAATTTTGTGCCATGACCAAGTTCTCTTTGAGGGTACAAAGAATAGCCTCTCGAACTGTAAGTGTTTGGTCAACCACCTGGACCTTCAAGGTACTCAGTAAGTATGAGAGAACTGAAGGTGGATTTTGTCCATATACTGCTTCAAAAGGGGTCATGCATGTAGTTGTATGGTAGGAAGTGTTGTACCACCTTTAAGCTAGGGGTAACCATTGAGCCCACTGATTTTTCTTTTCAGAGGCAAAACACCTCAGATATATTTCCAAACATTTGTTGACAACTTCCATTTGACCATCAGTCTGGGGATGATAAGATGTGCTGAGATGAAATTGGGTGCCCTATAGCTTGAACAGTTCTTGCCAAAAATTGCTTGTGAAAGTTGGGTCATGATCATAAACAATAGAGTGCGGCATGCCATTAAGCTTGAAGACCTGGTCCATGAAAATTTGACCCACCGTGGATGCTATAAACGGGTTTTGAAGAGTGCATAAATGAGCATACTTGGAAAGGTGATCAACAACCACCATTATGACTGATTTATTTCCCAATCTGGGTAAGCCGGTAATAAAGTCCATAGAGATATCCTTCCAAATATCAGGTGGAATCGGAAGCGGTTGTAGTGTGCCTGGAGATTTGACTGTTTCTCCCTTGTTGCATTGACACACCTCACATTCAGTGAAGAAATTATAGATGTCCCATTTCATACCATCCCAGAAAAAAGAACATTTGACCCTGTCATAGGTTTTGGTGAACCCGGAGTGCCCCACTGTGGGTGTAGCATGAAGCTCAGAAAATACTCTGGATTTAAGCTTTGATTGTTTACTTAAATACAAATTGCCTTTGTATCGAAGCTCATCATGGAGCCAAGAGTACCCTGGGGGAGCTGGAGCATTTGACTACAATTGCTGGATCAGATGCGAACTTTTGGGATCTTGTAGCCATTCCTAGCGAACGACTTGGAGCCAATCTGGTACAATGAAGGAAAGAGAAAAAAGGGATCCTTTTTCTTCATCTTTTCAAGAAAGTGCATCCACCACCACATTGTCTTTGCCTTTCTTGTAAATGATCTCATAATCATATCCAAAGAGCTTAGTCACCCATTTTTGTTGCTCCAGGGAGAAAATGCATTGTTCCAAAAAATACTTGAGGCTTTGATGGTCTATCTTAATTTGGAAATGTTTCCCCAATAGATAAGGGTGCCACAGATCAACGACATGCAGAATAGCCAACATTTCCTTTTCATAGATAGATTTTCCCAGATTCCTTTGAGATAGTTGCTTGCTAGTAAAGGCCAGAGGTTGACTCTCTTGCATAAGGACAACACCAATTCCTTTCCTAGAGGCATCACATTCCAAGACAAAGGTCTTTTTGAAATCAGGAAGGGAAGGAACTGGAGTGGTGCACATGGCCATATTCAAGGTTTGAAAATCTTGAGCAGCGATTGGAGTCCAAGTGAAAGAGTTCTTTTTGAGGAGAGCAATGAGAGGTGCTGCAATCTTTCCAGAATTCTTAACAAACTTGCAATAATACCCTGTTAAGCCCATAAATCCACGCAAGATTTTAAGAGTCTTTGGGTGTGGCCAGTCTTGCATAGCTTCAATCTTTTTTGGATCCACCCTAACACCATCCTTTCCAACCAGATGACACAAGTATTATACTTCTGAGGCACCAAAAGCACATTTAGACCGTTTCAAGAAAAGTTGGTGCTGAGAGAGTAGATGGAGAACTTGATCCACATGAGTAAGATGGTCTGTCTAGGTTTTGCTATAGATGAGGATATCATCAAAGAAAACTAAGTCAAAATGATGGAGAAAGGGATGAAAGACATGATTCATGAGGCTTTGGAAGGTGGAGGGGGCATTACACAAGTCAAAGGGCATGACAAAAAACTCATAGTGGCCCTCATGAGTTTGAAAGATAGTCTTGGGAATGTCTGCCTCTTTCATACGTATTTGGTGATAGCCTGAGCGAAGATCAAGTTTAGTAAAGAATTGGGTGCCACTCAATTCATCCAAGAGGTCATCAATGACAAGAATGGAAAATTTGTCTTTAATGGTCAGTTTGTTGAGGGCACGAAAGTCAGGACACATTCGCCAAGAACCTTCTTTCTTTAGGACCATGACTACAAGAGAAGAGTATGGGCTCGTACTAGGGCATATAATGCCTGCATTAAGGAGTTCCTGGACCATTTTCTCAATTTCATTTTTTTGTGAAAAGGGGTGGCAATACGGATGGATATTGGGAGGAAGGATTCCGGGTATAAGGGGAATGGAATGATCATGAACACCATGAGAAGGAGGGAGTCCTTGAGGAATGGAAAATACCATTTGATGTTTATAAAGGAGGGCTTGGAGGTCTTGTAGCACTGAGGGTGTCTCTGTTGCTTGTATGGCATGGAGTTGGGCAATGACACCAGAATGAACTTTTTTTAGCAGCTTTTCCATGCGATGGGAACTAATTATTTCAGGTGAACCAGTGGTGATGTCTTGGAATTTATATTGGTGGCCCTCTTGGTTGAATTGCGTGTTTAATTCCTTAAAATCCATGAGAATTGGACCCAAAGTCCTTAGCCAGTCTGCACCCAACACAATGTCATAACCACCCATGTCGATAGCAAACATATGGGATTTTAGGTGGTAGTCACCGATTTGGAGACGAACATTTTCATAGTGCCCTCCACATTTCATGGAACCACCATTGGCAATCATGATATGGAAATTGTTGACAGCATGGATGTAGCAATGATTTTCTTGGGCAATGTGGCGTTGAATAAAATTATGGGTGCTTCCACTATCAACTAGAATGATGAACTTTCGATGCTTGATGTAACCAATTAACTTGACAGTTTGGGGAGCGGAGAATCCAGTGAGAGCATTGGTGGAAATGACTGGTTCTACTTTGGGAGGGTCTGAGGGAGGGGTTATGTTAGTGATTTTAGGTGACTCAGACACAAGGGGAGTTTCAACATCCTCTTCCGAAATATCCTCGGAGATGGGCATAAAAATATTTTGTTCCTTACACTTGTGGCTCGGGAAATATTTTTCATCACAATTGTAACAAAGGCCTTTGAGTTGGCGTTCAACCATTTCAACCCTGGTCAATTTTTGGATCTTTAGTGGGGCAGAGGGAGTAGTGGGATTTATGGGTTTAGGGAAAGGGATAAAGGAGGGTTTTCAGTTTTGAGAAGATACAACCTGTTGTGCTTCTTTATCTCTTTTAGTAGCCTCCACCCAATTCAAAGGTCAAGCCATGAGGACATGGTCCCGAATCTCATCCTTGAGGCCACTAATAAAACACTCTCGAAAAAAAACATTAGTCATGCCCTCTGTTGCGCCTCTTTCATCACCTTAGTGAGAAAAATAGAGGTGCTTGCAAGCTTAGTTGGGTTTTCTAAGAAGGACAACTGTAAGGAAAAGTGTTAGAGAAAGAAATATAAAAGAACAACTAAAAAATAAAACAACAACTAAACTAATGAACATAGGGACATAAGGACAAAAGAAACAATAAGACCCATGTCACCAATGGTAAGGTTGATATTAGTGAAAGAAAACACCAAGAAGAAAGAGGACTATGAGTCCCTTCTTCCTCTAAGGGAGGGCTCTTGGACCCCCACAAATAAGCTCTTCTTACAACTTCGAAAATGAAAATGGTGAAATAATTCTTTTCTATTCCACTCAAGGGGTGAGATGGATTGCTCAATGCAATGATGCTAGTATACTCTTGATGAGAATAGAGGATTCCTCAATAGAATAGTGGTAGCATAACGTTTCTATTGAATTCCTTGAAAAATGAAGTGCATCCATGAACTTTTTATAAGATTCCTTTGAGGTATTGTCCAACCAGTTTGTAGTGTGTAAAGAGGCTAATTAAGGCATTTCTAGGTCTTTGACCAGCCACCCAGTCGAATCCAATCTAGATTTGAGTGTCAAATCAACTTGGAAGCTGAACCAGAAGTGGGTGGGAGGCTGACCACTCTCATAAATTCATTGTTTCTTAGATGCATGGCTTTTTGGGACAACAGTCGCGCATTAGGTGCATGTGCGTGATTCCTGTGTTTCTGTTTTACGCACATGCTGTGTATTCATAACGCCCTTTAATTTTGTCACTGGTTGTATAGTTTTTGACCCTTTGGAAATGATTTTGTGGTAATTTTGGTCCATAGGTGACCTCATAACTGTTTGATGATGCTGAATTCTTGTAACCATTTGCAGATGAAATTTCAGTGATAACAGATGCCGCATGATGGATGAGGTTAGGAGCATACGTATAGCTGAAATCCATCAATGTTTCTTCTACTGAGAGTGTTGTTGTAAGAGAGAGCGATAGTGGGATTGTCAAGAGTTACTCGTTGGAGGGAGAAGGGAACCTGTAGAGCCTGACCTTCATAAGGTGTGTAAAAATAAACTGTGTACAAACGAGGCGGGAATGCCCCATGCTTGTGTCATGTAACTCAAAAAGAGGAATGATGTGTTGATGTAGACCACTGCAGCGCCCTTGGGGGTGGTCATGATAAAGGCATAAAAAAATTCTACGGAGGAACATACTCTGAATGGTAGGCAGTGACATCTGTAATAAATATCATGGATTCTGTAGGCATTGAGAGCCCAACCCAGTTCAGAGGTCTTCGGCAAATAAAAGAAATAACTACAATAGTCCCAAATTAAGACCCAACGTAACATGAGAAAGTGTTGAAGTTGAATGTTACGGGGGTCAACAACAGTAGGGAGCAATTGTAGTTCCCTTTGTGCTGTCCGAGATCTCTCATTGGAAAGGTAATGAGAGTCAAGATACTGTCGCCCTTCTGGAAAACTGTGCTGATGTCGACAAAAAGGGGGACGCGACTCCCAGAAGCAAAGGGCTTTGTGAAATCTACTAGGTAAGTTAATGAACTAGAGGAGGTACATGGTCAAAGTCAAGATGTATGGAGACTCAAAACTTCCCTTGTTTGGGGGTAGATGAGAAGTATAAATGGCCGCAACCATGCAACTAAGTCGAGTGTCAGGGGGACAACAAGATGTGGGATAAGTGATGCCAAAGGCGGGACAAAGTGAACAAACTTAGAGGGTAGAGGTAAGTGGCCAGTGGGATAATTGGAGTTTATGGACGATGTCAACAAGGGTAAATGATAAGGGGTGCCCCAACCAAAAGGCGACATGGTTTGCATTTTTCCAAAAAGGGAAGAAGGTCGCCGAAGGTGACGACAGAAAGGTAATGTAAATGCTCGAAACAAAGGCATTTGTATAATAAATAAAGAATAATTTGGGATGAGTGTACAAATACAGAAACGGGTACCCCAATGTAATATTGTTGGCCCGGGTAGGGCATAATTTGCTTGGAGAACTGGTGGAGGGTGGGGGCCCTATGGGTGGGTTTCTGTATGAGGTAGGTGAAATGAAGGGAAATTTGCAGAGGGGCAAACTGATTGTGGATGAAATGGAGGGTCCATGATATTGTGGAGGTGTAGTCAAAAATAGAATCCTTGAAGACATAATCTGGGAGTCCGGTGGGAAAGCTAGAAAAATGAGGAGAAGGAGTATGTGGTTGATTAGCGACATAATGTAAGAATATCGGGACTCCCATTCCTAAAGTGTTAAAAAAAAGCATGAGTGTCAATGTGAAAAAGGGTGCTATGAATGGGACCACTCATGTGGGGGGGAGTGCTACCAGGTGACAGTACTGAAGATGCAAATGGAGGTGTTGGTACTGCAGAGCGGGAGATGGGGATCCTAGAGGTAAATGTCAGAGGGTGTGACTAGAGATGCAAGTGAGATTTAGAGGGAATGATTACATGCTAGTGCTGATGATATACCTGAAGGGGTTGCGGCGATGTATGATGACCAAGTACCTGCACACATGAAAGTCAAATACCCGACATGAACAATATCTGAAGAGAATCGAACATACGAGCATTTATCTAATAATTTTGAAAATGAGCATGCGTACCTGGGTGGGGTATGAAAAAATGGCGTCCCAGGGGTTCAAGATGAAAAAGTGGCCTGGGGACTATCTTGATGTAGATGACGGGATGTTGATCCCATGGATGAAGACAGATCAAAGAATGGACACCTGGAGCTCCCAAAATTGTGAGTGGAAGTTTGGCGAAAAGGCCTATATATAGCTGTAGGGGCCACATTGCCACCTCATTTGTACTTGCTTCCAGAGTGACTGGACGAAAGGTATTCAGAGGAGATTTAGAGATTCTAGGAGAATGAGGCAGCCGATTGAGGACCAACGAGCTTCAAGTTAGTAGTCTAATCGTCCTGCATAGAATTAGGTTTTATATTTTTAGGCAGGGGCTGTACAGAGGGCCGTATAGGGGGTTTTAGGGACATGGGCCCCCAAGTGTGTGGATGATCTAGAAATATGCACGCACAAGTGTGCGCCTGCCGTCTGGATAGCTGCACATGGGGGTGCCCATAAGGGGGACTAAGGCATGCATTATGTGCGTGTCTGTTGGCGACACAACCGTGCATGTGTGCATGGCTATGTAGTGGACAGACGTGCTTTAATGCGGGCCTGTTTTTGTGAAAGGAATGCACGACTGTGTAGTGGACAGGCGCACTTTAATGCGCACTTGTTTTCGTGACAGGGGTGCATGAAGGCACACCTGTAGGGTGAGAAGGCGCGCATGCATGCATGCCTGTGGGATGGATAGGCATGCTTGAGTGCATGCCTATGGAGTGAACAGGCGTGCATACGTGCATGCCTGTGGGGTGAACAGGCACACATGTGTGCGCGCTTGTGGGTTAAATATTCGTGCCTTGGGGGCAAGGTTGACAGGTTTAAAACTTATCTTTTTAATGTTTTTGATGGTCAAGGTGGATGACCTGGGATTGTTTTATGTGGCTGCAAGCAATCATTGTGCACGATGCCAGTCAGCTGGCGAGAGCGGGATTGGTCCCAGTTGAGGGATGCTGTGGCGATTGAGGATCCGACGGTTCGTGCGACTTTGGCAACCTGTGGGATACTGAAGTTCTTTGAGTGCTAATTGATATGGGTGTAGGAGTATCTCTTGCAGTTCCTTATCCAGATGTGGAGTCTGGACCTACATTGTTTCATGGTGTGGGGAGAGTAGATTGCCTTCACTATGGTGGAGGACATATATTTTTTGACTGGGCTCCCATTTCGGGGAATGCCCCTATTGGTGGAGCCGGTGTTACTTGGGGATGTGGTGCTAGTGAAAGTGGGCTGGAGGTTCTGTTCTAGGGAGAACTTCATGTCAGGCTCTGTCATGAGCATCGGGGTGATGGATGCTCTAGCACATCACTGTATAGCAGCGATGATTGTGAGGGTGTATGGGTCCCTGGTGACTTAGCGGATCAGTGGTGGTCAGCTAAGTGTGATGGAGAGGGTATTGGCCAGTGATCACTTTTCCTGGGGGCTAACACTGCATGCCAGGATGGTAGGGCAGCTAGACCGATGTCGGTCCATTGATATAGGGGAGTTTGCCTTTGGTTCCATTCTAGTGGCCTAGTTTTTGGAGAGGGTGCCTATGTTGCGCCCTAGGATTTTATTGGGCGCTCATGGGGCGTGAGAGCCGCGAATGAGTTGGTGGTCAACTATTTTGTTGTGCTAGGGTGGTGGCGAGGGAAGCCACTTCTTTATGGCTGAGGCGACGCAGGTGTGGTGGCAGATGCCGCAGGTGATACTGCAGTTTCCCTACACTGGTGTTGACTTCCAGGATGATCCAGACATGGTGTTACCTGCAAGGGAGGTTTTTGATCACCGAGGTATGTTTGTGAGTGTTATATATATGTTTTTTGAGATATCATGACATATGTATTTGGTATAGATGCTGATACTATCTGTTGTTTGTTTTGTATGTGCAGATGTGGCACCTCGCGGGTGCAAGGTTGAGTTGTTGAGGGCCTCAACTCGCTAGGAGCCAGGGAGACCATCGCGGGGAGGGCCGCGGGTAGGAGAGAGATGTCGGCGTGAGGACGCTGAGGCGAGATCAGCTGATCCTGAGAGAGTAGCAAGGAGACCCAGGTGCCGAGCCATCACATGCTCCTTCGGTGGATGTCGGAGTAGATTTTGAGGATATTCGCCACCACCTGGAGGCGGTGCTACAGGGCATGCCTGAGGTCATGTGGTCATGTATCCAGGATGAGGGCATCTTGGAGTAGTGTGTGGAGGTTTCGCCTCCATGTTGGTCCATGGTACGATGAGTAGCAGTAGCAGGTGCTGCTATGACTGGACGGTCACCTCTCGGTCCGGAGGGACCAGTAGTGGGTGGGGGACGACTGCCTGAGGGAGGGGCAGGAGGTGGTGCTCTAGAGGCACCATGAGTGGTGCTCTATGTATTTTTTGTATTTTTGTATATAGGCTGGTGAGCCCATTTTGTACCGAGGTGCTTTACTGGCCTGCAGAGACTTGTATTTTTGTATGTAAACGTTTGGATGGCACTATGGATCGAGTTATATATACATGAGTATACATTTTGAGATCTATGTGATGTTTTACATGTGTTTTGTTAATGTTTTGATGATGTCTAATCTATATATGCTGTGACAAGTTTTTGATATGTTTATGTATGTGTAGAGGTATCTTGATGTGATATATGCCAGTCTAACACAATGTTAGCTAAGTTATTTATAATTTGATTAAATTGTCTTGGAATATGTGTAAATGTAATGAAATCAAAATGTTAAGATAAAAGTCTAACCTGAAGGTATTTGAGAAAGAGGCAAGGATCGCGGACGTGGTACACATTGTTGAGTTGGATAATGACTAGTTGAGAGTCAAGAAAGACGCTAAGGTTATGAATATGATGATGCGGGGCATCGACGAGGAGGCCAATGATGACAGTGTATTCGTCTTGGTTGTTGGTGGCTGAACCCAAACATATGCTGCTTGAATGGAGCATTTCATGTGAGGGGGTATAGAGGGCCCAAGCTGCCGAAGCGAGATTTTGTGTCCAATGGCTGGTTCCGTTGGTGTAACCGATGTGGTAGGCCAGTGGAGGAAGCATCTACCAATACCACAAATGATAGTTTAGACGTGAGGGATGGAAACAAGATGAAAAGCACTATAAAATAAATAACCTAAAGTAGAATTGCTACGCTTTAGGCATAAAATTTCTTTAAGTATAACTCGTTGACTGGTTCTTTGAGAGAGAGGCCTTTGGGAGAGGCCAGGATGTATGCACCTTTGGTGAGGCAATGTTGGATAATATATGGGCCATGCCATAGTGACTCAAATTTGCCATGACTGAAGGTATCATGAGCGATATTGTAAGCAAGGACGAGGTCGCCTTCATGAAATGAGCGAAGGTTGACATGGTGATCAAAGGTGGCCTTTGACCATCTTTTAGCTACCTCATTATTCTGTAATTAAGATCGATGATCTTCATCCAGGGACTCTAAGTTCAGCAAGCGCTGCTCCATTGGAGCAGTGTCAGGTAATAGCTCAATTGCGGTGCGTAAGGTGGTAATTTTGCACTTGATGGGAAGAGTGGCCTCAACCCCATGGACTAGATGAAATGGTGTGAAACCAGTGGCTGTTTTCACAGCTGTACAGTAAGCCCATAGCGCGGAAAATAACATATGATGCCAATTGGTTTTATGTTTGTTAACCTTGCACTGTAACATGGTCTTGAGGACCTTGTTAACTGCTTCGACCTGTCCGTTAGACTGAGGGTAATATGGTGAGGCAAACTCATGGGAGAATCCTAACCGAGATGAGAGTTCGATGAAAATCTCATTCTCGAAGTGTTTCCCATGATCGAAAACTAGTTGGAGTGGTACTCTAAAGCAGGATATGACGTGGTTAAAGAAAAAATGCACTGCAATGTCAACAGTATTGTTGAAGGTGGGCATAGCTTCCACCCATTTTGTGAAGTAATCGACTGTGACAACAATGTATTTGTGGCCATTTCTAGAGGGGGGATTACAAGTCATGAAGTCAATGGCCCATTTACAAAAGGGGTCGACAATAATGATTGGGTGAAGAAGAGCGGGTGGTGCTCATGCTTTTTTGGCGTAAAGCTGGCATTTCTCACATCGCTTCACGACATAAATGCAATTGTGAAACATTGTAGGCCAAAAATAACCTTCTTGGATGATTTTTTGAGTGGTGGACATTCCCAAAAGATGGCCCCCACATGCGTCGCTATGGCAGTCATTTAAGACTCTATCGACCTCGTCAATAGTCAAGCATCGACGAAGTATGGTGTTGACCCATAGCCGATATAGGATGTCTCTGATGAGGAGATAGCGGGGGCCTAGTGGCAGATACGATGATGATCATCTCGTGAAAGGTGGTTACCGAACTTCTGAGTTTGGAGGTAGACGAGGAGGTGTCCGTACCAAGGATCATCTGAAGTGATGTAAAAGAGATGTTCATCGAGGAAGTCAGTATTGATGGGGGCACTGGTAGTGTTAGAGGGGAAGGCCGTGACAAGTTCGGCGAGGACGAGAGCTTTCTTTCTCTTGGGTGTTGAGAATTCAAGATCGTACTCCTAAAAGATAACGATCCATCGGGCAAATTTTCCATTAATTTGCCGATGGCTAAGAAAGTATTGCATAGGGTTGGAATCTGCTACGACCTTAGTCGTGCGAAGCAGAATGTAATGACATAGTTTCTGGACTGCGAGAATGACTACAAGGGCTAGTTTCTCTTCGTGTTTGTACTTCAAGGTTGGCCCAGAGAGGTTTTTACTAATGTAATAAATGACATGCTCACGATCGTCATCACCGATTTGAATGAGAACTCCTACTACTGAGATAGCTGATGCTGATATGTAGAGGATATAGTCGCGATTGTACTCGGGTGCACTAATTAAAGGGGTGTTGGAGAGTGCCATTTTAAGATCGTCAAATGATTTTTGGCCATGTTCATCCTAGTAAAATGGGATGTCGTGGCATAGTATGCGAAGGAAACTGTGTGCGTGAGTGGCATAGTCTGGGACAAATCGTCGTAGAAAGTTGGCTTTTCCTTGTAGGCTCTAGAGTTGACATAAATTCTGGGGAGGTGGAATTTTTGTGATGGCTTGGACTTTGAGGGGGTCCACGGTGATACCGCTTTGGGAAACGATGAATCCGAGGAGGCACCCCATAGTGACATAGAACACACACTTGAGGGGATTCAACCGGATGTTGTACTGACGACACTGTTGGAAGGTGATCTGTAAATCATCAAGATGTTGGGTGCGTTTCTTGGATCGAGCAGTGAGGTCGTCCAAGTATGCGAGGATGATATGAGCCAAATCGTGAAAAATGTATGTCATAGCCCGTTGGAAAGTTGCACCATCATTCTTTAAGCCAACAGGCATGACACAGTATGAAAAAGTACCCCAAGGGGTAGTGAATGCGGTTTTGTATTGATCGACTGGGTGAATTTGGATTTGATTATAACCAGAGAAGTCGTCCATGAAGGATAGAGCCTCGTGACTGTTAGGACCACACAATGTACCTTTTTGTCTATACTTTTTGCCACTATTACACTCTTGATCACCTATATTTAAACTCATATTATCACCTTATCTGATCATCCCAAAGGTATATAACGTCCCTTCTCATTACTATATGTTTAATCTATTTTGCATAATATTTTACATCACTCTCGTACTTAACCATTGATTAGATATGTATAAGTGTTCAAACTACAGATTAGCATTTGAAGCCTGTTGCTGAAACACAAAGCTGTTACACAGTCCAAGGTCACAGATGCTGAAACACAGAGCTATTACACAGTCCAGAGTCGCAGATGCTGAAACACAGAGCTGTTACATAGTCCAGTGTTGCAGATGCTAAAACACAGAGCTGTTACACAATCCAGAGCCGCAGATGCTGAAACACAGAGGAAGCTGCCAGGACCAACGATGCTGAAACACAAAGGAAGCTGTTACATAGTCAGCGGTCAATAAGAACTCTAAGCACCAACCGTCGCTCCTACATAAGAATGCTGACACAGTCAAGAGCGCAATTCACGTGGCTGAAACAGCCCGCGAATTGCGATGCTGAAATAGCATCAGCAACAATGAGAAGAAGCTGTTACTCCAACCGTTACAACAATACCTCATTCAGCACCTGTAATAGCATTCTGTTGCGTGAGAATAGGACATCCTATTCTGGTTTAGAAAGTAGATCTGACTAAAGATAGGACTCAGATACACATTGTAATTTTTGATCAATTGTATCAAAGGGGTTCCCTCTTTAAATAAGAGGAAATCATCATTCGAGGGGAAAGTTTTTATGTATTGAGAAAGCTTCAAGAGAGAGGGACGTACTTCATTTTCAGATTGTAATATGATATTTTGATAGATGAATAAAAGACTGCTTTGAGTATCCTTCTCTAGCTTTCTCGTTTCAGGGGAATCTTGTGAGAAGGGAGGGCCCACCTTCTTCACAAGATTCACCCGTTAGTTTTAGAGTGTGTTCGTGTAATTTTTGTTTATGCCTTGATTAACTTTCATCTGCTGAAACACAACTTTTAATGAATTCTGCTTTGCTGAAACATTACTGAACTCTGTCTTGTTAAGAACTTTAGCTTATTGAATGTTACATTATTTTCACGAAGTTCGTAATTCTTTTCATTAGCAATCTTGTGTGATGATTTCATGAGGCTAGCCAGAGACTGGGTTAAGGATTCATGCTTAGAAAGGAGGAGATCAGAACATCCTGTTCTCTGTAGATCTCAATTATTTCTGCAAGTGTGCTAATTAGAAATAGGGCTAAGGGTTCCTGCTTAGAAAGGAAGGAACTAGATGGCCTTGTTCTCTGCTAGATAGAGTTAACCTTCTCTGCATTACTGTTTTCATGAAAGTGTGTTAATCAGAAACAAGGTGCTGGAGTTCCTGCTTGGGAATAAGGGTCCTGTTCTCTGGTTACAGAATAATTGTTCTTTTTTGTTGTAGTTGTCATTTTTTTTTGTAATCCATGATTCTTTTGATTAATCTTTAAAGATCTACAATAGGTAGGTTGCTTTCCTGTAATACAAGTCAGAACTTTAGTTCATTCAGGGCAAGTGTGATTAATATAGTTTCCTTTACTACAACTTTAAGTTGCTTTTGGAATTGAGCATATATAGTGCGTGGTTATCTTTGAAATAAACAGACTTCCCTGGGTTGACAATTTATGTATCACTTGATTGT